>JAJJWW010013679.1:0-33873 GCA_023531295.1 Papaver armeniacum
GAATACTCCAGAGTAAATATTACAGTAAAACTTCGATAAATTAATAGCATTGGGACCAAAGAAAATTATTATTTTAGCGAAGTTATTAATTTATGGAGTTAAAATTTAGTTTATCCTGTTATAAACCATTGTTTATTTACTAAGATGCCCTTTGTGTCTAAGTTTAGGGTTTACATGTCTTGGACACCAAGTCTTCTATCTATATAAATAGAGGGTTAAACATTGTATTCTATAGACATAATAATGAAAATTTCTCCCTTCTTCTTCACCTATTTTCCTTCTCCTTTTACAAGACGTTATCACGCACGTTGCTCTACTAGCTAATCACACCCTCCACGGTTAGACATGTAGATCGCCAAGAGAATTGCTCAGCTGGATTAAGCTTTCAAAACACGATACATGGGATATTTCTTAACCTTTGACTTTGGCTATTTTATTAACTTTGTATCTAGTGGTTCCGTTTGATTCACATTAGACCGCTAGCTAACTCTTGTTTTGTCCTTATATTCTCTTTTGTTTTAGGTGGATTGAATCACTACGTTCTCTGTGCATGAGCATAGACTTGACAACGAACTCGTCATGATGAAAGTAGATTTCTTATTCTATGTTCTTATATTGTTTTATTAATTAGTTGATCAAATATTATATTTCTTTTTTTCTATTTGCTGATCAACATCGTGGTGTATTCCTTACGGACGGATTTTATATCTTCACGACCATGAGAATATGATTAAAATCCATTGGTTAACCCCTAAAAGAGAGAAAAAGACACGTCGTCTATATTTTTGGGTGGAGGTAATCAACTTTGTAAAACAAGTTTGATTTTCCTTTCTTCTCTTATTTTTCATAGAGAAGGAAAAAGAAAATCCATCAATAGATGGTTTATAGTTTCTATCATTCTAAAAGAAATTGTAATCACCAAAAATTGGTGTTACCACAATATAATTACGTTTGCGGTAACAAATCACGTGCATGGTTGAAAAATCTCCGGCCTGTTAATGTTGGTATCTTTGTCAATTGGACAATGATCATGTGATTTGCATTTGGTTTCTATTCTTCACAGAAACAATTCTTTTACCACATAATGGATTTTCCATAGCAAACGACATTTTTTTTCTCTCAGTCGTTGATACGTTTTTGGTATATCGTTTTACCAATTATTATTAATTTTATCCATAAATTCTCTATAATGAGATGTAAAATTGGCATTCTAAATATTTTTAGCCAATTTTGGTTATTGATTTCTATTTCTTTAAAGAAATATTCGTCAACCAAAAAGTAGATTTTTCTCTACAAAGAATACGATAATTTCTTTATTTTTCTCAAAAGAAATTGGAATTAGATTTCTCTATGGATCCTAAAAGGATGAGATTGGTTATTACGTATTCACAATTGCAAATATCAATGAGATGGAGAATTGCTGCATTCCTGAGGGATATTTAGTAATATTTAGTTCTCTTCCTTGTATTATTCTCCAAAATTTGAAGTTTTTCCACTTGTAGTTGGAATTGGACGCTAAAGATCAAGGGGTGCGCACCCGGCTTGTTAGCCAATAACATTAGTCCTTGTAGTGACTATATTGATCTTGATTCTAATTATTACTATTTTTTTGGTAAAGAAAGTGTTTGTACTTTCATTTTAAATGATTATTATCTCACCGTTCACAAAATTATTGGAGATTTTATTTGCATATTTTGGTTGTAACCAATGAAATCCATGGTTGATGGTAAATATATACGTCTATTAAGACTATTTTTTTATGTCAAAAGACATATTTCATAAGTATATGTCTCGAATTAATCAGATAATACTTTACGAAACTTGTTTTTGGGTTTGAAATGAAAATATTTCCGCCATAATTAGGGGGAGACTACACACTATTCAAATGTTGGTGTTCATTAACTTAAAAAGTTATATTCCTCTCCCATCATGATCAAATCGAAATAGGCTGCCATCTCAAATAAGGCGCGACAAAAATTTTCATTATGCTTTTAATAAGCTTATGCCTCTTGGAAAGGCAAATCCAGTCACATCTATGAAATTCGTAGCATTTTGTAAGAGGCTACAGTTAGTGCTCCAATTGAGTCTATCAAAACAAGATCCACATTCTCATGATTCATATTTCCTCATCGGAAAATAATAGGAGATTATAACGCCCGTGGGCGCTGGTACCAGTAAATTTTGAATTTTTTTCAAAGTATGCATACATTTGGGAATTATGTGGGATGCAGTAAGCTATAAATTTGTCGAATATTCATTTATATTATCTTTTTGAAATAATAAATGATTGTGGTTGTGAACCCCGACCTCTGCAGAGGAATATCGACATATGTGATTGGTTGGCATATAATCCAAATTAGATTGGATTCATATAATTTCTTGATTAACGCAATTTTGGATCCAAGACTTAACACCTTAAAATTGCCAAGCCTATTACTTACAGGTTGGTGTAGTCATAATGTGTTATAGGAGAAATATATTCGTTATAAAAACGATTTGAGGGTTTTTTTTCGCTCAGACCCTAGGATTGATTCAATAAATTTTGTTCTCCATGTATGATTATTTTTGCGTGGTAGTCCTTGAAGGACTAGTATTGCACTTACACAAGAAATGTGGTTGGGAACATAGTTAGGCATCCACCTGATTTGATTATGTCAGGTCGAACAATCCTCTATGTGTTTTTAAAACATTTGTACAAAACCAAAAATCCGGATTAGTTGATTGATGATATCAACTTTATAGGTCTCTTGAGGAGTCCTTAAAAACACAAAAATCCACGCTTTAGCAGCATAAGTTCTATTTTCTTTCATTTCTTAAATCTGCATTTAGAATTATGCTAGCATAAACTCGTCTTTAAGATAGACTAGAGTTATTTTATTTTTTTGATGCTTATTTTTTGAAAAACTTATATATTTGGGTTAGCATCGATATATACGTCAAAAGTTGTACTCTTTTCCCTTCGTTTCAGGTTTTGTCCCACGTGGTTTTCCTGACAAGGTTTTAACGAGGCAACATCTTGTTGACGTTTAATTTAATTTCAAAATGTTGATTTTGTGCTCTTTTTCCTTCGTCCATTTTTTTTTCCCATTGGGTTTTATTGGAAAGGTTTTAGTGAGGCAAATTATTCAACATGGTGGTCATCAAAGGAGGAGTTGTATAATTTCTGTTATTTGGTGGATTCCCACCATTAACTAGGTCATTTTGTAAGGCCAAATCAACATAACAAGCCCTTAGTAATTTGGATGTCATTCCGATCCACATAAGGTATAACCACAAATTCAGTTTTGTTCACTTATGGTAATTTATCTACATCTTGGCTCTATGTTGAAGAAACTACATCAACAACTTCTGCGAATCATCTCGGGAAGCTAGCAATCCATGACACAAGTTCTAAATGTGTTGAAGAAGAATGTAGACTCCGCAAAAGTATTAATCGAAGGCATTACTGCTTGTGCAACACAAATGAAGATTTCGTCAACTATCCGACATCTTCATGAAAGCACAATCCTCTTCTGCATTCAAGAAATTCGTTCTTCAAAATTGGAAAGTCTCGACTCAAAGATTTGCACGCCAAGATTTGATTGAAGTATTCATCAGGGGGAGCGCCATCATCAAATTAAGGTGCATTCACTGGACTTTATCGCGTTGTACTCTTTTTCCTTCGTCAAGGTTTTGTCCCACTGGGTTTTCCTTGTCAAGGTTTTAACGAGGCAACATATGCGTGTCCAACACTGTCTGAGTCTTTACATGCTTAAGCAATTTCAGGTTTTTCTCTTTTGAGTTTTCCTGGTATGCTTGTAATGACTTAGCCACAGTGGTCATCAGGGGGAGTGTTATAAACCATTGTTTATTTACTAAGATGCCCTTTGTGTCTAAGTTTAGGGTTTACATGTCTTGGACACCAAGTCTTCTATCTATATAAATAGAGGGTTAAACATTGAATTCTATAGACATAATAATGAAAATTTCTCCCTTCTTCTTCACCTATTTTTTGTCTCCTTCTCCTTTTACAAGATATCCAAGCCTAGTTGGGACCAGAGAATTTATTATTTTAGTGAAGTAATTAATTTATCGGGCATTAATTTAACGAAGTTCTACTGTACTATGTTTTTTTTTTTTAAGAAAGAGTAAAAAGGGAAAAAATGAGTGTCTTGGAAAGTGTGCCGAAAGAGATTGAGATGAACGAAGTTGAGGAGGTGGAGAAACATGGAAGACCGCCTGATATGCAAACTAATGATTCTAATTTCTCTTCGCAAAATCAAAATGATAATCAGTTGATTGTCGCCAATAATGATGCTCGCCTTATTAATTCAACAAAAGCACCTAATTCTCAATTAGGGGTTTCTTATGCAGACAAGATAAAGCAGAATTTCTCCCCATGGGAGCAATGGAGTGAAGATGTTTTCTTACGGTATTTAAATGATGATTCTGAGTGGGATTGTGGTGTTGCTACTAGCAGTAAGTCGGTTGGAAGAATTGAAGATGATGCTATTCCTTCTATTGATTTGGATGTCGATACAAGGCGGAGACTTAGTCAGCCATGGAAACAATGTCTAATTGGCAAGGTTATCGGTAAAACAATTGGTTTTAAGTTCATCCAAGAAAGAAAGAATGCTCTCTGGAAACCCATTAATTAGGTAAAAGTTTTAGATTTGGGGAAAGACTTTTTCTTGTTTCAATTTGCTGATCTTAAAGATCTTAAAAAAGCTTTATTAGATGGTCCTTGGTTCATCAGTGGACATCACTTAGCTTTAATGAAATGGATTCCGGGGTTTAAACCTTCAGAGGTTGTGTTCACTAAAACCATTTCTTGGGTTAGGCTACCGGAACTTCCTCTTGAATTTTTCGATAAGGAAATGCTTTTTCAAATTGGAAATAAAATTGGCAAGGCTGTGAAGATTGATGTAGTAACTGCAGGTTTAACCAGAGGTAGATTTGATAGAATTTGTATTGAAGGCTAAGCGCACTCATGAGGATTGCGATAGTGATACCTATTGGTTTGGTCTTGGAGGACAAAATGTTTTAGGTTTCTCTTTGGACAGGATTCTTGTGGTGGATCCGCCGCATAATACTGGTGACACTCAACCACACCCACCACGTCAAGAAGAGACTTATGTCTCAACGATAGGAGTTGGAGAACTTAACAAACCAGTTTCCAATGAAGTTAATGGTATGGAATTGTCGAGGTGCTAGTAAGCCCTCTCTTTCTCCAGAGTTGTTAAGGATCTTATTCGTGTGCATAACCCTCGATCCTTGCAATTCTGGAGACTCGAATGTCTGAACATACTTCTAAAGTTATTGTCAATACCTTGGGATACACTGGTGCTGTCATTGTTCCTTCTCAAGGTTATTCTGGTGGTCTCTGGATGCTTTGGAATACTGCCGATATGGATGTGCAAGCTGCTTCAGTTTCTCGCTAGGCCATACATGTTGTCATTACCCCTATGTTTGGGACCCCGTGGGTATTCTCTTTAATTTATGCTAGTCCTAATCCTCTGCTTAGGAAAAGGGTGTGGTCAGAAATGGAGAATATTGCTGAGATGAATTGTGCATATGTGGCTATGGGGGACTTTAATGTCATTTCTCATCTTTCAGACAAAAAAGGTGGTAATATCCCTTCTTATTCAACCTTGCTTGAGCTTAATTCTGTTATGAATAAATGCAATTTGATGGACCTTAAAGCTTCCGGGCCTAGATATACTTGGACCAACAAACATATTTCAACAAGAAATATTCAAGAGAAGCTAGACCGGACATTGGTGAATGAAGAATGGAGATTAATGTATCCTAATGCAAAGGTTAGTACTCTGGGATTCTTTAACTCAGATCATAGAGTTTTACTTTTAGATTTGCACCCTTCCAGAACGTTTAGGAAAAGGCCATTCAGAGTTGAAGCTATGTGGCTAGAGGACATTAGATTTAAGCATTTAGTGGAAGCTGTTTGGAAGAAAGATCCGGATGCTTTAAGCTCGTCTTCTGCTAGTAGTTTTATTTGTGATAAATTCAAAAAGTTAGCTGTGGATTCTAGAAAATGGAACAAAGAAGTTTTGGGGTCTTTGGTCAGAAATATCGAGGATGCTAGAGATGCTTTAGTTGTGGCACAATTGAGATTTAGTGATCATCCTTCTCTTCCCAATAAAGCACATGAAGCTCATTGTCTGAATACGTATCTTCACTGGCTTCACTTAGAAGAGATTTTCTGGGCTCAATAATCAAGAGTGCAATGGTTAAGGCATGGCAATCTCAACACTAGATTCTTCCATATGTCCACAGTGGTAAGAAGGCATAGAAATTCTATTAATGCTTTGAAGAACGATAATGGAGATTGGGTTTATGAAGAACACGAGATTGAGAAGATGATTACAACTTATTTTACACATCTCTATTCTGATTCTCAACCTCTTAGACATCCAGATTTGGGAAATTTGTTTCCTAGAGTTATTAGTGATGAGGATAATGTTTGGCTAACTCGGCCTATAACCTCTGCTGAAATTTGGGATACTGTTAGGAGTATGGGTCCTCTTAAGGCGCCAGGTCCTGATGGGGTTCAAGGCCTTTTTTATACTCGAAATTGGGACATAATTGGCGAGTCTGTTTGTGGAATGGTTCAAGATTTTTTCCACTCACATTTGATGCACCCATCCATTAACCAAACATTCATTACCCTAATTCCCAAAATACAAAACCCGTCAATGATCAAGCATTTCAGACCTATTAGTCTTTGTAACTTTGCTTACAAGATAATTTCTAAGATTTTAGCTTCAAGGTTTAAACCTTTCCTAGAAAAATTCATTAATCCTTCTCAACATGCTTTCGTTCAAGGGAGGTCTATTTTTGATGCTATCATGACCACCAATGAGATATGTCATTCTCTTAAATCTAAAAAAGGTCACATGGGTTGGATGGCTCTTAAGATCGACTTTGAAAAAGCCTACGATAAAATGAATTGGGATTTCATCTGTCAAGTTCTTGAGGCTTTGGGTTTTAGTACCTGTTGGAGGAGCTGGATTCAGCAATGTTTGTCCACTGTTTCTTTTCAAGTTTTAGTGAATGGGGCCCCCGAAGTTGCATTTAAACCACAACGAGGTTTGCGACAGGGTGATCCCCTATCCCCGTACTTGTTTATCACTGGGCTTGAAGTACTTTCTCGATTAATACAACAGGGTATAACAGAAAATAAGATTCAGGGGTTCAAAATAGCTGCTGGTGCTCCAGAAGCAACATATGTTTTCTATGCAGATGATAGTGTCATATTTCTACAGGCTTCTCTCAGAAATGTTAGAGGTATTAGAGATATCCTCGATACTTATTGCATCTGGTCTGGTCAGGTTGTAAATGACTCTAAATCTAGTGTCATTTTTTCTCCGCATATGCATAAGAGATTAGCTCGGAGTCTTGCTAGAGGGTTGCGGATGAGACTAAGTAATATCCCTGGAAGATATCTTGGTTGTTACCTTCAATGGGGACGCATTAAGAGACAAACTATAATGATATTTTACTTAATATGACTCACAAAATGCAAGGGTGGAAGAATAAAGCGCTGAATTTTGCAGGTAGAGATGTGTTAGTTAAAGCTGTTCTGGATCCAGCTTTAAATCATCTTATGTCCACTCTCAGAGTGCCTAAAGGTATGCTTAAAAGTATTGATAAACTAAGAAGAGATTTTGTGTGGACAAAGAGAGATGTGACTCGCAGAATGCATGCTATCAACTGGGACGCTATTTGTAAACCCACTTGGATGGCAGGACTCGGCATTAGAGATTTAGAATAACATAATCTGGCATTTCTTGCGAAGACTGCTTGGAGAATTCTTATGGATTCTACTAGATTAGTTTCACAGTTATTTAAGGCTAAGTATGTGAAAGAACAACCTATTTGGTCATGTGGCTCTCCAAAACAAGCCTCTTGGTGCTGGCGGAGTATTTTGCGAGGAAGGGATATCCTTAAGACTAGTCTTAAATGGTCAGTTAGGGACGGTACTGACATTAATGTTTGGGAGGACAATTGGGTTTGCAATGTGCCTCTTAGTTCAATTGTAGATCAGATTCCAGACCACCTTAAGCATATGAAGGTGTGTGATCTTGTGGATACTGAAACGCATCAATGGGATCTATCTAGTATCCAACATTTGGTTCCATCTTCTATTTTGGAGCAAATTCAAGCTATCTGTGTTAACAATTTTTATCCAAAACAAGACAAGTTAGTCTGGTCCCAAGATAGTAGTGGTCAAGCTACCGTTAAAAGTGTCTACAGCCACCTATGTGTGGAGAATTTTGGTGAGGTCGCAGATCCTCAGAAATGGAACAAGCTTTGGAAGCTTCCTATTCCACCTCATATCAAGCACTTTGTATGGGTGCTTAGTCATCGGAAAACCTTGGTCAGGGCTAATCTTTGTCGAAGAGGATTGGACATAACTGACAGATGTCCTCTTTGCCTCACTGCCCCTGAAACCCTTGAACATCTATTTATAGAATGTGCTTGGACCAAGGGAATTTGGCAATGGACCCAACAACAATGGAAATGGTCTCCTACTGGAGATAAAGTCAATCTGGATTGGGTGATTTCCAATGCACATATATATCCTTTGAGCAACTCGAATTTTGCAAATTGCATTTTCCCCTTTATATTATGGGAAATATGGATCGCCCGTAATTCTGTTGTTTTCCAACATGCTAATCCTCATGTTATTAATGTTGTTAACCTAGCTCTTTCCAAGGCTTCAGAATTTCAAATGTGTATGTCTCCTAAGTGCAGTGCCGTTCGAGTTAGAGACATGATCTCCGTCAGATGGCAATGTCCACCTGTTGGTTATGTGAAACTAAATACTGATGGGGCATCTAATCACCTTGGTCTGGCTGGTATTGGAGGCGTTCTCCGAGATGACGCGGGAGATTTTGTTGGAGCTTATGCTAGATTTATTTACAGAAACGGGAACAACATGGCGGAACTACGTGCTATCAAGGATGGCCTATGTCTTGCCTCCCGGTTAAACAAAAAGAAAATCATTGTGGAAAGTGATTCCCAATATATCATCAACCTGTGTAAAGGTTCTACTCACTGTCCTTGGTATTTTGATAATATTTTGAAAGATATTATGTTTTTTGTTCAACACCTGGATAATGTTCAGTTTGTTCATAGGTATAGGGAGTGCAATTCAGCTGCAGATTTTTAGCTAAAAAGGCAGCGAATGAATGTTGTAATGAACAATGGTTGTCTGTACCTCCTCCTTTTTTGATCAATGTTTTGTTAGAGGATATTAGGGGAAGGTCTTTTCCCCGGTTTGTAAAGCCCACTTAGTTGGTTTAATAAATTTTGCTTACCAAAAAAAAAAAAGTATGTTTTTGTTAGTAGAAAAACAAAATAAAGATTTTATTTTTCATTCTCGATTGATTGGTTAAGAAGAATTAGTGCTTCATTCCTAAAAAATTGTGTTGTTTCTTCTATCAAGATTCCCTGGAAAGAAATTGTTTAATTAGCTAAGAGCATCTCCAACAGAGGGTGGAGGTTTTATTTTTTCATGACACATAGGATTTTAGACCCTCATTTACATTAAATTCATCTCTAAGAGCATCTCCAATAGAAGGTGAAAGATTTATTTTTAGTGACACATAGAATTTTAGACCTTCATTTTAACTAAATCTATCTCCAACAGTAGGTCCTACAAAACAGGAGGGATGAAATGCTAATTTTGAAGGTTTTGAAGAAAGTCTTATCTTGACCTCCATAATGACCTCCACCTCATATTTTTTATTTTTAATAATTCATTAAAATGAAATTAAACGGTTAAGATTTCATCACATAAGGTTTTTTAAGGGTCAAACCTCCATACTATTGGAGATGGTTTATTAGTCATGGGGTCCTACATTTACTATATGTGCAAATCCTCTTAGATAAGGGTCTTAAAAAAATTTCCACGTAGGATTTTTAACACCCGCTATTGGAGATGCTCTAACAGTGGGTAATAGAAAATAGGAAGGGTGTTAAAATAAATATGAAGGTCTTGGAGAAGGTCTTATTTAGACCTTGGGAATGACCTCCACATCATCATTTTAACTATATTTTAATTTTTTAATTTTTAGATAAATTGTTATGAACCAATTGGAAAGAGGGAATCAATTTTATCATTATCCAAAACAACAAATTTTAAAAATAATACCCCATACTATTGGAGATGGTTCATGAGCAAAGCATTATTATTTTTGCACATAAATAAGATCCCATAAATAAGGATCTAAATAAAAATTCCACATAGGATTTTAAACACCCACGGTTGGAGATGCTCTAAAGGGGTCATCATTGTAAAATACAAAAACAGCATCAGATTCAACGCTAAACTCGTTTGGCATTGCATGACCCATTTTATCTAATTCAGCACATTTCTTGCAAATCCCTTGGTGCTAAATGGTTTGTCGGTTCTGTCCCTTGCAAAACATTACTAATGGGGTTACCAGTTTTTTCTAGTTAGGCCTCTTCCTATGCACATGTCAAAACATGATATTTGGCATATATGCACCCACTATGGGTATGCCAAACTGCCAAACTCATATGTCAATATGTTATTTCTGGCATATAGGCATACACGACAGAGTTTCCAGCGAGCGATAGAGTCTTCGTCGCTCGATGGTCAAAAAATCGCTCGTTAGTCTTCAAATCGCCAGCGACAGTCAAGCTATCGCTCGCTAGTATGATAATCGCTTATCAGATCTTCATCTAACGGCTACAATTTCCCCCTACCTGATTTCAACCAATTCCAACCCAACTTCAAATTCATTTCACCATGCATAGTGCATAACCGAAGTGGATTTGACTACAGAGGAAACAACATGGATCATGATAGCGTATTTCCACATACCCACTCAGAGAAAAGTGGATGACCCACTGATAGTTGTGGTATAACTTCTTAGTAAGGCCGTATTTATTATTCGTGTTACAAAATCGACTCTGAGCGACTCCTCGCTCAAATTCATCTTTTCTTTTTCTTTTTTTATTGGTCTAATTCGCTACTATCAAGGTGAATTTTTAATGAAATGTAAATCTGGTTTCAATCTGAATATTAATTTAAAAGATAGTTTCCATTAATCTAAAAAAACAAAATTATATTTCACATTTCAACTAAAAGAAAACATTTTAACTACTCATTTCCTTGTCCGTTTCCTTGTCCATTTTCTCCCGGACCAAAGATCCAATTGCCTGCATTTTACGGATCCATAGAGTTGTTCAACAAACTAGTTAAGGTGCTAGGTTTGAGACTGACTTGGTGGTTGAGTCTCATCAGAATCACCATAACCTTGATAAGCAATGGGAGTACGGGGTATGGGAACATTATACAATTCTTGAAATACGTGTGATTGATATTGTTGCTGGAATGGTTGAAATCTTTGATGAGGTTGAGGCAATTGGGGTATCTGATTCGTTTTCCTAACTACTTCCATGTTCACACCACCACGGAGTCGGTATGTCGGTTTGCAAATGACTAAACATATGTGTAGGAGTTGTATCCATGCCAATGTTTTCTTCAACACCATGTACTGCTTGACTTTCTAACACAATGTTTGGAGTTGAACTTTCTGGTACCTCCTCCATATGACGACGTCTCAATCTTCTTTCACCACTTTGCTGACTTTCACTGGGACTCATTCCTCTACCAGCTCCAACACTGGGACTCAATCCTCTACCAGCTCCAACACTGGGACTCATGTCATACATCATGCTTTCCCTCAATCTTTGCATCTATTCCAAGTGCATATTCTGAATTCCCTGAACAAGAGCATCATAATCGTTACATCGGGTCTGATACTCCATCGTTGTAATATTGACCCCGAGGTATGGATAAGTCCGAGTAGGTGCACTAGAAACAATTGGATAAGTAACAATCTCTCCGGATGTGCTGGATATAGTCTTTACTTCCCAAGAAAATGGTGGCATGTATGACGATGAACTTTGAGAAGAATATGCAAATACGTCACCCGTCTCTGGTGGAGGTTGGGAAGGAAGAAATTCATTGTCAAGTGGCAACCTACCTAAAGCTGGGAAATCCATCCGACCCAAACTTTGCGGTTGCATGGAAATATTTGGCTTGAAAATAGTATTAAACCAAGATAGGTACTTATTTATGTCCATCGGCTCCTGGATTAATTCATCAGCATCTTGCCAACGATGACCTTCCCTTATCAATTTGAAGTAATCGTCTGCTGAAACATCTGTACTGGGATAAGGGTTGACAGCTATCACTGATCTCCCTTGCAACAGAAGAAGCTGTCTTTCACCATAATACCAAACACCCTTCTCAGAAATAGGGATGTATAACACCATCCTTCTAAGGCTTAACTCTACCATTGTCTGACCTAGTTCTTCTTGGAACTGAGGTACTGCTTCATATGGCTGTGAGATAAGGTTATGGTTTGTTCTACTCAACTGCTGAATCTTATGAACAATAGCAGCATGCATGTTGACCATCTTCAATCTGTGCAGCTTCCCAATTCTTGGAATCATACTTCCGTATGATCGGAAATACATTCGTATAATTCTTAAGACAAGGTTCCGAAACACGGAAATATGTATACCACCAATATCGAAAATAATAACATTCAAAGGAGTTAATAACTTTTCCATATGAAAATGACAAATAAATACATAATGTGAAAAAGATTGGTTCTTACCTCCAGAACTCCCCAAAAAGCATTAAAACTATCTTTATCACACGTCGAGTTATCACTTAGGGCAATGTAAATCTCTGATAAAATCGTAGTCCCCCAATCATATGTTGGTGCTTGCTCTAAATCTTCTAATGCTTCGAGAAACCCAATTAACACTACTGAGCTAGCATTTGGAAACAGACATTGTCCCAGTGTCCACAATACAAACAGACGTTCTAGCTCCTCAAAATGGTCGGGGATCAAATATTGATTACCAGCTGCCCTGTTTTCATTCATTTTTACAAAGATAATTTGGAAAAAACTTTTCAACAGAGACACCTTCAACCCATACGCTTTTAATTGTCTATGTGTAGGATTTCCTCCTAATTCATTTGAGTATAAAGGAAGTCTTTCTTTCCATCTATCTTCTGATAACCACTTTAGTCTATTAAATGGATGGAAGTAAGTTCCCTTGGCATGGAATTCCGGTTAACATGTATAAATCTATCGGTGTAACTCCTATTAACAATAATTATTCATAATTAGAATTTGTTGATTTTTATGAAACAAAACACATAATCTAAAAATTAAATTATTAGAAAAGACTGACTTACCGCATTCAAAGTCCTTGAAAAAGAACGTGTTTGTAGTCTTCCACCATCGTTCTAATATAACTTGAACACCTTGAGTCATGTGGTTTCTAGGTTGTATTTGATATAGATGTCGCCAAGGATATCTTCTCACTCTCTCTTGAACAGCAGGAGGAAGTAATTGAAAAATTATACGTAACTCAGTCCATCCACCTCTTAGATGTATAGCGTTACATCGCCCCTCATTATCAGAAAGGTGATTAGAGAATACACCTTCACTGGCTACTAGTCTAACATTATTAAACTCATAATTTGTATCCACAACAAAACTTACTCCACTGCCTAGGGTACTAGTAGATACTTTCCCTTTTTTGTTTCTTTTTTTTTCTCTCCGTATCTGTTTAAGATAATCGTTTTGGAACAAAAGTTTACAGAAAATCAGTGGTTTTCAGAAGGTTTTCAGAAGAAGAATTGAGAAGAGTTTAGAAGAGGTGGGAGTATAGTTGCGGTATTTATAGGCGTCAGAAACTCGAACTGTGGCGATATTGATTATATCGACATCGATATAGTGAATTCCGAGCGATAAAATCTTTATCGCTGGCGATATTATGAATATCGCTCGCTAGGGATTCGATCGCTCAGCGGTTTCCCCATAGTGGCGCAAATGGTTTGGCATGCCACCTGGCATGCCAAACACCATTTTTTTGGCATGTGCATAGGAATAGGCCTTAGTGGATCAATTTATTGGTGAGAGGTATTTTGTCTTATATGAATTTTGACACATATCAAATGAATAGGTATCCCAACTAACATCAGATCAGTTATAATATGTGAAGTATGAACAGTGACGAAGTTTGTGTAGTTGCACACCCCGCTTAATCGGACCTCAAGCCTAAATTTTCCTAAATTTTCTGAGTTGGAACCCTAAGTCTATTTTTGCTATCTTGCACCCCTAAAAATATTTTTGCTTACCCTTAGGAGAGTTTCTGGCTCCGCCCTTGAGTATGAACTCTGAATCATCATTGCATATGCACATTGATCAGACAACGTAAGAACTAGTTTTATATATGACTTGGTCTTTGAAACTAAGATACGTAAATGGGTCACTTTCACTCACTTGCTTACTATAAATTTGTTTGAATGCTTACTGGGCGAGGTGCAAAACGATATATTAACTTATCAATAATTTGGGTTGGATTAGCATTTTTTGAATTTACAACATTATCGAAATATGTATAGAGATTGTTGGATATTTTCAATAACATGGAAAATAAATGGTTTTCGTTTTCTGGTTTGCCGCTACAACGGGGGAGTGTCATGTGCCGAATAAACACAATGGATGTTAGTTGGAGATGAGGAGGCACCTCCAAAGGGTGTGATGGTTTACAAAAGACATATCCATTCTCATTAGACACTATTGATGTCTTTTGGTAGTGAAGAGGCATCTCCAATAGGCATGAGTTCCCTATAAGTAGTGATGATTTGTTTTCATTCATACAATGAAAAACATCAAATACTTTCTATTTTCTCTCTTCTAAGCATCATCAGAATCCTATTATTGTGTGTTCTTGGTTGGGTCAAGGGGTACAAACCTTGAATCCAATTACGTTGTTATAGGGCTTCATTGTATCCTGACGATAATATTTCGCATACCTGTTGTAATCGCCAATTGATATTGGGAGGGTAGAAATAATTGTCTAAAAGAATCTTAATCGAGCCTTGAAGCCGGAAGTACAACATTTCTCTTATTGTTTCATCCTCTGTTTTAGCCCAAAATTTCCAACAGTTTTAGACAATTAATTTCTTCAACAATGGAGGATGAAAGTTTGATTGTACCGATTTACAAGAAACACGGTGACTGGTTGGTTTCAATTTTAGGAACATTTCAATGGTTATTTTTCTGAGACAAATGGGGACTTTCACGGGATGCTGTAAATAGGTGGACGACGCACAAAGAAAACGTGACAAATCAAGGAACTTGAATTGGTGACCCGTACACATAAAACATGTAGTCCTCCTGATTGTGATTTGTATCACATGTGTTAATTGATGAGAGCAAATCTTTTGCACAATCTCTGATCGGTGAATGGGAATCTCACACCAACCAAGGAGTCTGTTAAAGTACGGACTTTGAGAAAAGGAAAAGAAGTCAAAGATACCGAACGGTTACCACTCTTACGGACACTACCGTGAAATCAGATACGTAAATATTTTTCTTCTCTGTTCTACAGTGATATGTTGCCGATTAAGGCTTGTGTTTTCAGGATTATGAATCTCTGGCCCTAACTTTCCGTGTTAAGTACAGAAACCAATAATTAATTGACGAACAGAAATTGAGTTCTGATCAAAGTCAATGGAAATTTTGGGTTTCATGGCTATTCTGAAAGTGATGATGTTGCAGACATCCTTCGACATGGTATTGGATGGAATATTCAATCGAACGAAAAATCAGAGACTTGAATATTCGGTTTTTTGTTCAATGGCAATTTAAATTCATGTTTAGAGAAAGACGTGAATGGTGTCTTTTAGTAAAAGCCACGAGTGCACATAATGCATGTTTAAATTGTTCTCTCATAATGCATGTTTAAGTTTGTAGTACTTTGAAACTTGAAACTTTGTTGTAATTTGGGTCTTATTTGGTTGATCTTTGCCAGAAGACCAATGTGGATTGATCTTCGTTGGAATCAGTTGACGATGAATGACGAGATGTCATTTATGTGTGAGAATCCTCATACTACGGGAGATACCCAGCGTCCTTTTAGATTGTGTCGTTTCATGACTTTGAAAATGCTATGAAATGTGGGGGATAAAAGAACGATACTTATCCGCTGGAATATCTGGCTTGGTGGTGTGGAGGAAAAGATTTGATAATCTTGAATATAATCCAGTGGTGGACGGAAACAAATGCTGATAGAAACAGCAGACTTTTAGCGATTTCAGATTTCCATGGAGAACATTCTGGATTTGTGCTTGGGACAAATCTTGGGGAAATGAAGGTCGGTTTAATTTAATCTTAAAGTACTGATGGTTCATTAACTATTCAGTTAAAAGCAGTGAGAATAATCCTCTCTAACCGTAAGGAATTTATTGAAACATAGGGGATTAAAGTAACTTCATTGCAAGTTGGATTAATTGGAATCTAAGTGGTTAGGTTTGAACCCAGTAAGAAAAACTCTTATAGTTTCATGACCATCTAAAGGATGATAGGTCTTCGTGCAATGAGAATGATGTGTCATGAAATGTGGGTGATTGACGACGATGTATCATTTGATGTGAATCAGAGAAGAGGCATCAACTGTGTTCTTCATGTAACATCTGATGAAAAAAATAAATTCGGGAGAATTAATATGACCATGTCATTACAATTTTCCTAGTGGGGCGAATTCGTCGATAATTGTTGAGTACAGTGGAAGGCAAAATTCTGTAGGCTCAATGAGAGCCAAATCCAAAAGGATGGGTACATGTACCGGTGCATTGGATTTGAAGTTTTTATTTCTAATCAGAAATATTATGCGCAGTGTTTTGGCTGAAATTCACATGCGGTACTTGATACATTTAAAGAAGTATTAACTGACACACATTTGGTCGCGTGACATTAGAAAGGTATTGTCATGAATGCTCTAAGATTAGAGAACCAAAATGGAGATCACCATTGATTGTTGAGACTACAATTTTTGGTACGGGTATAATTCTTGCGGTAGGAATTATAAATTTAGAAGTCTGAAATCATAATTCTTTCATTAAGAATTATATGGTTCCAAAATTTGGAAATTGGCATGTCTTAAATGACATTGAAAAGGAAAATGTAATACCGGTGAATTTTGTAACGTATTGGAAGATTGGGCGCGACCAAATATCCAACGATGAGATGTTACGATATTACCGATGCATAAATAATGAACATTTGCATTAAATAATGTTAAATGTTAAATAAACATTGTCTATGTTTTTGGGTATAAATTTGTAGAAGATTGGGCATGAGTAGAGGAGTTACTCATCGTAATAATGTTCTTGTTAAAATAGTAAGTAAGTTGCCTACAAATTTTATGCCTCTAGTGTATGCAAGTCTGTAATGACTTCTTGTGAATTAACCGTAAATGTTAATTAGGATCACTAGAGAAGTTACAATTATTTTGTAAAATTAAATAGGAACATTTTTAATAATGTTGTCAAATTTGATTGCATAAATGGGTGCAATTAATGAGGAAGAGAATGGCTTAGAACCTAACTTGTAGATATCCCATTTTTGGAAGAAGCCATCTCAAGCGGTCTTGATTAATTGTGAATCAGGATATGATCAATAACGTCTCCAACAAAGACTTATAATGAAAGGTCAAGACATACAAGTCTTGTACATTGAACGGTAAGTCAATTACTCAAGAAAGGAGTAATTGCAGTTAACCATTGAAACGGAGAAAAACTTGGCAGACCTATTTATGGAAAGTCTCCCAAAGGAAATGTTTTCAATGAAGTATACAGAAATGGGACTAAGGTCTGTGAAGGAAGGTTGATCACCCATAGCAGAAACCCAACCTATGTTTTGAAAAGGATAAACAAGGTCCAATGTGGTACCAACAAGCTATGGAAGTGATTATGGTGCACTAAGTATAAAACTTCTCATTTCTGTTTAGTGCAGGGATTCTGCAAGAAAAAGGGATGGATGAAAATCCTTAATAAGTCTAACTTTTATCACAAGGTGTCTCGCAGAAACACCTTCGAGACTTACCTATATGAGTATGGAAATCAGGTCGTTTCCTAAGAGAATAAGACCGTTCTCTAAAGCAGACTCATGAATCCAGGATATAGCACATGGCCATTAACGTCTTTGAGCTACGAGAACACACAATCTCCGAAATCGGTATGTGTAGAGATTAGGTTTTATCACATGGAGTACTTGGTTCAAGACTAGTTTCACCACTTTGAACCTCGATAAGGCTTTGAATTTCTTGCACTAAGTGAAGGTTCAAATCCAAAAGATACCTATCATTTATGTACTGTTTTCAACGATGATGCTTATTTCCCAACTTTGCTTGAACTACGTTGGCTTGATCCCACTCGGGTACGTAGGCAGTCATTTGAGTGATGCAACCACTCCGATTTTGTAAGTTTTACTTTATTTTTTTTGGTTTTTGAAAATAGGGGGAGATTGTTGGATATTTTCAATAACATGGAAAATAAATGGTTTTCGTTTTCGGTTTCTTTGCTACAACGGGGGAGTGTCTGTCAGTGTAGAATAAACACAATGGATGTTTGTTGGAGATGAAGAGGCACCTCCAAAGGGTGTGATGGTTTACAAAAGACATATCCATTCTCATTAGACACTATTGATGTCTTTTGGTAGTGAAGAGGCATCTCCAATAGGCATGAGTTCCCTATAAGTAGTGATGATTTGTTTTCATTCATACAATGAAAAACATCAAATACTTTCTATTTTCTCTCTTCTAAGCATCATCAGAATCCTATTCTTGTGTGTTCTTGGTTGGGTCAAGGGGTACAAACCTTGAATCCAATTACGTTGTTATAGGGCTTCATTGTATCCTGACGGCAATATTTCGCATACCTGTTGTAATCGCCAATTGATATTGGGAGGGTAGAAATAATTGTCTAAAAGAATCTTAATCGAGTGATCAGTTATTAGCTCCGAGCATCTCATTGTCTAAAAGAATCTCATTGTCTCCATACCTTTTAATATTGTGTGTGCAATCGTTTTCTAGGTACCTTTTACATGCTGAAGAAACCCACCAAATTCATGGCATAAAAATTACTAGAGAATCTCCGAGCATCAATCACTTGTTATTAGCTGATGATTGCCTAATTTTTACTAAGGCATCCCACAATGAGGCTAATAATATTTTTTCCTTGATCAAAGATTTTAGCCTCATCTCGGGATGGATGATAAATTTTGAAAAGTCAGCCGGTTTTTTTAGTAAAAATGTACACACATATCACAGTGTATCTCTTATCAGAGATTTAAATGTCAGGAAAGTTGAGTTGAATAAAAAATATTTAGGTATCCCTCTTTTTCATGGCAGATTCAGAGTTGAGACTTTTGCTCCTTTTGTTGATCAGTATGATGAAAGGTTAGCTAAATGAAATGGAATCCACCTTAACCAATCTGGAAGATCCATCTTAGTTAACCATATTTTAAATTCAACCCCAACTTATACCATGAATTCTCTCTTACTCCCGGGTACCACTATCCAGAAAATGGAGAGACCTCAAAGAGACTTTTGGTGGGATAAAAACTCTCATAAGGGTATCTACCTAAGAGGATGGAATAGAGTCTGCACACACAAAATAAGATTGTCTAGATTCCTATGAAGCAGACGCTTTTATATTTAACCAATTTGATGAATTATTTCTAATGGTTCACATCATAATAAACCCAAGGTGGGTTAGGTTTTCGCAAACTTAAATAGATGAATGTTGCAATCCTAAATAAGACAGCTTGGAATCGCATTCACTTATCCAATGAGCTACGAGCAATTATACTAAATTCTAAATACTTTTGTGACTGCGGTCCTCTTCATTAAAAAAAAATAAAAAAAAATAGTCATTCTTCTTGGGTATGGACTAGTATATGCACCGATATTGAGGTTCTAAAAAAACATGCTATTTGGGAGGTCAGAATTGGTCAGCATATTAGTGCTTTTAGGGATTCTTGGATTCGTAATGCATCTTCACCTTTATGCATCTCTCATCCTTACCCTAACTACTTCGTTGCTTAGCTTATAGATCAAGACACCCATAGTTGGAATGTTAATTTGGTAGAATCCTTCTTCACGACAGATAATTACCAAAAAAATTACAAACTAGAATTTCTATCTCGGGTCATGATAGGCTAGTCTGGCCATATACCAAGACTGGATCCCTTACTTTTAAGTCTGTTTATAGGGCCATAACTAGTAACACTTCTAGTTCTGATCTACCAATCCTAATACTCTTTTCTACAAGTTTTTTTGGATTACTAGTGTCATGCATAAAGTTCATATCTTCATATGGAAATGTTTTGAAGACATCCTCCCATCTAAATGTAAATTTGCATATTATACTTCTAATCAGGATACTTATTGCAATATGTGCAACGACAGCCAACATGAAACAACATATCATATTCTTGTTCACTGTAGATTTTTTAGAACTGTTAGGGAATCAATTAGCCATGGTAATCTAGTTGTGCCAGATTAGGAAAATGTTGTCTGGAAACTATAGTTGTGAACAACTATGCTACATATTCACTACTGCGTGGAGTATCTGGAAAGAGAGGTGTTGTTGTGTCTTTGAAGGAAAGAAAGTCAATCCTCGTGGTGTTTCAAGATTAGCTTGCAAGGTGGCAGAGGATACTTTGAATGTCATGTTAGCTGACAACATTAATAGCCAACAACATATAGTGAACTTTGGAGATATACATGTTACCACATAGAATCTTCCACCCAAATCAGTCATAGCATATGTTAATACTTCATTTTTTGAAAATTCTCATAAATCTGGTATTGGTATAATTTTGATGCAGTAGGTAACTATCAAAGCTGCAAAACCATTGCATGGTTAGTTAGTGACTCAGAGGAGGCTGAAAACTTAGCAGCATTGGAGGCTGTCAAATGTCTCAAGATGATGAACTACTCAAAGTTCTCTATCAAGGGAGATGCCAAAAATGTCATTTCCTATTTAAATAAAAGTTCTAACCAGATTAGCTGGTCTAACTCCTCTATTTTAGATGATTGTTTAGCTATTATGAACTCATTTTCTTTCCACAAATTTTTCCATATTCGTAGAGATTTTAATGGTCTGGCAGCTAAAGCTGCTAAGTTTAGTAGGAGGTATGATGTAACAGGTGAATGGGGAAGTACTCCTCCCTATCTCATCCTATAAACTTAGTAATGCTTTTCATTTCTCTAATTCAATTATCTTTCCTAGCAAAAATAAATAAAAGGTGCAACATTTTCTTTCTTTCAATCTTCATAGTTCAGTAGTGGTTATCCTTGGCTGCAAATTTTAACATAAGAAAATGTCTATCGTAGAAGGATTTATAGTTCACAGAAACAAAAGAGATAAGATAAATACGTTTTGGAGAGAGAGAAAATTTGGCTTTAAATAAGGTTTAAATTTTATTTCTCTCTTATAACATGCGCTAAAAATTAAATAGGTTAGGATTTATATCAATTAATTTACATCTATATTAGTTAATTCTTTTAGTTTTATTTTAATTAAAAAAAATTAGAAAAATTCCCTTAATAAAATGATATTGGGCTAAAAACAAGAATTGACTATAGTATAGGTTATCCCCTTGCTAAACCCATCCCTGAGACAATACTACCTCACCGATGAAGATGGTTGTTTCTTGTAATTGTGAAGTTTTGAAGGTCATAAACGAGAAAGAATTCTCGCAAGTCGGTCATTAGTTTGAGCATCTTATTATAATATATTCGTTATTTATTTTCACATTAACAAATTAAAAGTTCATAGCATAGGAAACCCATTCTTGCTACAATAATTTTTTTCTCTAGGAATTAATTTTTGGAAGAGGTTTTGATTTAAATGCACCTCTACATTTCCGAAGGTGCCCGACTTTTTGAGGATGAGTTAACACTACGTTTTTTAGTTTTCGTGCAGTGTGAAACTTCTCATAAGACTTACTGATGTTGGAAATTATATTAGTAGTTTCTCGATTAACAAATACTTGAATATCATGAGGAAGATCATTCAAATACTTAAAATCAGCTTTAAGAGTTCTAGATTTTTTTGGCCAATTGATATGCCACACCATTAACTACTCTTTTAAATAGAAAAACATTTCCAATCACTAATTTTACTTAAAATAAATATAATATCAAGGATTAAACCCTGATTCTTCCAATAAAAGTGGAACGTTTTGTTCATTAATATATTTATTAAAACCTCACTGTCTGATTCAAAGACTACTTCATTCAAATTTCTTGATATAGCCTAGCTTACAACTTCATTCATAGACAAACATTCCAGTTCTTCTACTGCAATGCCTTCAGTCAGTCTTCCATTGCAGTAGATCCCTTTTGCTCCCGACAACTTCCATCTCTACACCTGCAAAATGCTTCCAGTACTTAAGAAAATATTAGGATTAGTAGCAGATGCACAAGAGTTAATAAAATAGTTGTTTCTAGTAATAAACAATATTCTATTGGGATTAATATTTTAAAAAACCTTAGAACGTCTATCTTTCCCAATAATCCACATAGTTTTCATAAGGAAATGAATGATATGCTGATTAGAATCTCCAGGATTTCCATTCAAATTATTTCCTGCAGAAAACCAAGTAAGAATCCAGTTTCTAAAGCTACCATGCTCAACCAAAATGTTACCAACATAAATATTAACTCCAAACTGTACAAATCTAGCATAAGGAAGGTTAACAAAGAGATGGTCACAAGTGTGTGTGGTGGCATTACAAAGGCTACGACGTAATTCAATATCATTTTTGTATCTAGAGATTTTGTACCTAGTTGGTACAATATCAGTGTTTTCAGTGTTATCCTTAATACACTTCCAAACAAACAGTTAAATTTTAAATGGTTTTCCACACCACAACAGGAATTGACTGAGCACCACCAGATGGATTATAACACCACTCAAGAGCTATGCCCCCACCAAAAATTTCTTTGAAGAGTGTCAAGCTTACTGATAAGAGTAGTAGGAATTTTAAAGCAACCCATTTGGTAAGTAGCTAAAGAATTCAGGAATTTTTTTATCATAGTTGACCTACCAGGTTGATTTAAAGTAATATCATAATCTGGCCTCAAATGATTGAGTTATAGGATCAAAGGACTTTACCTTGGAGTGACGTAACAACAAAGGAGCACCAAGATATTTCTTAGAGTCACTGACAATGGTCGTATTAATAGCTTTAGCAAGATCATTACAATCACCATGACTGAAATTCTTACTAAAGTAAGCACAAGACTTATCAAAGTTAAGCATTTGTCAAGAAATCTTACCAAAATCCTGCAATTGTGGCAAAATGCTAGCAATCTGCTGCATATTATCTTGACCAAAAACTAGTTTGTCATTTGCAAAATAAGCTGGGTGATAGGATGGTCCTTCCTAGAAACTTCAACCCCAGTAATGGTTTAATTGGTTTCAACAACTAACAAGGATCTAAAAAGATAAGGGGATAAAGGATCCCCTTGTGTTACACCTATAATTGGTTTAGATTGAGGACAAAGAGAACCATTTAGAAGAACACTTATGCTAGTAGTGGAAATGCGCATAAGGTTACAAACTCCTTACTGAATCCAAATTTCCCTAGCACTTTAATGAGAAAACTTCATTCAAGTCTATCAACAGCTTTTGAAAAATCAAGTTTTAAAGTCATTGTACCGCTGAAACCTTCCTTTTGTTTCATAGAATGAATCATTCCACGAGCAACAATAATATATCATCATGAATATCTCTCCTTGGTACAAAAATTGCTTGATAAGGGGAAATCAACTTCTTAAGAAATGGTCTACTCCTATTAGCTAAGATCTTAGACACAATTTTATATGAAGTATTACAAATATCAATAGTTATGAATTCATAAGGTAACTTTGGATTCTTACAATTTGGAATTAGAGATATGTAAGTCTTATTAAGACATCTAGGCATGTGACCACTTTCAAAAAACCTATAAACCACGTCAATATCTTTACCAACCATTTTTCATTGAGTTTGATAAAATCCTGATTGAAATCCATCTAGACCAAGTGAACTCCAAGCAGGCATGTTCTTAACCACATTTTCAATTTCCAGAACAGTAGGGATAACATTAACCATGATATTGTCAGAACCAAAAATTATAGTATGGATAATATCAACAACATCATCATACAAAACATGATTAGAAGTATACCCAACAACACTAAGATGAAAAGTAAGAATATTACTTATGTCATTTTTATCCCTGAGCCAATTACCATTAGAGTCCCAAAGAGTACAAATATTATCGGTATGCATCCTCTTACTAACCATATAATAAAAATATCTAGTGTTATTGTCCAAATCATGAATAGACTTGTCCCTAGATTTTATACCATTTTTCTAGATTACTGATTATAGACTTAACTTTATGTTGTTGGTCACTAGATCTAGCCTCATTCTGGACAACTTCAAGCATACTTTGCAAATTGTTTATGTTTTTATGAATGTCTCCAAACTCCATTCTATTTCACTGGGATAGAGTTATCCTAGCACTTTGAAGTTTCTGATTCATCTTATATGCAGGAATACCTTGTGCTTCTAAGTTCCAAGACTGAAAAGACGAGAGTACCCAAATATACCTCAATCTAAAACTTTTCCACCTATAAGTCCTTTTTCCGAAAGTGATTGTCTATGGACTGAGTCGAGACAATACAACTAATCGCTTCACACTTCATGTGATCGTCTATGGATATGAGATCGAGAAAATACAACAACGAAGTATGTTTACTTGATAAGAGGTTCACACTTAACCAAACACAATAGGATTACTATCAAGTAAATAGGAATTAACGTTTGTGTATTTTACTTCTAATTATAATAAAAACAATTATAATTTCGGAAATAGAAAAGTAAAAGACACAACAAGATTTTGTTGACCGCAAATGCAGAAAAACCCCGGGACCGTGTCCAAAATTGAGTACTCTCAGGATTAAGCCGCTATACAAAATCTAAACCAACTTCGTATAGTTGAGACCAAGCAACTAAACCTATAGTTCACCTAGTTCCGTATGTATTCCCACGCCTCCAACTTGTAATAAGTCACGTACTTGGATCAATTCCTTTGGTTCGTATTCCAAATAGTAAAGGAATAATAAATCTGTTTGGTATCAACTCTTTTCAACCAACTGATGTGAGTTCGACAAAAGGCTCTTCCGTTTATCCCAATAAACTCTTTTGTCATGTCCTTAGATCTATCTAAAAACAACTACCAAAGTAATTGCTTAAGATTTTGCAATCAATACTTTGAATCACAAAGAAACGTATTGATGCTGATTGATGAGTGCCAAATATTGCATATTTATACACCTTTTTATTGGCATTTAGCTCATCTTTTGTGTTCAGAAATCAGATATTATCTCAGATTCTGTGTTTTCTTTGTTTTCAAGAATCAATATTTGTACTAATTAATTTTGTGTTTTTAGGTAATGAATAAAGCTCGGAGAAACTGAGGAGCCAAAAGAGCAGAAAATTGGAAGCAAGCGTCTA
Organism: Papaver armeniacum; assembly: GCA_023531295.1. Taxonomy (NCBI): domain Eukaryota; kingdom Viridiplantae; phylum Streptophyta; class Magnoliopsida; order Ranunculales; family Papaveraceae; genus Papaver; species Papaver armeniacum. The sequence continues at coordinate 25,424 of JAJJWW010013679.1, forward strand.
TGGAGCAGGTGCCTGAGCCCGCGCGCGCATCAGTTGCAACCCAACAAGGAGCAACCCATTTACAAGATATGGGCTTGAACAGTCCAAGACCCGACCCGGATCCGAGCCCGTCTCCTCAGAGCCGTTAGATCTCCATCTGACGGTCGCATCAGCCACGCTTCGGTGCTCCCCCACATCCAACGCTCGCTGCATCCCTCCCATCAAATCTTGATGCTCCCGCTCGACACCACACCACATATATATACCCCCTACCTACCCAAACCAAACGCACCCTTCTCTTTCCCTTCTCTTTCTTCCTCCTCCTCACTAGCCATGGTTTCGAGAGAAACCCATTCTCTCCACCTTCCTCACCCGACACCACAGCCATACCACTTGAATATAAATTATTTTTATAAAAATTTATTATTATTTCTTTATTAATGTACTAAATAAATATTAAATGTAAGAAAAAAACCAAAAAAATCCCACCACCACCATCTCCTTCTCCTGGGTAGATCTTGTTGGACCCTTATAAACGGGAGCAAACCGCACCACTTCTACCTCCCTACTGTACTCTCTATCTCTCCCATAGCCTCTTACCTAGAATCTAAGTGAGAGATAGGAAGAACTAGGGTTAGGTTTTTGTCCAATCAAATCAAGGGAAAATCAGAGTAAGGAGTTCTCAGAGCCGCACAAGCAGAGGAGACAACCGATTAGGTTTTTTGGGTAAGAGGGTGTTGAATTATTTTATGTTTTGGAGAAAATTAGGGTTTTGTTTCTCTTTGCATGTATAAATAGAATGGAGCTGTGTTTGTTAGAATTATGCCTGGGCTAGCCAGAGCACCAAGCTTAGTTTATTTGTATTTTTTAATTATGTTCTAAGTAAACTGCTAGGGTGTTTGATGAAACCCCTAATTTTCATGTTAAGCATGCCTGTCTTTGGTCTGATTCTTGATGTGTATAATATGTTTGGATTAGTAAGCAATTGATGAAGCTAATAACCCTGTGATGAGTTGTACTGTAAGAAGACAACTCATGCTAGGGGGGAGTTAGTAGAATCAGTTAATGAAAATCTAGTTTAGACCTTCAAAGGAAGGCACAAGAAATAGCTTAAGATGCATTGCTTTAGCATGAGGTTAGAAGGTGGATTCACCACCCTAGTATTCTCCAAATTGTCACTATCCATCTACAACCTGAGTTACAATTACAACAACAAGTCAGTCGTATCGACAAACCCCCATATTTGTGTTACATTTCATAGAAATCAGTTAAGTAAAGCCATAGATCAACATAAGCACTCCATTTCTCTATGGGATCGACCCGTATTTGCCATGTCTACATTGTAGACACCGTGCACTTGCGGTTTAACAAGTAGGCCAAAACACAAACCCCTTTGACAGCCTACCAAGTTTTTGGCGCCGCTGCCGGGGATTTGGTAGTGTGCCTTGTTGATCATTTGCTTACATCACTGAGTTTCATTTCAACCTTGTATATATCTGCTTTGAATCCCTGTTTTTAGCTTCTTTTAGCATAGCTTAGCTGTAGTTTTCTTTCTTTGCATCTTTTGTTGCATATCTTCAAGTATATCTGCATATAACCTTATAGTGTAGCTTAGTTAACTATCTGTGTATAAAATTTTGCATTTGGTGCATACCAGTGCACCAAGCTATTCCATACTGTGCTCTATATTCCGTCTTCATTATTCACCTGCATTGTTAAAATCACCCCTGTTACCTTCTATTGTTAGCTCTGCACCTTTGTAACATTGTTTTTCTCTCAGTCATTGATTTGCACATGCTGTGACTTAGATTATGCATAGCTCTGAATTTTGCCATAGCATTAGTGCTCTTTTGTTTTGACTGTGTAACTTTGGGAACTGAAATTGGTTGTTGAGCTGACAGGTACAAGCTGTGCAGCTGAGCTAACCCAAGGAGGAGAAGAAAAGGGAGCAGCCAAACAATTAGTGGATTTGCCTAAACCCAGTGTTATACTGGTGGTATTGTCTTCTGCCCTTACTTAATGAATGTTGATATATCATGCCTGTTAATGAATGAATGGTATAATCTATGTTGTATACAACTTGAGCATAATCTGTGAGCCAGCTAAGTGACTTGATGCCACAAACTTGTGAGCCACCTACCACCTTGCTAGCCCCCTGAAGCTGCAAGTTTTGAGTCACAACTTGGAAAGCCAAGTTAGCTATAGCTGCAAACCTGTAAGCCTGCCACATGCTAGCTGAGAAGCCATCACCTGTGCATGACTGAAAGTAGACTGAGTATCATTGTGTTTGCACCTGTATTGCCTTTGCTAGGTATTGCTCACACTTTAAATCCTTGCTCTGTGAGCTCTGTGCCCATAACTTCAATCTTCCATGCGCTTCCAATTGGCGTTCTGTGTTATAATCCCTTAGCTTATCTGCCTTGTGCCCAGCTCCAGCCCCTGAAGCTGTGAGTTGAGCTTAACCTTAGATAGCCAAGCTCCCTGAAAACCCAAGTGAAGTCAACTGTGGTATTTGATATCAACTAACCTAGTTGACCCTGTTAACCCTGTTGAGCCATCTACACTCTAGAGTGAGCAATTGAGCCAAGTATCTGCCACACCCCTTGCATGCTCATTCCCCTGTGTAAATCCTGATGAAATCGTGATCTTTCCTGTGCTCTATGCATTACTGTTCTGTGCATTGCGACTCTGTGCCTATCTGTGCTGTGTAAGCCTGCGAACCTATGCAAACTTGTTGACAAACTTGTGTGGCTATTTATTGTTCAAAACTGCAAAATTGTTGAGCTTGTTGAGCCATCCGCTTTGTGCGATTGTGTGCATACATTTGTGCATCTGTGGTTATTTTTCTGGGGTTTATGCGTGTAGTGTCTATCCCTAACTGCAACATAAGGCATCTGTGACCTGGTGATCTTGTTGTAACTCATTGCACATTTTCTAAAACTTCATCTGTGGCCAGGCCTGTGCCCTTGTTGCCCATGTTGGGTGTTGCTTGATATTTGGCATATATGTTAGGCTAAAGCTATGTTTGTTTTGTGACCAAAGTTATAACCAATATATGTAGTTGTGGCACTGGAGTGAGCATTACCCAGCCTAACCTGTGCTGTGTAAGCCTGCTAAACTGGGCTGCCAACTTTCCAACCTAAACTGTGCTGAGCTTAAACCTGCCCTGCACAAACTGTGCTGTGATATTTTTGAGAGGCTGTGCATAGCTATCTGTGCACACAACCAATTGTTGTTTTTCTTGTGCTTGGCCTGACCAGGGCTGCACATAACTTACCAAGCTATGCACATAGCCAGTGCATGAGCTGAGCTGCTCTCAGACCTGTGTTGTGAAAGCTTGCCAATCTCTGCACAAAACTGAGCCCACAACCACTGGGCTTTGCACACAAACTAAAGCCCACTGTCCAACTGCTGGGCTACATATAACCTGGGCTCTGCACAAAACCAAACTGAAACCCACATAGCTGGGCTGTGCAACCACTGGGCTTACCTTAGCCTGTGCTGTATCACCTGAAGCCCACCTAAACCAAACATCAAACCATAGCCCACAAAACCAAATAGAAGCCCACTTAAACCAAAATGAGCCCACAGCAACTGGGTTTTGCATGAACTGGGCTTTGCACTCTTGTGGGCTTAGCTTCCCTGTTTTGAAACGCCATTGGTTATACATGCTTGATGTGTGCTAAGCTATGCTTCTTTTTGAGTTCAAATTGAGTTGCTAGATCATGTCAGGATTTTGGTCTGCAACTGGGGATGGAAACAAATCCATCAGAGAACTTGCTTACGGGCATGAGTCATGTTACGAACCTCCCACAGACCATGATGTCACTAGTTTTAGGGATTATTATGAACCTTTTTTTAGGTCATGAGCCTCAATATGCAAACCCTAATCATCATGCACACATGTATCAATCACCACAGTGGGGAGTTGAACAATTTTATACTCCCCCGACCTCGTATATGCACTCAATGGAAGAAAACCTCATAGAGCAAAACAATGCTAGGTTTGAATTGAATGCAATGCATGATCATCCATATAGCAACATGTACGAGTTTTCCTTGTGTAGTGAACCATGTGCACAACCATATAATGATCATTCATATGAAACAAGGATACCCACTATTGAAGACTCTCCTTCCCTTGAACAATGTTACTTGTTCTTAAAGATGAACCTGATTCATTTAGAAAAAGAAGAATGGAGGGAAGTTTATGATAAGATGATTGTTGTCCCTAATAAAGAAAATCTTGAAAATAGTGTTTCTCTTCCTACTCATGCAACTAACATTGAATATGAACCTAATCTAGAGGAAAATGAGTATACTAGAAATGCTACAATTTTGAATAGGGAAATACATTTTTGTTATGATGATGATGATGAGGAATATGATATGTTAGAAGAGCATGTATATGATGAAAATGTGGTGGAACCTTTGGGTTCAGAGACATTAAACGTCTCTTCTATGAACCCTATGAATGATACTTCTTCTAACATTCATACATGCGATGTTGACTCTGAGTTTGGGTTTGTGAAATTCTTCAGTGAAAGTGAGCATGCTACACAACTTGTTTGTGACTTAAGAAAGGATGAATCTTCTGTTGACACTAATGTTCTTTTGGATCATGATATTATTTTTGTGTCTGATTCCCTGCCCATGTCACAATATGTTGCCTCCTCTGATGATTATGACATGGAGATTGATGAATTGTTCTATGCAGGTGAACATGATTTACCTTCTTCTGACCTTAGGAAAGTATGTGATGGTGCAAATGATCTTATACTTGAAAACAACTTAGCTGTAACTAATCTCTCTCCTAAGGCACAGATTGAAACTCCTCCACCAAACCTAAGTGTAGTTTGTAACAAAATTGCAAAACCAACTTTTCTGAAAATGCCCAATTTAGGCCTAGAGATTTGTGCATCCCAAGTCCTCTTGGACTATTTTGCATCAAAGTATAACACCTTTAAGGAGCCACAGTTGGAATATGTATGTCTGCCTGTTCTTAGCAAAACTCATTTTGAGTTAGACCTTGTGCATGATGTACCCTTAAATTTGCAAGATTTTGTGCTCACAAACACATCTGTTGACAAGTTTAGGTTTGGGGGAAAATCATTCCCATATGTAGCCTTATTTGCACTATCATGTTATATTTGTGTAAGGCTGTTGATGTTTGTACATATTTTCTATTGGGTTGATCCTCAACTCTTTAGATTGTTGGTGTATGGTGAATTTTCATTGTATATAATCCAGTAGGACTTGTTAAATTTTCTTTTCTTGAATCGGTTGAGTCTTCTTGTACATATATTGTGCTAATCCGATATGATCTTCACTGAGAATGTTGGATTCTAGCCTTGACAAATGAAGCTCTAACCTTGCTCCCGCCGACATACCGGTAATCTCTTCCCTTTTCTCTTATCAGCATAGTTCTCATGGTATGTGACTGTTTAAATTCTTATTATCTGTTGACACATTGAGGACAATGTTTGATTTAGGTTTGGGGGTGCATTTGCATATAGAGTTTTTAGTCTTTTATTTAATAAAAAAAAAAAAAAAAAAAAAAAAATTCAAAACTTTTTGCAAATAAAAACCTCCAACTTTTAGAGATTTTAGAGTCACTAGCTATGTTTACATAGAGAGTCTGACCGAAATAACAGAATTTGGAAGTACTGGAGAACACAATCGGGTTTCTTAGTTGATTAGAGCGTTAAAGTTGGATTTAACCATACCGGAGGGCGAATTAGGTGTTGTTTAGATATTCGGTAGTAGAATTGTGATCACCCATAGTGGAGACTACCCATTTTACATCAAGAGAGGTACCGACCTTCACTCTTTGTGACTTTCTAGAAAAGTTGTTAGAGTGTGTGTCACCGTACATCAATTCCGGGTAGGAATGGTCTCTTGAGTGCTAATTCCGTCAATCATGAGGGTGACGTCTAAAGATAAAAACTCCTTCTAAATATCGATTTGCAGTTAGCATCACTCTCTCCCTCTCAATCAACAGATTCATAGAAACACATCATCGTCAGCAAGCGGAGCATCATCAGAATATTCGAAGAAAAGTTGAGATAGTCCAAGGTTACGTGCAACAAAGGAAAGAAAAGAAAAGAATATGAGAATCAATGAAGTTTGTGAAAAATTGAGTTTTATTGTTATTTTCATTTCATGTATCTTCAAAAAAAAAAAAATGTTTGTCAAGTTTTTGTAAAGTTCAGAAGTTCATCATCAGCTATTGAAGACCGAAGATTGAAGACGTTTCTATGAATGCTGGGAGAGTGATATTAATTGCCGATCGGGTGAGAAGGTAAGTGAGTACTCCCACCCTTGCTAATGGTTGATTTCCTTTCTTAGAGATCATCAGAAAAAGATTCTTTTTGTCCACACTTCTGTGGAGTCTCCAGAAATTATTTCGGAAGGTTATCCCTCTCACCTACAACGTGTGCAGGATTTCTCTCTTCATTCCTGCCTGCACACATGAGAGACTAAAAAGCGATCTTTTTGAGTGCAATTATCATAAAACCCTAATGGTGAGGCAGAAGTCGAGGCTTTTTTATCACAATCGAATCCGAATTCTTTCATATGGTATGGTTACTTCTCGCTCAGCACTTAAGGATGAGAATGCGTTCTTTGGTAGTTCTAACTTCGTGTTACTAGCATGCAAAAACTCTATGTCCTCATAGCTCCTTGGATGCTTAAGACTCTTTTACACTCTGAAGTTGGAGAAGGTTTTGTGGGTACACCTCTGGTAAACCCTCACGAGACTACAACTCGTCCACTAGGGACACCTAGGGGTTTAAAGGCTTAGTGCATACGCTAAATGCATTCGAGAGACTGCGACAGGGAGTATAGTTAGGATTTCTTAATTTCGTTTCACTTGAGGACAAGTAAAATTCAGGTTTGGGGGTATTTGATGAGTGCCAAATATTGCATATTTATACACCTTTTTATTGGCATTTAGCTCATCTTTTGTGTTCAGAAATCAGATATTATCTCAGATTCTGTGTTTTCTTTGTTTTCAAGAATAAATATTTGTACTAATTAATTTTGTGTTTTTAGGTAATGAATAAATCTCGGAGAAACTGAGGAGCCAAAAGAGTAGAAAATTGGAAGCAAGCGTCTATGGAGCAGAAGCCTGAGCCCGCGCGCGCATCAGTTGCAACCCAACAAGGAGCAACCCATTTACAAGATATGGGCTTGAACAGTCCAAGACCCGACCCGGATCCGAGCCCGTCTCCTCAGAGCCGTTAGATCTCCATCTGACGGTCGCATCAGCCACGCTTCGGTGCTCCCCCACATCCAACGCTCGCTGCATCCCTCCCATCAAATATTGATGCTCCCGCTCAACACCACACCACATATATATACCCCTTACCTACCCAAACCAAACGCACCCTTCTCTTTCCCTTCTCTTTCTTCCTCTCCCGACCAGTTTCAGAGAAACCCATTCTCTCCACCTTCCTCACCCGACACCACAGCCATACCATGGCAGACCACCTCACCACCACCATCTCCTTCTCCTGACAGAGCAACCGCACCACTTCTACCTCCTACCTGCTCTCTATCTCTCCCATAGCCTCTTACCTAGAAGCTAAGTGAGAGATAGGAAGAACTAGGGTTAGGTTTTTGTCCAATCAAATCAAGGGAAAATCAGAGTAAGGAGTTCTCAGAGCCGCACAAGCAGAGGAGACAACCGATTAGGTTTTTGGGTAAGAGGGTGTTGAATTATTTTATGTTTTGGAGAAAATTAGGGTTTTGTTTCTCTTTGCATGTATAAATAGAATGAAGTTGTGTTTGTTAGAATTATGCCTGGGCTAGCCAGAGCACCAAGCTTAGTTTATTTGTATTGTTTAATTATGTTCTAAGTAAACTGCTAGGGTGTTTGATGAAACCCCTAATTTTCATGTTAAGCATGCCTGTCTTTGGTCTGATTCTTGATGTGTATAATATGTTAGGATTAGTAAGCAATTGATGAAGCTAATAACCCTGTGATGAGTTGTACTGTAAGAAAACAACTCATGCTAGGGGGGACTTAGTAGAATCAGTTAATGAAAATCTAGTTTAGACCTTCAAAGGAAGGCACAAGAAATAGCTTAAGATGCATTGCTTTAGCATGAGGTTAGAAGGTGGATTCACCACCCTAGTATTCTCCAAATTGTCACTATCCATATACAACCTGAGTTACAATTACAACAACAAGTCAGTCGTATCGACAAACCCCCATATTTGTGCTACATTTCATAGAAATCAGTTAAGTAAAGCCATAGATCAACATAAGCACTACATTTCTCTGTGGGATCGACCCGTATTTGCCCTGTCTACATTGTAGACACCGTGCACTTGCGTTTTAACAAGTAGGCCAAAACACAAACCCCTTTGACAGCCTACCACTGATCTACTCAACTAATCAATCCAATCTACCACAAGGATAAACCGATCATAATTGGATCCTCTTTAACCAAAACAAGTATTGTGCA
>JAJJWW010013680.1:0-10687 GCA_023531295.1 Papaver armeniacum
TCAATTGTCTAGAGGTTGAAATGATTACGTCTAAAAACGCAGTTCTCCCAGAATTGGCTTCAATAGAAATAGGACTCTTACCCTAAAAGAAAAATTGTCTTTAAGATCCAGTAGGACCAGTACTGTCCTAGTCCTAGTGTCGAAGTAGTAGGCAACGGCACGCCCTCTGTGGTGCTAAGCTTTGTATCATTACGGATCTTCTTCTTGGATTGACAGTAAAGTATTATTGTAATTATGTTGACGAATGCCGATGTTTGTCAACATTGACCTCCTGCATTTTGGATAAAGTCGTCTCAAAATTTGAGTAACTCATGATTAAAATCTATGTAATTTTCAAAATAATTTAGTGGCAAAGCTGAAATCAATAATGGGATTCCATTTTAGTTAATGCCTGTTATCATAAGCTAAACTGTCTTTATTAAAAAGTGAGTGGGCAGAATAATTAACAAAGGTGGAATACGAGGAGGGTAAGGTGCATTTCAATGAGATATACGTATACCTATCCAAAATTATTTGAGTTTGTTTAATTGGAGAGATGAAATTAAGAACTGGAATCAAACTTAAGATAGACAAGAGATAAGATACGAGACATCAATGGGAAAGGAGAACAAAGGAATAGTATGTGTTACAGGAGGAGCAGGATACTTTGCGTCATGGCTCATCAAGCGCCTCCTTGAACGTGGATACACCGTTAGACCACCGTCCGGTCTGACTCCGGTACGTATATGACTCTTTCAGTGTCCTTTCATCCTCTTTTGCTTTGGCTTAATGGTGTGCGAGTGTGACTACTGGTCTGACGATACACTTTAATTTTATATGACAATTTGTGTTTTATTTGTATTTTGAACTGAAATCAAAGGACAAGTGAGCCACCTGGAAGTCCCTGCCAGAAGCATCAGGGGATAAGCTGCAAGTTTTCATAGCTGATCTCGAAAGACCAGAAAGTTTTGAGGATGTCATTGATGGATGCATTGTGTATTCCATGTCGCTCATCCTATTATTGATTTTACAAGAAAAGCTTGAGGAGCCACAAGACAAATGATTAATACCTCTGTGGAGGGAAGCATTGGAGTTTTAAAGGCATGCTTGAAATCCAGAACGGTGAAAAAGTTATTTATACTTCTTCTGCAGTTGCGGCTCTCTTCATTAGCAACAAGAAAGATGTTGAAGAGATTAACGAGAACATGTGGTCCGAAGTCGACACCTTACGAGAGAGGGGTAAACGGTATCCGTTATCGAAGACACTGACAGAAAGGGCAATGTTTCAATTTGCTGAACAACATGGTTTAGATCTTGTTAGTGTACTTCCTTCGATGATTGTAGGCGTCTTTCTCACTTCCTCTCTTCCTCTTAGTTTGAAGATCTCTCAAGCTTTGGTTTTGGGTAACCACATAAACACACACGCTCTTTAATCTTTTATTTCACATTGAATTAAATTTCACAGTCAAAGGATTTTCTGTTCTCAGGTATGAAGAACATTGCAACCTACTGAGCACTATCAATAATGCAGTACACATAGACGACGCGGCATCAGCGCATATATTCCTTTTCGAATGCTCAAATGCAAAAGGGAGATGCATTTGTTCTTCAGCGGATATTACTGTCCATGACATTGCTAAATTTATTTCCGTGAAATATCCAGAACTTGAATTACCAACCGAGTAAGTTTGTACAAAGAAGTTCATCTCAATTTCTCAATGCTCCTGCATTTGTTGCTATCCTTTATGTTACTGATATTTTATTGTTGTTGATATACAAGACTATTGGTGGAGACTGAAGAAGAAAAGCCGATTCATCTGTCGTCAGACAAGCTGTTAAACTGTGGATTCAGTTTCAAGTACAATTTTGAGGATATGTACACTGATGCAATCCAGTGCTGCAAAGACAAGGGATTCCTTTAGGAACATCTTTAATTCTATATCTATCTGTCTATTTATCTGTATAAATAAACATCAAGAGGCATTGACAAGCTCACCTTATTTTGTTAGAATTTCCATCTATGCAAAATTTCTAGTATTCAATGTCTTCAGATTTTTAATCTGATCGATACACTCAAACACGAATCTATATAGAAAAATGATAATGATGTACAAAAGGGTCCGGGGTGTAAGCCTCACTCTAGCTAAATGCCCTCTATTTGCAACATTGTCACATTTTTTTTTTACTTTTTATTCAAAAACTTGTGTCCAGAATCTAATTCAAAGGTCAATTCAACCATAATATGGATTAGTTGAATTATCAGCCGCCTACTTTGAAAAACTTGCAATGAACTTGCTATGTTGAAGTCTAATTGTGAGTCTGTGTCCCATACCTTAGACCTTGTTTGTTTCTTAACGTGAAACTTCAAAGAGCACACTTCTTGTATTTATAAATCCTCAAAACAAAGGAAAAAAAGCACAACCCAGAGCAGAGATTCAGAGAGATGGAAGGAGAGCACAGAAATGATCAGGAAGGAACAGGGAAGATAGTATGTAATAGTGGTTGGATACTTGGTATCTTGGCTCATCATGAGATTGCTTTCAACGTGGTTACTCTGTTCGGACCACCGTTCGGTCCGACCCCAGTACGTAATCAATATCTCTAATTTAAGTAGCTAATTTCTGGTGAAGTTTCATTTTATTATTGAATCAAAGAATTGGTATTACTGCCGCTCTTTTTTATGCTGCACCAAGTGCTGATGCACAGAAAAGTGAAGTGCGCAAGATGCATCCTGGAAACAGCTTGACTATTGAGTGCAGATCAAACCCCACCTAAGGACACCACATCTTTAGGACTACTTCTACCTCGTTTTAGCTAGGGACTCGCCTTTTGAATTGTTTTTTCCCCAAATTTCATTTCCATCCTTTTCTGTCTTGACAGAATTTAAGGAAGATGTAAGCCACCTGAAAGCCCTTCCTGAGGCTGCAGAGAAGCTCCAAATTTTTGAAGCAGATCTTGAAACCCCGGAAAGTTTTGATGCTGCAATTGACGGTTGTATCGGTGTCTTTCTCGTTGCTCAAGGAATTGGTCTTGAACAAGCGTACACTCAAGAAAATTACTCAAGACATCCGTGGAAGGAACTTGGAATTCTCAAGTCATGCTTGAAGTCTAAAACAGTGAAAAAGTTGTGTACACATCTTCTTCAGCTGCAACAATGATGGTAAGTAATCTCAAAGTTGTAAAAGAAATTGACGAGACAATGTGGTCAGAAGTTGACCATTTCATTGGCAAAAACCCGAAAAAGTCATTCCTGCTGGTCTCTCATATGTGGTTTCAAAGACACTGACAGAAAGAGCTGCCATGAGATTTTCTGATGAACATGGATTGGATCTTGTTACTATACTTCCATCTATGATTGTTGGTCCATTTATCATTCCCAACCTTCCTGAGAGTGTTTCTCTGGCCCTTTCTGTAATTTTGGGTACGTATACGCACTTACATTCCTTCATAACTTGCATGTTCTCGTTTACAGGTACAATTGATCGTGTGCACAAATTATTACTTAGTGTTTTGTTTACATGACCAGATGATAGGACGAAGATGATCCGTCTAAACCTACAAATGCAGTACACATAGATGATGTTGCTTCTGCACAGATATTTCTTTTTGAATGCCAAAATGCAAAAGGAAGACATATTTGTTCTTCAGTTGATTTTATAAATACATGATGTGGCTAGATTTATAGCTGAGAAGTATCCAGAATTTCAATTACCAACTGCGTGAGTTCTCTTTTACTTTTATAGCTGACAATTTTTTTTTACTTAAAAATGCATTATTTGTCCAAAAAATTTAAAACACGATTCAAATGGACGAAAAAAATTTTATGGGTGAATGGACAAAAATAAAATGATGAAACTGATTCATCCCTTTATTTAAACTTAAAAATACTCCTCCGTCTCCACTATTGTATTTATCTAAATAAGCTTCTCACACAGACAATTCTTGGCTTAGAATGAATAAAATGAAATGTTTTTTAAGATTTTTTACAACTATACCCTTATGGAATAATAATTGTAAATTTTAAATCATTTATCTTCAAACTATACCATAGATTTTCGTAAATTTTGTACTGTTAAAAATCATTTTAAAACACCTACGTAACGAGAGATAAACATAAATATCAAATTATATATATTTTTATGATACCAAAATCAATGAAAAGGGTAATTTTAGAGATATCCCTTAATTAGTGAAATAGGTCAACTAATGACGGGACAAAGATCTGTACCAAGAGGCCATCTAAACGGACTTGAGTGAGTGAAGTAAGGATGAAACCTGGATGCATCCTCGCGTAAAATAAAAATAAAAATATTTGAAAATGGACAGATGAAACCGGGTTACATCCCGCCTATTTTTAAATTTTTCATTCATTTAAACAAAGATCTAAATCGATTGTCTTTTTCACCCAGGAAATTTAAATTTTGGTCTTTTTAACCAATTTTGTGTTTTTTTTATATTCTACTTCGGGTATTTTGATCTTACTGTTGTTACTGAATCATCAGTTTGCTTAAGGAAATTGAGGAAGAAAAACCAGTTCATCTATCCTCAGATAAGCTGTTGAGTATGGGATTTCAGTTCAAATATAATTTTGAGGAGATGTTTGGTGATGCAATCCGATGTTGCAAAGAGAAGGGTTTCCTTTAGAATCTACTAGTACCGGCGAGATGTTGGAGCAGCACAATATGCTATCTAGCTTGTATTACTGTTTTGTTAAATGAATAAATGGGCATGTGCTTTTTGTGCCTCTGCCAGAAGATACTCAAACTAATTGCAGATACACCAATTTTAAGTGGACATGACCTTACTAAGGGGAGGCCAAAACGTGGTAAACTTACTTCTAAATACCCCTACACTAATCAACCTAAAAACTAAACTCTAAACTTAAAACCAAAAACCGATTAACCAAAAACCTCTCCTCTTCTCTTTCATTCTTCTTTCTTCTCTAAACCCTCTCATCTTCTCTTTCATTCCAAAACTTAAAATCAACCAAAATTTTGAATTTTGATTTTCTACCAAAAAAATGGTTGATTCTAAACGATCCAAAGAAAGAAGAGAGATTCAACTGTAACATGAAAACCTCCAAATCGTAGGAAAAAAGGTAAGGGAAAGGTTGAACGAAGTAAACCCAAGAATGAAACTTTGAAGATGTCAGTAAAAGAAACCTCTAAAGGCGAAAAGAACATTGTAAGTGATTTATAAACTCAAACCCATTATTGTTTTGTTGTATATGATTGTTAAATTAGTTAGAAATCGAAAAATTATGATTTTCGATTTGTGGGCCGGTAAGGTCTTATAGTTGAACAACACGCCGCCATTTGTATTTTCAAAGTTACTAAGGGTCTCGTGATGAATAACATGCCGACTTTTCATCGTGAGCTATGGCGATCGTTGACACAACTGTGGCTCATAGGTATAATAACCAACCATGCCGAAAGTTATATTTGCCTACAAGTATTTTTTGACTTGTACCATGCCTAATAGCATCGTAAACCTTAATTTCCTAAGTTATTAGCTCCGATCTTCATAAATAGGACCATTCCGTCTTTTTATTTTTCCAAGACGGGTATTTGGTTATCTCCTTATCTAGCTTTACCGTAGCTGCTAAAGGTAGTTGGCTAAACCTGTCTACGCTGGAAGAAGATCAAAGTTGTTGTGTTGTTTGTTTTCATATATCTTATTTGTGCATTGTTTAGGTTCCCTGAAACAAAGAAAGAACTACCTTGTCTTGTTAACAATGCAAGAGCTATTTGAATATTTGAACACAATTTATCCCAATTTAGAAGAACCTAAAGATGAAACTCGAAGAGAATTGTCCGTTTAGAAAGTTATGTTTGATGGGTAAGGAAAATCCGTAAGAATTTCTAAGGTTTATGAATGGGGATCTGGCAATCCCTCAACTATGAAGAATGCACATCATCGAGGAGGAAGAAGAGGAGGTTGATCCAAGAACTTTTTTCTGTGCATGTGACTTTTTCCGGGAGTGAACCCCTATTACAATGAGGATGGTGATTACATAGGTCGATGAAGGGAAGGGAAAAGCAAAATCTTGCATTAAAAAGCTAGTGATGGGGAGTGAAGATAGCAACAATGAGAATGATCCATGAAATTCTTAAACTTTATTATGTTTCACTTGGTTTAGAAACTTAGATTGTGGTTTCAACTATTTCATTATGTTTGAACTCTTAGATTGTGGTTTGAGACTTGTTAAACTTATTTTAATTTTAGGATTTAGTTGCTTTAGAAGTTATTATTTTGTTTATATGACAAAGTACTTGAGGCCTACATTATGAAGTTAACCGTACTTGAGGCCGGCATGGTATGAAATCTATACCTTGTCGAACTAAATGTTAGTTGCACCTTTAGGTATAAAGTACAACCCATTGAATGCTCAACGGCTAGAAATTTCAAAATCAAGATATTAGGTATGTTGTTATTATAAAAGCATTCCCAACTTCATCTTCAACCTTGCATAAAGAATGGAAGTTTCACCACCAAATATTTGTAGTCTTTGTACACTAAGTGGTCATTTTGCAAGGGATTGTCCCTTTGAAGGAAGCAAATGCACTATTGAAGGTTGTAAGGGATTCTTATTTCTCATGAAAGCTGCAATAGGAGGTGTATACACAAACCTCTCTTTGTGTGGCCTCAACCATTGTTTCTTGCAATATTCCACTACTTTGGGGTAATTAGTCCCCCAATCATCCTCGAAATCCTTCAAGTTTAACTCATATCTTCCCACACTCATCGACCAAACCACCTTATCCCATGCTTTCATGAATAACCCAAACTTAATCTCACCTTCTTTCCATTCTTCGTCTTCTTCTCTTCTCCTTCTGCCTCCTCTTAGTTAGTTTTCTAAGACGTTCATCTTCCTTTTTCACGTTTAGTTCCTTTCTTTGCTTTCTCGGTTTTTGGATATGACTTCACAATTCTTTCTAAGATTGCATTGTATATGCCAAGTGCAAAGGAAATTTTGTGCATTGGGAAAGACTATCCTCATTTAAGTGTTCATTATTGCTTGCTCATTGTCGTGACTATAACCCCGAGTTTCGTCTTCGTGGCAGTAGAAGCTCAAAGTTTCCAATGCCCAAATATAACTATCATCCTTCTCACGATCCATAAAACACCATGCCACCGTGAACGATCGTTTATCCGAGGTTTGTCCTACAATGTTCAACAAAGGCATGTTGTACCTATTCGTCTTATAAGTACAATCCATGAACAAACTTGGTAAAAGCAACGCGCCAATTGAATCATATCGGGATGTGCAAGAAAAATACGATCCACCTTCCCCTTCGATGACTCATGGTGTCTCACCTGTGTAGTTGTATCTTGTGTATTAACCATTGTGATTCTTCCATCACCTTTCTTCCAGCCCATTCAATTCTTTTAATAGTTGCCTTGGCCGCATAAATTGTAGATAATGAAGAGAGGTTATGTGGGTCGTCCCCCTTGAACTTACTTAGGGAGCTTACTTGGTTTAATTCCCAACTTGTTCTTACTTGTTCAAACTCGTGCGGCCAAGCGACAACTTGACAATGCCCAACAAGAGTGTCCTGATCTTCATGGTTATGCCAACCAACATCAACTCTACTCATTCTCCATACGTTGTTCGTATCTTTGTTCCTCCCAAAATAATCTTGAATGGGCATCCACACTTCTTTGACTTCGTCTTGTACACCCTAGTCATCTTCTTATCATACACATAACCCTTTCTCTTGTGACTTTCCTCGGCAACCCATAACACTCGCATACCATTTCAAACCGCGTAGATTTTTGTTGGGTGTTTTTCACTAGAACGCACATCTTCTCTTTGGCTTTCAACAATCCAATTGACCGCTGTCGTCTTTTTCCTTCAATTCCAAATCATTAGCATAATGTGAGGAAGTATCGGACCCTAATTTTCTCGAGCTTCAGGTCGATCCCCTCCATAGTACCAATGCCACAATCTACAAAACATCAAAAGTTTAGTTGATGTGTATTACCACTTGCCCATGGTCGACATATAAAACAATGCCGTTAGAAAAGACCGAACGTAATGTATCATAAACATTGCCGCATGAAAATAGTCAAGAAGGTATGAAAACATTACAATGCCGCGCACGCATTTTCGGGCAAGGGCTCCGTGTTTCAAAAATAAAAGCTCAAGAAGGTTCAAATTTTCTACATTGCCTATTGGTAACGCTTCATGAAAAGTCGGCACGTTATTCAAAGTAGAACCACGCCGGCTTTATGGCCGGCATGACGATGTAAGCGTCGACCTTGCCGACCCTCGTACACAGAATCCGAAAAAAACCAAAATCGATCATTTGCATGGAAAATCACAATCTTCACGACGTAGCTGTCTACTCCGATTACCAGCTCCATTCTCTTCTTCTTGGTCATTGGATTCTTCGTTTGGCTCAATACATTCATCACTTCCATACCCATCATGAGTTTGAGGAAAATAAAAGTGAGTGCACAAGGCATGTAATCCATTCGATCATGGTCTCGGTAGATCATCATACAAGTACTCATATGTGGAGGGAAAGTTAGAAGACTCCCCCACTTCAAAATGTGGATTAGAATCACTCATCTCACTCATATCACAAATTTCACAAAAACCCTAACTTTTCCCCCCCAAAATCTCCCTCTACTCCTTCATACCACCTCTCTAAATGATTTCTAAAACTCAACTTATAACTAAATCAACTAATAATCTAACTAATTTAAATTAATCTAATCATTTTAGTTAAATTAGAGTTAATCATCATGGGGGCATTTTAGCCATTTACAAAAATATAGGTTAAGGGGTAGCTTGACTTTACTTCATAATGACCAGATTTTGTCTTATTGGGTATACCCCAATTAGTTTGAGTATACCCCAATCTCGCCTCATAATGAACTTGATTTTACAGCAGGGGGGTCTATCTCTTCTTGACATTGAAACTTTGTAGCAGTTGTGTTGCTCATAATTTATCTTATCTTATGTAAGTGAAGTTTGCATTTTTTTCGCATGGAGTAAAAAATCTGGGTAAATTCTTACCAAAAGGTTGATTTTCTTGGTAGAAGGCAACATAGATCCTTTCAAAAAAAAAAAAGAAAAAGAAAAGAAGGCAACATAGATTTTTAACCAGCCAATTTACCATCCCGTCATACTCATGACTCATAATCTGACTTTTGCTGAAATGGGACCCATGCCTACGTAGAGGATCAAATATTTAATGCCTGCGAAACCTCCGAAAAATGTAGACACAAACAAAGGAGACCAGAAACCAGAAACCAGAGCCCTGTAGTCTCGAGCAAGTCGAGGTAGGGCAGTAGAAAACGTTAACTCCCAAAGTATAGCTAAGTTTTCCGCCGGCTCGCATAACCTGGGCAACCCGCAAAGCCGGCGAGGATTTTGACACATTTCGTGCCGTAATGGTTATTTAATTAGTGGAGTTCAGACACCCGATAATTCATGTTTTATGAACATGTCAACTTTGCCGGTTCTAAGTAAGGCCACCTCCTCGTAGATATTTGGCATATATGATCCTTTATACGGGTCAAGTTTCTCAAGATTATGGAAACCAATTCCTTTAAGTTAGCAAGGAAGGGAAGACAGCACACAAGCCCAATGGAGGCACAAGGCATTGATAAGCACAAATTATTTATTATTAGAGATAATATATTTATTTAGGTATTTTATTATATTTTAAGTATTTAATTATTTTATTTAGAGTTTATATTTGTTTGAATACTATTTTAGGAGTAGTATTGTTTTCTTGATTTCCATAATGTAGCCTATAAATAGGCCTTATCATTGATTAATAAGAAGAAGAGAATTATTACAAATTGCTACCCTTTGGTTTATTGATTTCTTTAATCATGACTCTTGAGTCATTGTCGTTGAATAAGAAACAAACGTTTCTTATCAATTGGTACGAGCAAGTTCGCTCCCACCAACTTCCGCGACTATCATCATAATCATCAATCGTCATCGTCGCTTCATCCACCACCATCGTTATCTTTCCATCGTCATTAAAAAAAAAAAAAATTGCATTGTTTTTTACTGTCCATTAGTTGCATACCTAGCCAACGTACATCAAAACCCATTTAGCCCAACAAACAAGCCCAGCAGTCCATCCAATTTCTATGCGGTATGTACCAAGAAAACCAACAAAAAGTTGTTATGTCGATTTGAGGGCAGTAGATCCCATGGTTATTATTTCAGCACAATTATCTTTTGAATTCCATAAAATTCCGTCGAAGACTTTGTGAAGGTAGCCAAGTGATCACTTTATCCGTAGTCCGTCAAATGGTACAAATGGATGAAATATTATATTTCGTGCTCTTTGGAAGAATTTTGTTTTGCTTTATTAAAGCGTTTATGACGATCCATCTCTCGTGTCGCCTTAACTGCAGAGAAATTCTAGACGACAACCGTGCTTATTTGAGATCCGCATTCCAAGACTTTAAGGAGCGTCAAAGAGCTAAAATTGTTAAACCACAGAAACTATATCTTATTGTTCCATCATTGAAACTTCAAAATCCAGTGAGCCGATTAAAATTTGTGATACGGTCAATATTCTCCCTGGAAGTTATCGAAAAAGAAAATCCAAAGTTATAAGATGTGTTTTAATTTTGGGGCAAGGTCCTATTTAAGGAGGGTGGAATGATAAGACCACGTGTGGAGCCAAGATCAATATATATAGTGGACTTTGAGGGCAAAGTCCCATTTAAGGAA
>JAJJWW010013681.1:0-93070 GCA_023531295.1 Papaver armeniacum
CTATGTTGTAAAAGGCGCTCGCCTTTGGCGCTTAAGCGCTAAAGGCGCACTAAGCGCAGCACAAGCGCCCGAGGAATCCAAGGCGACCCTATATTCCGCTCCGGCGCCTTAGGCGAGCGCCTATGGCGCTTTAGGCGCCTCGCCTAAGTATTAGGCGCCAGACTAAGCGCCAAAGGCGGCATGTGTAGGTGGTGTTAGTATTCAGGCCTCAAAAGGGTTTCATTCTTTTTCATTTTGGGGGCCCATTTTGGGTTACAACAAAAGGGTTTCATTCTTTTTCATTTCCTCGTTATTTCCTCCGTTCTTCTTCATCATCTTTGCGACTCTGCCTCCGTTCTTCTTCATCTTCTCGTCGATCCTTCGTTAACATCTCGCCTATGTCATCATATCTTCACACGTAAGGTAATGGAATCTGCCTCCATCTTTCTAAACTATGATATCTCCATCAGTAATTGTTGTTTGTTGATTTTAAGTTGTGGGTTTTTAGGTTTTGATAAAAATATGTTTTTCAAATTAGGGCTTTTTAATTTTCATCATCAATGATTGAAATAATATGTTCTCTGATGTAGTTTTTTCATGATCAATCTGGGTTCTGATTAATTTTGTGAAATTTGACAGAGAACTTATCAATTTCTACACTTCCATAGTTAGGGTTCATGTTTTGTATTGCAATTAAATGTGTTGGGGTTCTCTATTTTGTAGAATATGTCAACTACTTCTGCTGCAACAAGTGCTAGAGTCAAGCTATCCAAGGATCCAGGATGGGACTATGGACAACCATTACCTGATGATAAAAATGCAGTTAAATGTGATTTCTGTAACACTGTGACGAATGGTGGAATAAACAGACATAAACAACATCTTGTTGGTTGAATTCGTGCCACGAACTATGTGAGAAAGAACATGTTTGCTCCCTGTTTTTGTTTTTTTTTTTAAATCATTACTTTTTGGACATGTAAGTTAACTGAAAACTCATGATTTCTCTTGGGATTTGAGTTATGTCAACGTACCCAAATTTGAAGATACACCTGCTAAAGGCGCAAACACGGCTGAAGACATGTCATGTGATTCCACTTCTCCAACTGAAAACGGTGTTGAGGTTGAAGCTAATTCAAATTCATCGACAGTGGCAGCAACTTCGGTTCCAACTATGCCATCTAATTCCACTTCTTCGGCTACTCCAACCATGCCACATACTTCTACAGAGGCAGGGAAAGCCAAGACTCAAGCAGGAGGGAAAGCCGAGACTCAAACAGATGAAGACGATCAATTCAATTCAGATTTCCTACCTTTTGTATTGATTGGTCTTTTCTTTATCCTTATCTTTTTATTTGGAAGCCCGGTTAACAGGGGCTAGAGTTTAGTTTTTAGTTTTTTTTTTAATAAAAAGTTGTTAATAACAAAAATATATGAGTTAATCTTGGTTAGCCATCTTTTCTACAATATTTTTATAGAAGTTAATTTGTATATTTTGATATAAGAGATGATTTTAGTAGATAAAAAGGAGATACCCAGTTGCTGTAAAAATCATGCCGACTATAACAGAAAGTATCCCTTAACATGGCCACAAGATATTCCAGCGGCTTTAAAAACCGGAATTGAACCAGAACCATTTTTTTTTTTTCTGGTTTTAAAGATTCCAGAAAGTGGGAGTGTGAACCCAGATCAGTATTCTTTGTTTTTGTTCTTCTTCAAAATTGAAATAGAATGATCATCGTAGATTAGATCTGATTAAAAATTCTGAAGGAAAATCACAATCTCATGAGATGGTAAAGGGTAGAATTGGTTCTTCTTCTAGAAACTCAGCAAGATATAAAAGTATCTTGAAACCATCAAAATGTTACAATCTTTTAGATTTTCCTAGTATAATTACGTACCGTAAGCCAATTGTTGACTGTGCTTCTATATCCAGTTGCAAATATTATGGCGTCAAAATCGAATACAATGTTGTTCTTTCCGATCCTTGATATGCCGGGCATTACCTGTATGATATATTGATCGGCATCAGGTTATATATGGAGCAATATTATCTCAGATGTGAGGTATATACAACTACTCTGCCTAGGAATTACTAAAACATGTATTGCGTCACGTAAAGTAATCAGTCCATTTTTAATCCTTTCACAGTTCCTACATCGATCACCGGAGATCTTCCCGCCTTTGCTTTTATCTCAAAGGCTCCAGCGGAAGGCCTATGAATCCCGTACTTACTCAAATCTCCATAACTTAAATACGAGAGCATATTTATCAGTGGATCGACACAACTAACAGGAAGGTATTTTAGAAGAACCATTCCCAGATAGACCATCTCTTTGGTAAGCACATGAAACTGCAAAAACAATCATAAACAACATTCAGCAAGGGAACCGCGAAATCAATAAGGTAGAGAGCTTCATGAAGCAAGAGAGAATATACTTACACGGCTCCTAACAACAATAGAAGTAGATGCACCATAATTAGAGAGATCATACGCAATCTCCATACCAGAATTCCCACAGCCAACAACCAAGACTTTCTTCCCGCTATATTCTGCCCCAGACTTATATTGACTAAAATGAATATCCTTCCCTTCAAAACTCTCTAATCCTTGAACTCGAGGGATAAACCCTTTACTATTTTCACCGGCCGCAGTCACGAGGAATTTCGCAAAGTGTCATAGTGTTTGTAACTTCAATCCTCCATTTCTGATAGAACGTGTCATACTTTGCTGACTCAACTGACCGATGATACTGATGTTGAAAGCGGATACGTAATCATCGATATAACGGATAAATTCTTGCCTAGGTACAAATGTTGGTGCATCAGGTATAAGATTTAATTTTATAGATCTTAATTAGGATCGTTGAACTTCATGATAATCACACGATAATTAT
Source organism: Papaver armeniacum (assembly GCA_023531295.1). Lineage (NCBI taxonomy): Eukaryota > Viridiplantae > Streptophyta > Magnoliopsida > Ranunculales > Papaveraceae > Papaver > Papaver armeniacum. The sequence continues at coordinate 2,874 of JAJJWW010013681.1, forward strand.
ATACAAGAATAGTTTACACGGAATACCTGGTAGTGCTAATCCATCGTACGTCGATCATCTTGGGGCATCGATAATACCTTGTGGAGGTCATGGTTTCTCTCTCTTGACCTTAACCGTAACGAGTTGTTAATTCTTTTGGATACAATAGTGATGGTTATTGTTTCCCTTTCATAGGTAGAGAGAGGACCAAGTTCCTAGGATTTTAGTATTAGCCTTAGATCTCGACCGTCCATCAAAGAAGAGATATATTAGGAATCTGACTCCTTATATAAGTTATAGATATTTAGCAATATCCTAGTTATGACCAAGATTCTCACATGGGACCAATAAAGATAATTAATCTCATAAAAAATTATCTTACATTCTCCCACTGGTCCATGTGATTATCTAGTAATGGTTAACTATAGGATTCATAAGGCGCGCGTAATTGCTAAATATAATACATTAGTGGTTAACGTAATACCTTGATTAAACAAGCTACTCATGTGAGTCATAGCGGTTGCACGTTGTCTTGTTATCAACATGTTCCCTTCCATGTACCACAACATAAAAAACTTACTTAACTAAGCCTTTAAGAGGAGTATCATAATGGTCCAGTGATGTCTTCAAACGAAAGACTATTTCTTTTAACATTCATCCGTCCACATAAGTGTATACTAAACATGGATACAAAAATATATTCAGAATTGCATTAGTAAGAGCTCAATAAGTATTCAAAACTAAGCACATAAACTAGCTGAATTCAATAATTAGTTACTCCCACAGACCTAAGATTTACACTTTTCTTAAGAGGTCTTAAAAGGTAACTGTTCGGTAAGTGCATTTGCAAAAATAATTGTGCTTAATGGTAAATAAAAACTTATTATTCTGAAATTCATAATTCACAATTGGATACTCAAGGTTCATGTGTTTTGTTCCCTTTGCATTCATATTGTGCTTTAATGCTGCGAAGTTAAGACCATAAATTTCAGCAATATAGAGACAAATTTAAATCTCTAAGTCTCGCAGTCATATTCAAACTCAATTGTGCGACTAGTATTAATGGATTCTTCCTTTATAGAATCCATACATCCACAAAAAATTGAAGTCTGAAAACCCAATCAACTCTTGTTGGGTTTGCTAACTAATTATAAGACATAAGTTAAAATAGTATCTCAAAATTCTTGATAGCTTTCCTGTAATTTGTTCTTCGATTCTTTAGGCAATTAGTTATTAACATATTAACAACTTTTTATAAGTTTCATATCAGAATTAAGACGTAATGAAGATTAAATTTATATCTTCTATCCAACATGAAATAAAATCTGTTAAATATGTTATTATCTCAAAATTCCTTGAATATTCGATATATGCCTTATATGAGAGCTTTAGTAATCCATATGATATTACTATCACATGGTAAGCTTCATTGATATCCTTTATTTCAAAATATAGAGATATGCATACTATCACATGGTAAGCTTCATTGATATCCTTTATTTTAAAAATATAGAGATATGCATAAAGTCAAGATCACTACTCGTAGGTAGTATGTCTTAACATACAAGACCAAGAGTATGAATTTCTCCCACTGATCTTGAGGTATATGCATAAATCTGTAATAATTTCATCCAACTTGAAACATTTATAGTTTTGTTGAATTTCATATACCATTATGGGAGGCTGCTTAAATTTCATACTTTGATTTCTAAAATTTGTAGACTAAAATTTATCATTAATAAAATCTATTTTCACATTTAATCAATGCAACTCTTAGGTCATACTGAGCTACTAATAATACTATGATAATTCTGAATAAGTCTTTATTTGACATGAGAGAAAAACTTATTTATAATCAATGCGTCATTTCAGAGTAAAATCTTTGGAAATAAGTCTTGCTTTATACCGTTCAAAATTGCTATTACAATCGTATTAGGTCAGAAAGACCCACTTTCATACAACTGATTAGTGTGTTTCGAGCAATTAAACAATATCCGAGAATTGACTTTCAACCAATGATTTTTGCTCACATAGCATCAATCCATTAATCAAAATTATTACACATAATATTTGTGAACCTAAAACCGAGTCTTTGCCATTCCATATCAAAATGTAATAAATTCTTGTAAGAAAATCAATGAAAAAACATGAATAACTTTCTTACAGTCTCTGTTGAGACCTTCTTAATGCTGGTTCATGTTCTTATAAAAAAAAAATTCTTTATTGGAAGTAGTTATATTATGGAGTATTGGGTTAGTAATTTGTGGTCTTTCATTATCTAACATTCTGATAATGAGAAGATTCATAATATCTGTAGAAATCTTAAATAAAGGGATCATTATCATGATTTCTTGAACAGATATATCCACATACTCCCATTGATTATGCCATCATTAACGAATTTATATTTTCGGTTTCAATAAGTCTCATACTACGGTTAGAACGTTAAGGAATACCATTTGGATCATTTAGGAAAACCAATGAACCAATAATAGTTTCCAAATCCAATTTTCATTCTTTGGAATGTCCTCACCTCCAACTGAACAACCATAACTTAAAGGTGATTTAAACTAGGTTTCCAACCTTTCTATTCCAAAGTCTATCTTTGAAACTTCTTTATTGGAAATCTATTTAAATTACACAGTTGCAGAAAGAACAAACATCCACAAATGTATAACCATTATTCATGGCTCATCATGCTTCTAACCATTTTCATAAAAGTATGATTTAGCCTTTTAATATACACTATTATGCCAAGGATAAGTTGGCCTTGTGTATTGAGCAACGATTCCAAACTTTTGAAGATATTATGCAAAAGATTTAGGATATTATCCTGTTTTTTCATACCTTTCACAATATTCACCACCTTTGTCATACTTTATGATTTTCACTTTATCTATAACTGCCTCTCAATTTCAATAATGAATGTTCGATAAAACATCCATGGATTGAGATTCATAATGCAATCGATAGATTTACACAAGAATTGAAAAATCATCAGGTGATAAACAATTTTATCTTCCAAAAACTGGACCATTAAAAGTCTACAGAATAATCATAATATACAATTAATAAGAACAAAAGCTGAAATTTATAATAGAGATAAATGAAAATTAAGCTTACAATAGTTACATACCTTCAATAAGATTCTCCTGTAGGTAAAACCTTATCAAGGAACAATGTGAGACATGAAAAATATTTGTGGATATTTTACATTCTCATAATTCAACATTATGTCTGTCAAATACTACAACTAGAATCACCTGTGGGCAACTCACGTCCTAAAATGTATTAACAAACTCCAATAATTCTAAATATGTTCAACCTAATATAATGTGAATTGTAGTCACCTGCGGGTGGCTATTATTTCACATGTATATGAAACATCTAGATAACCTTAATGCTTATTTAACGTGTGAAGAAAAACTACTTGTGAGCAGCATTTTTCTAATCGTTAAATCAAACTAAGAGGACTCAAAATATACAACACTTACCAGATAAGAGCATAGCATCACTGTGGTGATAACTAAACTATCCAACAAACATGTACAATTGCAAATATCACAATAACGTTTCTTGTGATATTGCACAGTCCCACTCAATGATATGGATATACTTGATCTGATCATAAATTTAGTCGTTTATCAACAATAATGAGTAACCCTAAAACATCAATCACGAACATTTATTCAAAAGCATGTCATACATAAATTGTGAAAAAATATCAACACCCTATAATCGAAAAATATCCAAACATAATGAATTTTTTCTTAAACCAAAATCGAGCATGAAGCAAGTCTATAAATATAATTCAATAATGAAATTTCGTTGAATAAAATTTTTTTTGATGCGTCGCTGATTTAAATATGATACAAACTTAAAGATCATGATAAATAACAAATATATGATGAATAAATATGAAAGGTGTTAAATAGTCAATGAATATCATTTTTCAGAAATATGGAGAAATTTATCAAAAATAAAACCTCAATTTTATAGAGGACGCAATAAGTTTTGGACAACATAATAAAAATATTCATGAAAATATGAAAAATTCGTAATAGGTTACTCAACTGGATAATGAGTTAATTTATGTAAATTTTCTTTTATGCACTTTTAAGAAATAAAGTAAAATCATGTGTTGATTATTTAATTACCATAATGTATGATCAGATATTGTACACTTCAATGTTATCTTAAACATGTGAACTCAAATTACCTGTGGGTAATTGTTGTTCTAATACATTTAATAAAAAAAAAAAAAATATTATAAGCACTTGACATGATAACGCTTATGTCTGGAAAAATTATTTGACATCACTGTGGTGATAGCCAAACAACTCAAAAATAATGCCATAATAACTATTAAACCTTGCCTTTACGGCTTGGCGTATTCGTGCTTACAATAAAATTATTATTATTGCTAAGATAAAAACCTCTAGTATCACTGTGGTGATAGCTAAAGAATTATGACCTAAGAATCTTAAGCACAATAATTTTATACGTACAATTGAAATTATCATCAACATTAGGAGAAAAGTGAAACATAATGACACAAGACACCCTCAAGATTCAAATCAGTTCATATCCATAATGTATGATCAAAAATCATCATTGTTTTCTTAAATATGTGAACTCCAATTTCCTGTGGGTAAATTTTTTTCTAATGTATTTAAGAAAAAACAATATTAAAATCATTAAAAAAAAATTGTGATCATGACCAAAAGTGATTTGACATCACTGTGGTGATAGCCAATCAACTAAAATAATGCCATTATCACATGATATCGATAACTGCAAAACCTACATTTTACGGTTTGCAAATTCATGCTTATAATAACATTATGATTATATTGAGATATAACACTCTAGCATCACTGTGGTGATAACTATACAGTCTCATAATAATTTCAAGTATAATCTCATAAAATCCAAAAAGAAAAAAAATAATCTGGGAGAAACTATTCCCTAATGCAAAAGCACACAAACCATATCATAACGTACACACAAACTTTACAGTGTCAAACATGATTCGAATTAAAACTTTATAACGAATTCGGTAAGAAATCTCCTCAGATTATATGTACATTAGTTTTCAATAAAGCGGAAGCATATTAGTTGGATTGCATTTCTTTAGGTAAAAAACACTTTCATAATTTGATAACATAATCCAATAAATTTGTTTTAATTATAAAATTAATTTTATAATGATCTAATGCAGTTCATGACATTGAATCAGGAAAATCCTTAACCGGATCATTTCTATAGCCAATTCCGTCAAATTCAAAGGCTAAACTAATGGTCATTTCTATACCCAATTCCACACAGTAACGGTTGTCTTAAACTATAAGCCCAATTTTTATCTTTCAAAATGGTTAGTTTAGTAAATTTAAGGTGCATTTAATTTTCTTAATGAACAGTAAAGACGAAACGTTACTGACCCTCGATAATAAAACTTGAAAACAAAACGTTATTGACCCTCATTAATTAATAGAACGTGAATGAATGTTTTAAATGGATTAAAGTAACGTTTGAATCACATAAATTTCACAAGCCCGTTAAAAATGTCTTAAGCCCGTCACTACCAATTTTAGGGCATCAATGATTTAAAAAATACTGTATTCTTTTCGTAAACAGGAAGATTAAGATGTAACCCTAAGTTGTTTTTTTTTGTTGTTGCGGCCGAAATGGTGCAAAGTTTTAGCGCCATCATATGACTTTCATGAGTTGTTTTCATGAACAGTTGGAAAGCAAGAACGTGATGTGTAAATAAGAACGTCTCAACACACAAACGATAACACAATTGCATATAGCTAATGGACGATCATGAGTTCTAAACACAAGCTCTGATACCAACTATAAGATTTAATTTTATAGATCGTTAATTAGGATCGTTGAACTTTATGATAATCACAAGATAATTATATAAAAGAATAGTTTACACGGAATACATGGTAGTGCTAATCCATCATACGTCGATCATCTTTGGGGCATCGATAATACCTTGTGGAGGTCATGGTTTCTCTCTCTTGACCTTAACCGTAACGAGTTGTTAATTCTTTTGGATACAATAGTGATGGTTATTGTTTCCCTTTCATAGGTAGAGAGAGGACCAAGTTCCTAGGATTTTAGTATTAGCCTTAGATCTCGACCGTCCATCAAAGAAGAGATATATTAGGAATCTGACTCCTTATATAAGTTATAGATATTTAGCAATATCCTAGTTATGATCAAAATTCTCACATGGGCCCAAAAGATAATTAATCTCATAAAAAATTATCTTACATTAGGTGGATATGGCATATGTGGTAGGTGACAAAACTGTTTTGCAAGGTGGAGTTTTAATCTATCGTAAGATCTTTTTTAATTTCCAAAGAGAAGCATAAACATTTTCTCTCTGTTAGAAGTATAAGTGTCTTTACTTCTTTTATCTTTTACTTCTGTAACTGGTGTATTAGGAGTGTTAGTTTATCTTTATCTTTAAGTCACTAGGTTAGGGATTATCTTTTAGTCAAGTTGTTCCTATAAGTAGAACATTATGTTCTGTTTCTCAAAACAATGAAATACAACCTTATCTTCATCTATCAAACTCTGTCATGGCATCAAGAGCCTGGGAGAAACCCTAGCCGTTTCTCAGATCCGTCGACCTACCCAAACCCTAATTACATCCTAAATCATCTCTACAGTTTACAACGCAAATCTACAATAGTTACCTAATTTCTTCAATTATGTAACATAGATATCCAATCTCACCTGAACATGTTTCCTAATTTTTATCAAGCAAAGAAGATACAAATCCAAATCAACGATTATTCTTTTGTTGGTGATTAAATCTGATCAAAATTTGTCTTCCGTTAATAAGTTTCACCAATACCAATTAAAACCACCGATTATACACTTTCTCAATCTTATTGAAAACCCATTTTCTAAACTTAAATCAAAACAATCACCATCACTAATTACTGCAACTTCATCTCCATCAATGTGTCCTTCACAATCTCACCATCACCACTTTCTGAATTTTTCTCATACAACACAAAAAGGAAACCTGATAACTTCAGATCTGTAACTTCTTATGCAACTTCAACATCAGATTGGACAAACCTTTTCTCTAAAATTTGTTTTTTACCGCTTCAACATCATTTTTACGGAATCCATTTGCACAAGTGTTTGGTTTAAGCTTTCATGGGCTCAACTTTTCCCTGCTGATTATTTCTTGAATTTCTTATTCCGCTGCTATGTCAATAAATCAAGGTAACTTCTGACCTTTGACTATCGTTCAAGAGGGTATATGTGGTTTTGATTTATAAATTAAAGCCTTGATATCTCTTTACAACTTCAAAACCCTAGAAATTACAACTTTGATTTTGTTGCTGTTGTTTCATGGGCTTCTATTGATTGCTCAAAAATACCTTTAAAAACCAATTGTCATACATATACGGAACCATTCAATAATCTTCTTTAAAACCCACATTTCAAAATCTTATGCAAATTTAAGTGTATTGCTACCAATTCTCAAATATTGGATCAATCTATGGAATTAGGAAGGCGAATCAACAGCTGAATCTAATGCTTTCATGTCAGTTGTGAATGATATGTGGTACACTACAGCACATAACACTTGGGAATTGGCAGCTTCTTGAAAATTCAATAGTTCAAATTATTGTTCACAGTCTCCTTAAAATGAATGGTCTGGGTATACTTCATTATGGCTATGGTCTATATGTTGTGAAGTTGAACAATTTTAGCATTATGGGGTTTTCTAAATATGAGGAGCTACTTTTGTTTCACCTTTACTTTGGCTAGTTCTACTATTGTCTTTCAAGGGGAAAGTATTGTACCTTTCTTCTACCACTACAGAAAAACAACTCTTCATTACTTCTCAATACCTATTTTGTACCCAACTTATAAATCCTCGAAAACCTTGTTACAAAAGATCATATTTTATCTGTTAACCAACACAGATTCCACATTTTATCAGTTAACCAACACTGAACATTACATTTCATCTGTTAACCAACACAGAACATTACATTTTATCTGTTAACCAACACAGAAACATTACATTTTATCTGTTAACCAACACAAAAACATTACATTTTATCAGTTAACCAACACTGAACATCACCACATTTTATCAGTTAACACTGAACAACAATACATTTTATCTGTTATCCAACACAGAGTACCATCAAATTTTATCTATTACCAACAAAGATCCCACCATTTGAATTAGGAAAGCCAACTTTCTTTTACTACAGGAGTGAAGAAAAATGGAAGAATGAATGATATTTTGTGTCTATTTCTTGTTTGCAAATTGATCCCTTTTGTATGGGCAATGGGCCTCAATTTGAGGGGGAGAATTAGGAAGGCCAACTCTCACATCCAATTGAAGAGCAATTTTCAAGACAAGCTAGAGGAATGAAGACTTTTTTTTTTTTTATTTGCAAGATTTTATTCAGTTCTGTTTTTCACTTTAGGAAAACTGATGTAGTAACTCCCTACTTCAGTTTGAGGGGAAGTGTTAGAAGTATAAGTGTCTTTACTTCTTTTATCTTTTACTTCTGTAACTGGTGTATTAGGAGTGTTAGTTTATCTTTATCTTTGAGTCACTAGGTTAGGGCTTATCTTTTAGTCAAGTTGTTCCTATAAGTAGAACATAATGTTCTGTTTCTCAAAACAATGAAATACAACCTTATCTTCATCTATCAAACTTTGTCACTCTCTCGATGATTATGTTGGGTATATTTAGAAGGTTGAGACAAGCATAAGTTGCCAACCCTGATGGACCAGCTCCTACAATCACCACTACTTCCTCCATTTCAATATAACAGTGTTTTTGTTACAATTCACTACAGATTAAAACAGTGAATTTTCTCGGTAAGTGTAAAATTCAAGTGTTAATTCCTATATATGGTGTGTCGCTTGTAGCGTTCTTGTGTGTACATATAGGTACCATAGTCAGGTATAATCATTGTCCTTTGGCTTCGAAAAAATGTATCGTATCACGAAAATGACGGTCCGAATTGATTTTGAGCCAAAGAATCTATACTATATTTTTGTTTAGATAGAGTTGTTGTTTCATAATACAGGAAAGATTCTACAAACATGCACAATCGTTCATTTACATAAATGGTGAATTCTTGGTAAGATTTCATAAGGTAGTTGGATTATGGCGAAAAATACATTTATGGCTAGAAGATGATTATTGCATTAATGTGGATGAATGTGGATTTTGCAAATAACATTGTGCTTGTTACCTAATCCATTTGATTTATGGGGTTAGATTGATCTTATCTATTTCTAAATTCACTATAGATACTAGCGTGAACCAAATGAATGAGCATGATTTTGCGAAATGAATGACATTCCCTTGTTCAAATTGGTCTATTTTTTGTTGTTTTAATCCATGGCAAATCGAAAATGTTGTCACGGTGAACAATGCTTTGGCAAAAAAAAAAAAAAAATGTTGTTGCATGCAACCATTTTTTATCCTGGCTTGATTGGGGAATACCCAAACTAATTGGGGTATACCCAATAAGACAAAATAGGGTCATTTTGAAGTAAAGTCAAGCTACCCCTTAACCTATATTTTTATAAATGGCTAAAATGCCCCCACAATGATTAACTTTAATTTAACTAAAATGATTAGATTAGTTAAATTAGTTAGATTAGTTAGTTGATTTAGTTATAAGTTGAGTTTTAGAAAGCATTTAGAGAGAGAATTAGTATGAAGGAGTAGAGGAGATTTTGGGGGGGAAGTTAGGGTTTTTGTGAAATTTGTGATATGAGTGAGATGAGTGATTCTAATCCTGATTTTGAAGTGGGGGAGTCTTCTAACTTTCCTCCTACATATGAGTACTTGTATGATGATCTACCAGACCATGATCGAATGGATTACATGCATGAACCTCACTTTTACTTTCCTCAAACTCATGATGGGTATGGAAGTGATGAATGTATTGAGCCAAACGAAGAATCTAATGAGCAAGAAGAAGAGAATGGAGCTGCAAGTAATCAGGTAGACAACCTACGTGGTGAAGATTGTGATTTTTTCCATGCAAATGATCGATTTTGCCTCTTTTTTTTTTCAGTTCTACTGTACAGGGTCGGCAAGGTCGACGCTTGTCGATCATGCCGGCCATAAAAGCCGGCATGGTTCTACTTTGAACAACGTCCCGACTTTTCATGAGCATTACCACGCCGGCAATGTATAAAAATTTAACCTTGCCGACTTTCATTTTTTGAAACACAGGAGCCTTTACTTGAAAATGCTTACGCCGGCATTGTCATGTTTTCAAAACTTGCCGGCTGTTTCCATGTCGGCAATGTTTATATTCTATTACGTTCCGGTCTTTTCTAGCCGGCATTGTTTTATATGTCGACCATGCCGATCGTGGTAATACACATCAAATAAACTTTTGATGTTTTGTAGATTGTGGCATTGGTACCTATGGAGGATCAGCCTCAAGCTCGGAAAATTAGGGGTCCCGATACTTCCTCACATTATGCTAATGATTTGGAATGGAAGGAAAAAGACGACGCGGTCAATTGGATTGTTGACAAAGCCAAAGAGAAGATGTGCGTTCTAGTGAAAAACACCCAACAAAAATCGACGCGGTTTGAAATGGTATGCGAGTGTTATGGATCGCCGGAGGAAAGTCACAAGAGAAAGGGTTATGTGTATGAGAAGAAGATGACTAGGGTGTACAAGACGAAGTCAAAGAAGTGTGGATGCCCATTCAAGATTAATTTTGGGAGGAACCTAGATACCGACAACGTGTGGAGAATGAGTAGAGTTGATGTTGGTTGGCATAACCATAAAGATCCGGAAACTCTTATTGGGCATTGTCAAGTTGCCAAGTTGAAACCGCACGAGTTCGAACAAGTAAGAACAAGTTGGGGAATTAAACCAAGTAAGCTCCTAAGTAAGTTCAAGAGGGACGACCCGCATAACCTCTCTTCATTGTCTACAATTTATGCGGCCAAGGCAACTATTAAAAGAATTGAATGGGATGGAAGAAAGGTGATGGAAGAATCACAATGGTTAATACACAAATACAACTAAACGGTGAGACACCATGAGTCATCGGAGGGGAAGGTGGATCGTATTTTTCTTGCGCATCCCGATATGATTCAATTGGCGCGTTGCTTTTACCAAGTTTTGTTCATGGATTGTACTTATAAGACGAATAGGTACAACATGCCTTTGTTGAACATTGTAGGACAAACCTCGGATAAGCAATCGTTCACGGTGGCATGGTGTTTTATGGATCGTGAGAAGGATGATAGTTATATTTGGGCATTGGAAACTTTGAAGCTTCTATACCACGAAGACGAAACTCCGGGGGTTATAGTCACCGACAATGAGCAAGCAATAATGAACGCCGTGAGGATAGTCTTTCCCAATGCAAAAAATTTCCTTTGCACTTGGCATATACAATGCAATCTTAGAAAGAATTGTAGAAGTCATATCCAAAAACCGAAAGCAAAGAAAGGAAGTAAATGTGAAAAATAGGAAGACGAACGTCTTAGCAAACTAACTAAAGAGGAGCGAGAGAAGGAGAAAGAGAAAGAAGACGGAGAATGGAAAGAAGGTGAGATTAAGTTTGGGTTATTCATGAAAGTGTGGGATAAGGTGGTTTGGTCGATGAGTGTGGGAAGATATGAGTTAAACTTGAAGGATTTCGAGGATGATTGGGGGACTAATTACCCCAAAGTAGTGGAATATTGCAAGAAACAATGGTTGAGGCCACACAAAGAGAGGTTTGTGTATGCTTATACTTACGACTATAAACATTTCAAACTTGAATCCACAAGTATGGTAGAGAAAGCTCATGGGAGACTAAAAGGTCTACTTTTCACGAGTCAAAATGGGATTGTGACGGTGCAACATGCTATCCATGAGTACACTAATAATGATATCGACAAGATAAAAAAACAATTCCAAGAAAGTAGCTTCCGGAAGTTGAAGGAGTTTAAGGAGGATGATTGGTTGCTTGTTGGTATACATAGAAACGTCTCGCATTGGGCAATACGTTTCATGATGAAACATCTCGTATTGTTTAAAAAGTATAAAAAGTATGATGACCCGAACACTCCTTGTAAGTGTATGATAATGAAGGCTATCGTACTTCCATGTCGTCATATGCTTGGTAGGTATAAAACTCCCATTCCTCTTGATGATATCGATCCTTATTGGAAGCAATTATCTTTCAAACCAGCTCCAAGAGAAGATCCCGGTGAAGAGTTTGGCGACATGGAACTTGGGAAAATAATCCTCGAAAAGTACCCCAAGTTGAATAGGTTTGGACAAACAAACTATGAAGCACAAGTTGATGTCGATTGTTTACCCTTTTATGGAAGAACTTGAAGAACCGGCGAAACAAGATCCTAATGGTAGACCAACTACCAAAAAGACGAGGGCGGAAGAAAGAGAACAAATCAAAGAGTTCTTGAGTACAAATTGCGATCAAGATCAATCCGAAGGAGAACAAATTAAAGAGTATTTGAGTAGAAATAGTGATCAATCCATTAAAGAGCATTTGAGTACAAAGTGCGATCCATCCGGACATGTTTATACCGAGGCGCAATACAAGGAGGAGCCCGCTAAAAAGAAAAGAGGTCGTCCAAGGAAGGATTCAAATACACCAACGGTCTCTAACTTGAATACAAATGGAACTCTACCTCTTGAGAGTCAAGCAAGTGTGGAATTTGTTGGAAAGAAAAGGGGTCGGCCAAAGAAGGATTTAACTACACCAACCGTCTCTAACTTGAATACAAATGGAACTCTACCTCTTGAGAGCCAAGCAAGCCAAGGAGATATTGCGAAGAAAAAAGGTCGTCCAAAGAAGGTAGTACAACCGGTGTTGCAAAAGTATCGCAATCAACTCCCTCCAATTATTCAAGATTTCGTGATTGGTACCGACGATGTTCCGAAAGATGGAAATTGTGGGTTCCACGTTATCTCGCAATAATTGGGACACCTAAGTGGAGCGGTTGAAGAGAATCTCACCCAATGCCAATACATTAGAAAGAAGATGGCCGCTCGACTAGAAAACGACAAGGAGTTCCATATCTCAGTGATTCTAGAAGGTTCCATGGAGGAGAAAGAAGCAACTTTCAAAAGTTTGCTAACTAGTGTTAAAGGCCCGGAGGGAAACTCACCGATCAAATGGGAGCATTGGTTGAGAATGACGAAGTGTGGCCATATATTGGCGGATACTTGGAATTGTGTGGTACATTTTTTTAGTGAGGGACTATCTATAGCATTTGCACTGAAACATGCGGTTTGCGTGGACCAACTCAAGCATAGAAGAATTGTCATTGCTTTGGTGGATAAAAATCATTTTATTGGTCTACAACTCAACAAGGAATGTCCATTACCTCCTCTATGTAGGTTTAGTTTGTGGGAGAAGTTCACAAACAACAAGAGCAAGGAATGGATGAAAATTTATGAGGACAACATGGCCCTTTGGAATGTTATAGATGAGTCTAGGGAATGTCCCATAGATTTGACTAAAGGAGGTTCAATAGGTTTGAATGAACTCCCTCCAATAGATTTGAGTGAGGAGTGATTATGATTAGGGAATAAAGCAGCTTTTTGTGTAGTGTACAATGGAGTACTAGACAAAACATTCGTACTTTTTGGAGTACTTTTGTAATCGCATGCGTGTTTTGTGTAATGTACTTTGGAGTGCTACAAATGAATGAAATGGATGTGTTTTTTTGGGTGTATTCTGATTTGGTCGGCATCATATTTATTACCAAACCTGCCGGCTATCCCAGGGTCGGCATGGTATTATGTCGTCAGACTGCCGGCCGCAATGCATGACAGTACAGGAAAAAGCTGCCTGATATGGCCGGCAAGTTCCGGCTATTGCCAAGGCTAAGCGCTTTCTCTGAGGCAATGTTTATGAAATTTACCATGCCGCCTAGGAACTCCCTTAAAAAAATTGTTACTGGATGTTTTTTACTATTAAGCCGGCATGGTCCTGGTTTTGCGAGGTTGCCGGCTTTTATTGCGCCGGCACCGTTATTATAATATCCATGCCGACAAAACAACCGTCGGAAAGATTTTAATATAGGATAATGCCGACTATGAGGGCGCCGGCATGCTTCTAATTTAGGAAAATGCCGACTATGTGTCGGATACAAACCTTAATTAAAGCATACAAACGTTAAAAACTTTACCCTAACACATTTGGGACATAGATAGTATCTTTTTCCGGTACACAATTTCTTAGGAGAGGTAATTAGCTTCATCTTACCGTCGCAACATGGATCTGTGCATGGTACAAGGTTGATTTTAGCAACTTCATCTTCATACGGAGCTACACGCTCATCTATCCAATAGAAAAACCCACAACAAGTGCATTTTGAAGCATACGGCTGATATACACCTCCTATTGCATCTTTCATGAGAAATAAGAATCCTTTACAACCTTCAATAGTGCATTTGCTTCCTTCAAAGGGACAATCGTTTGCAAAATGACCACTTAGTGTACAAAGACTACAAATATTTGGTGGTGAAACTTCCATTCTTTATGCAAGGTTGAAGATGAAGTTGGGAATGCTTTTATAATAAAAACATACCTAATATCTTGATTTTGAAATTTCTAGCCGTTGAGCATTCAATGGGTTGTACTTTGTACCTAAAAGGTGCAACTAACATTAGGTCGGCAAGGTATAGATTTCATACCATGCCGGCCTCAAGTACTTTGTCTAAAACTGCATAAACAAAATAATAACTTCTAAAGCAACTAAAACTGAAAATTAAAATAAGTTTAACAAGTCTAAAACCACAATCTAAGAGTTCAAAACATAATGTAATAGTTCAAACCACAATAAAGTTTCTAAAGCAAGTAAACATAATAAAGTTTAAGAATTTCAAGGATCCTTCTCATTGTTGTTATCTTCCTCCCCATCACTAGCTTTTTCACCGGCATCAGCCTTTTCTTTTCCATTCCCCTTCACTGGACCTATGTAGTCACCATCCTCATCGTAATAGGGGTTCACTCCAGAAAAGTCACATGCCCTGAAAAAAGTTCTTGGATCAACCTCCTCTTCTTCCTCCTCTGATGATGTGTATTCTTCATAGTTGAGGGGATTGCTAGGACTGTTCATAAACCTTAGAAATTCTTCTGGATTTTCCTTACCCATCAAACATAACTTTCTAAACGGGTAATTCTCTTCAGTTTCATCTTTAGGTTTTTCTAAATTGGGATAAATTGTGTCCAAATATTCAAATAGCTCTTCCGCATTGTTAACAAGACAAGGTAGTTCTTCTTTTGTTTCCACAGGAACCTAAACAATGCACAAATAAGATATATGAAAACAAACAACACAACACTTGTTGATCTTCTTCCATTGGCCGGCAAGTCCGATAAACTAAACACCGCCGACTACGGTAGAGTCGGGAAGGTGTTAACCAACTACCCTCGCGACGAATAAACCGCAGGAATGGTCCTATTTATGAAAGATGCCGACTAATAACTTAGGAAATTAAGGTTTCTGATGCCTAACGTCGGCATGGTACAAGTCTAAAATCACGCCGACCAAATATAACCTGGCATGGTTGGTTATTATACCCTGTCGGCCCTGGTTATTGTCCAACAGTCGCCATGGATCTGATGAAAAGTTGGCATGTTATTCATCCTGATACAATGCCGGCGCATTGAAAATACAAATGGTCGGCGTGTTGTTCAACTATCGACCTTGCCGGCCAAAAAATTTGAAAATCATAATTTTCGATTTTTAACCTAATCTAACAATCATTTACAACAAAACAATAATGGGTTTGAGTTTATAAATCACTTACAATCTTCTTTTCGCGTTTAGAGGTTTCTTTTCAGCATCTTCAAGGATTGCATTCTTGGGTTTACTCATTCCAACCTTTCCCTTACCTTTTCCCTCTGATTTGGATCTTTTCATGTTACCAGTTGAATCTCTCTTCTTTGGATCGTTTAGGATCAACCGGTTTTGTAGAAAATCAAAATTGAAAATTTTGGTTGATTTTAGGTTTTGGAATGAAAGAGAAGAGGAGAGGGTTTAGAGAAGAAGAATGAAAGAGAAGAGGAGAGGGTTTAGAGAAGAAGGATTAGAGGAAGATTAATCAGTTTTTAGTTTTTAAGTTTAGGGTTTAGTTTTAGGTTAATTAGTGTAGGGGTATTAAAGTAACTTTACCACGTTTTGGCCTCCCCTTAGTAATGGCACATGTCCATTTAAATTTGGGTATACCCCAATCAAGCCAGAGTAGGTTTTTTATAATGGCAATATTACAAGCATTCTGAAGTACAAGGCAGAAATAAAATAAATATATACTACGCTTTGCTGGTTGGGTTAAGCAAAAAATCTTGCGACTTCTTCTCATAGTAAAACCCATTTGAAGCCCCAACATCAGCTGAAAATATCATAACACCATTAACATCAAATCCATTAGTTTCTAATAGTTTCAGTGCATCAAAAAATGCATCCCCTTGAATACCTCTTCCATAAGTTTCATAACTAGGCAACAATTTTTCTTTTCCAAATTGTTGTGCTCTCAATGCAAACGTTCTTAAATATCCATCAGTTGTTCTTACTTTGTCAGTATAAAATTGGTAATTTACATAATCGATAACGTCGCCATAACTATTATAGAGGTCTAGGTAAGGATTGACAGTTGTATAAAAGGGTGCAATAGTAGCCACGGTAATAACACTTTGGTTTTTCAAAAGTGTGATAAGTTCGCCGATGCAATACGCGAAGGTTGAATTCTGTTTGGGGAAGTTTTCATAATCAATGTCAATACCGTCGAGATGGTATTCTGTTATGATTGATTTGAGAGAAGAGAATGCATTTGAGATCCATTTGTTCGGCTTCCTGGGGTTGTACCACCTAAGAACTTTCTCACCAATGCTCCAGCTAGAGAGACTAGCTAAGGCTTTGACATTGGGGTAAGCTATTTTTATAGCTTTGACGGACTCTGGCATTAGTGTTGGTTCCCAATATGGTGAAAATATACCATTTTTATGTTTGCCAAATGGGATTGCGTCGATGGAAAAGCTGAGGATGAAATGAAAGTCAATATCGTTCTCGATTGGGACAGATTCGAAATTCACAGGAACACCTGTGGCTCCAATGTATTCCATCATTACTTTCCCATCTGAAAAGTAGAAATGTAAATTCACTAAAACATGCTAAAAAGAATGAAAGTTTTTGATAAGAAAAGTGATAAAAACTAACTACATACCACACATATAATTGATGTAGAAATGAGAGTGAAACCAACAACAAGAAAAAAAAGTTTGAAATTGATGTGCGTTTTCATCATTCTTCTACTTCTTCTTCTCTATTTGTGAATTGGAAATTATGGAGAAGTCTAATATTTCTTTTATGGATTCATCAGTACTCTTCTTGCTCTATTTTGAATTATTTAAGCCGGCTAATTAATCGAAATGGTGGATTAAACATATATAGGCCGACTAAAACAATGTTTATTCGAGTTGACTATAAACAACTTTTGTATGTTTTTGTTGATGGAGGGACGGCTTTTGTCACCCTTTTGTCTCCATATTACTTGATCTTTCGGCCAATTCTAATGCCCATTACATATTGTAACTTTGTAATACGACTCGCTGCCTATTGCTAAAGGCTTCTCTTAAATGTAGTTCGTGTATTTATTTACCATAACCATTTAAAATAAGTGTTTTAGCTAACCAAATGGACCTTATAATCATTTCATATAGCCCACAAAATTACCCACAACTATTAAGATAATCATTAAATCCCTAAATCAACAATAAAATAATAAAAATAATAAAATAATAAGATAATCATTAAATCCCTAAATCAACAACAAAAAATAAAATAAAAAAGAAGAAGATAGAATTAATAAGATTAGTTAAAAACTGAACGAGAGTGAGCTCTCAGGATCGGGCGAATTTACCGAGTCAACTCAGTCTTCTAACTTCATCAATTCTCTTATGATTTTGATCAGATTTTTTAATCTAGTTTTCGATGTTTTCTTCTCTAATCAGATTAATGTAGTTTTTCTTATAAGTATTTTCAACTCATAAAATTTGATTTATTTTTTTTCAAGTGTTTGTTGAAGTTCTAGATATTATGTTTAACTGATCTCTTTTCTTCCAAATGTGTTTGACGTTGATCTTATTTGAAATGGTGTTTACCTTGTTTACACTTGTGATTCAGGCGTTTGAAAAAGTTGTTATGAAGCTGTTTGAAGCTGTTGTGCGTTCACAGATTCTTAAGCTTCTTTTTCTGAATTCAAATTTCAAAAATTTTGTTACAAACAGAGTCCATTAATTCCTCTCGTAATTATCGGTCTTTTATGCAGCTGTGCAGTTTCCTTTGCTGAAGAAACTTTCCTTCTGAAATGTTATACTCAGTCAATCATATATCCTCTGTATCAGAATTCTCTGATGAATATATTTTATAATTCAAGTCAATCCCATGATTATCTAGGGTTGAGACAGTATAAAGGAATTTTTCAATTTCCCATTCCTCATATGCTTAAAAGTTATCAAGATTCAAAGAAGTCAAAATCAACCAAACTAATGGCGGAGGATAACGAAAAATCAGTTTCATACTTGGCAACAAAATTTATGAAAGCTGCTCTAGAACTTGGAGATGTTGATGAAGTGGTGTATCATCAATCTGAAAATACGGAAAATAAGGATGAAGAAAATGAGGAAATCAGTTTGGTTGGTAAGATAATTATTGAAGGGGGGATGGGTTTGAGGATGGTGGAAAAGTTTATTGCTTTAACATGGGATTTTATTCCAGATGGTGATCTAAAAGTCTTTGAGTTGGATAACAATGTGATGGAGTTTCGATTCAAGGATCACGATACCCGTAAGAAAGTTTTTGATACTCGACCTTGGAGTATCAATGGTCAACTTGTGATTCTTTATTTTTATAATTCTGAAATTATTTACCAAGATTTAGATTAGGGGATACAATGTTTCTGGATTTAGCTGAAAAGGATTTTTTCTGAGCATATGAATGTTAAGGAAGTAACTAAGATTGGAAAGATTATGGGGGAGGTCATTGTAGTTGATCCTGAGGATGCAGTCTCAGTAGCAGGAGATTATGTCAAAGTCTCTGTCCAAGTTGATGTTAATTTTCCTATGAGAAGGGGTGTGACGGCAATTACTCATGCAGGATCTACCAGTTGGATTAAGTTTTTTTATGAGAAGCATCCTCACAAGATTTGTCCCAATTGTTTCATTCTTAATCATATTAAAGGTGCTTGCAATACTGTTACTGATTATCTTGCTAAGGCTCATGTAAAGCCTCATTTTTTTGGTGAAACAAGAAAATGAGAGAAGAAGCATATTGTTATCGAAGGGGGGGATCAAGTCCCAAAATTTAATCAAAATATTACTACTAAAACAATTGTATTTGTGCCTCCAAAGGATGGACATGTAATTGCAGCCAACATTGATGATGGAAATGAAACTGGTGTTAGGCTAGGAAAAAAGACAAAGGAATAATGCTCCAGAAAGTATTGTTTTTGAACATGCTGCTTCAAGCTCTGACAATCATGTAAACACACAAACAACTCAAATGGTCACACTAAGGGATAATCAAAACTGCAACATAAAGGAAGCTAAGGTACTTCTAATACTCTTTAAACCTTTGTTTTGTTTAATTTCATTTAAGTTCAAAATGAAAATTATTTCATTTTAATGTGCAAGGTATAGCCAATAACTTTACTAAACAACAATTTCAAAACTTGTTCCATACTAAAAAACCTGATTTCATCTTTCTTGGTGAAACTAAAATAGATAAAGTTAGAATGATCTCAGTTGCTCAATCAGTTTACTATCATAATTATGTGTGCATTGATAGGGTAGGCAAAGCTAGAGGTTAAATCCTAATGTGGAAAGATGGAATTGATATTGAGATAATTGGTTGTGATAATAATATCATTCATGCTCTTATTAAACTTGATCCAAGTAAACCTCAAGTTCTTATTTTCTTCATTTTTGGCACAACTTATACTGAACCTAAGAAAGCACAATTGAACTTCTTGACAGAGTTTTGTAATGATGTTCAATATCCTTGGTTAATCTTAGGCGACTTAAACTTTCATTTGGATATAGGAATAATAATAATAGTTCTGATAATTGGGTTCAAAATAGAGTCAATGATGCTAGTTTGTTGGATATTGGTTATGAAGGAAGGGATTTCACTTGGACTAGTAACTCCTATGGAACGGGGACAAGTAAAGCTAGACTTGACATGGCTCTTGGAAATAATGATTGGTTCTTAAATTTCTCCATTGTTAAGCTTTTGCATTTAAATTTCATTGTCTCTGATCATTGTCATGTTTTACTCATTACATACCATATTCCTAAACATTTATGGAGATCATTCAAGTTTTTTAGATCTTGGATAGATCATGGAAATTTTAAGAATACTCTAGAGAGATCTTGGAACTTAGAGACACATGGAAGTCATGCTCATAGGTTAAATCAAAAGCAACACAGTTCTAGAACGACCTTATATCAGTGGAATGGAATGGAGTTTGGAGGTATTCAAGTGAATATCAATAAGATGCACAAGGATTTAGAATCTGCTCAAAATGATACTAGTTCTGCTAATCAGCATGTTAGAGTTAATTCAATTGTTAGTGAGTTGGAAAATTGGTATAAAACCTTCAATCTGACTTTTATAAAGAAAAATCTAGAGATAAATATGTTTTTGAAATGGATAATAATACTATGTATTTTCATTCCATAGTCAATAAAAGATTGCATACTAACAATATAAATGCTCTCTGTGATTCTAATGGTAATTAGCATAGGGATAAAAATGATATTGGTAGTCTTCTTACTAAACATTTTAGTGATATGGCTAGTACTTCTAATCTTGTTATTCCTGATAATGCTTTTGATATATTACCTAGAATTATTTCTGATGCTGATAAAGGAGAATTGAATTTTGATTGTTCGTAAAAAATTACTTGTTTGGTTTTTCATTTTTTCCTTAAATTTTTTGGGTTATGGTTAATAAATGAGTGGGTTACATTTAAGAAAAGTCATTGTTGAAATGGTTAACAGGATTATAACGCCTATGTCGCTAGCTATGTGGTTAATAGGAGTGGTGAGCATGTACGTCTGGGTGGTTAATAGGAATGTCGAGTCTGTATGGCCAGGTGGTTGATTGGTTTGTCGTCCCAAGGAGACTAGTGGATAATACTTAAAATAGAATTATCAAGCCTATGCAGCATATATCGTCATATATAACCCATCCAAGGTAGGAGCCAGAAACTTGGCTAAGGGAAAGCAAAGTCCTACTAAGGGTCTTATAAAGTAAAAACAGGATTGGATGCCCAAATTTTTTAAAAATTTAGGCTTGGTGGCCAGCTTGGCTTGGTATGCAATTACACATCTATTAGTGAAAAAGCGGGGGTACAACAACCACATCCAATATTTCAATTAGCAATCTTTATGGAGTAAATCCAATATACTTTTAAGAGAATCAACTAGACAGTCAGACTCAATCTTAATAAAAGTATATTAAAGATTTATATCTCTCTTTGTCGATTCAATACTTACTCAAGCAAATAGAAATTTACGAGTCTAATTGAATACAAGAGAAAACACTTGGACGGTACCAAAGACCAATGTTCAAGGATCAATCAATTTCAATAAACAACCAAAGTTTGGATTTCCCAATTGATCGATTCAAGCGCACAACCTGTGATATTTCAATTATATAACAAAATATAATGCGGAAAAGAAATAACACAGACACCAGAAGTTTTGTTAAAGAGGAAACCGCAAATGCATAAAAACTCCGGGACCTAGTCCAGATTGAACACACACTGTATTAAGCTGCTACAGACACTAGCTTACTACAAACTAACTTCGGGTTGAACCCCAATCAATCTCACACTGATCCAAGGTAAAGTTGCACTCCTACGTCTATGATCCCAGCAGGATACTACGCACTTGATTCCCTTAGTTGTTCTCACCCACAACTAAGAGTTGCTATGACCCAAAGTCGAAGACTTTAATAAACAAATCTGTATCACACAGAAAAGGATACCGTAATAGATAAATATTCTCCCACAGAAATACCTATGAGTTTTGTTCCGTATTTTTATAAATCAAGGTGAATAGGAACCAATTTATAACCCGGACTTATATTCCCGAAGAACAGTCTAGTATTATGATGAGTGCCAAATAGTGCATATTTCTACACCTTTTTATTGGCAATTAACTCATCTTTTGCGCTTTAAAGTCATATATTATCCCAAATTATGTATTTTCATTGTTTTCAATAATAAATTCTTATGTTAATTAACTTTGTGTTTTAGGTACTAAATAAAGCTTGGATGAATAGAGAAGCCAAAAGAGCAGAGAATTGGTGGCAACGAAAAAGAATCAACAAAGCCCTCGCTAGAAGGCAATGAAGAATATTGTTTGCACCTCATCCGTGATAGACGCATTTATGTGTCTATTTTGATCTCAATTTTCTATATTGTTAGTACCCATTTTTGTACTTATTTTGGTATTTTATGTTTTTGTAGGTGTTTTTGGAGAAATAAGCTTTTGCAGAAAAATTGGCTCGAAAAGTGGTATTTGCGCTCGTGGGAGAAAATTACTATTTCGACTCTCATTTTGGATAAGGGGTACCCTATTGTTAAGGGGCATCCACCGCTATTTGCACACAGGAGATACAATTTTACCCCACGACTAAGTGCACCCCTACTCTGGTTAAGGGGCGCACCTTCTTCATTTTCAGAAAACTAGATTTTGGCGGGAAATGATTTCTTACCTGTTGAATTTCGAGATTGTATTCTGAAGAGATTTAGTGAGATATTTTCGGGGATATGGGTTAGAATTAACCTGTCCTGACGTAACAGGGCTGGTAAGAGGATCGGAATTGGTTGAAAACAATAAGTTTCAACAAAACAGGGGACTTAGAATATTCCGTGATTCTATGGTTTTTGTTTTGGAAACAACGTGTATTTGGAAGATATATCCTATGAGATTCCTCTTTGCTCGATTCAGAGAGTTTTATAGCTCATATACACGTAAAGGTATAAGGAAGAAGTATTTTTGTATACCGGGTGTTTGAGATGGATAGGAATATGCTGTTGAAAGTACGTGGGCTTCTGAGAAAGATATGGACGTAGTTCTTGGTGATTATTCGCGGATTCGGGTTGGATTTGATTTCTTTCATCTATCCAGTGTTAGTAATAGAACTGGTCGCGTCAGAAAGTGAAGAGAATACGGATTTTGATTCGTTATAAACTAAACAGGGAAAGTGAGAAGATAACGGGATTCTGGGGAGTTGGTTTTGGAAGTTACGTGCAGTGAAAGAAGATATATTCTTCTGGAAATCATATCTGTCAAGTTAAGGAAAATATTGAGACAAAAACAGAACCGCGTGAAGAGATTTGACGAGATATAATCGTGACTTCCGGTGAAAGAAAAGCCGAGACTTTGGAGGAGGAAAAGAGATATTCTCTCGTGATATTTTTCATCTGCTGGGTATAAAAGAAGTTGAGGGGACTCACAGAGGTGGAGTCGGGAGTTTGGGGGTCGATTGGGAGGCCACAGAGGTGAAGAAAAAAAGTTGCAGACAAGTTCTGCAGTTTCAGGGAAGAAGACGTAGGTGAACAACAATATACCCAATTGGACAGTCGCAGAAACCGTGACCTATAGTTTCAAACTCTAAAGCTTTGTAACATTTTTCCCACAATTATTTTGAGTTTGCAACAACTCTGTTAGGGTTCTTTGTAACAGTGGGTTCTGTAACAATTATATTTGTTACAAAACCCGCTACTTTGTACTTTTCCTCTCTTTTAATCAACTTTTGAGCTATGAACCAATATTTTGAGCAAGTGATTAATATGAGGAGCTAAACCCCATCACTGGGACGACGAAGGAAGCCATTCTTCACGCGTGTGGTAATTCTATTATTTCTTTTATGATTTATTGTATTGATTTTTAATTGATATATGATTTTTATTGAGTGATTGTGATTTCAATTGATGGGTCATGCTTTCTTAAGTGTTTTGATGTCTCATGCTTTAGATATACAATCACTACTTTCAAAATCTACTTTCGGCAATAAATTAAAGTCAATTACTTGAGCTATGAATGTTTATAATTATTAGTTGAACCACATGAATATAAGAATTGGTGGAATCCTGAGTCCTAGTACCACTCGATATTGGTGACAACCTTGTGTATATATTTTAGTTTTAAGTCTGAAATCAAATCTTTACAAAGTCTGAGTTGAACGAACTTTACTACCACTTTTTACAACAACATAAAACTACCTCCAATTTTTGGCGCCGCCGACACGGACTTGTATTTAGATTTTTTTTAGGTTTATTTTTATTATTTTTTTTGTTCTTTTTTACGCCTTTGGTATTTTTTTGATTCTTTTCAGATTTGGAGCGAAGCTACAAGGAAAGAAAAAGTGCTATAAAAGGAAAGCATCGCCAAAGAAGGAAAGAAAAGAGGAGTCCAAGGAGTGAAGAAGATTTTGTATATATTTATTTTAGCTAGACTTTATTTCTTTTTATTTTTAGAAATTGTAAATAGGGTTGTATTTTTTGTAATCTTTCTTTTTATTTTTGGACACTTTTTGGACATTTTTTTTGGACTGGACATTATTTTAAAACCCTAAGGAAGGGTTAAAATTAAATAGAAACTGTTTGCAGGGAAGGAAGACAGTTACGATACTGTCTCGGCCCCTCGGGTTCGTACACTGACATCGGAGTCGGTGGCCTGGGTCGACTTCAACGGTTCATCGCCCGTCGGTACGGGAGGTAAGACTCTATCCACCCACGAATCCCCTGTCAGTGGGTTTTATTTTGTGTGACAACTCACACCCCTGCGAATAGAATGTCGAACTGGTATTACAATAGCCAATAAAACGAATATCCGACTTTCAAAATGGACGTTACTACTTTGACCATAGTGCGAATAGTGGTTGGGAACATCATCATTTTCAAGGTTATGGCTCATACCATGATGAGCCCAATTACTATCCACACACACACGGGTCATACGAGAAAAATTCTTATGTTTCTCCTTTAGAAGAGTCTCTCGGGAAATTAGAGGAGACGACACGTAAGTTAGCTAAGATGAATAACTTAGTTTATGACGAAAGAGAACTTTCTATAGAGGAATCCCTCAAGATGATAGCTGAGACGAACCAAAAAAATTGCTCGAAATAATCTTGATTTCCAATACAGTGTTTCCAATAATGAGGATAGTAATTTGCATAATAAAGATGACAAGGATAGAATTGGTAACACTACTTTAGATGAGGTTCAACCATTTTCATGTTATTATAACAATGATTATGATGAGGATAGTGTTGATGAAGAATTTGAAATAAGTAGCCATAGTGATCAGGAATTTGTTACTCCAAATGAACTTAATAATGATAATGTTTCTAGTTCAAATCCAAATAATTTTAATAATTATTCACCTATTCAAAAGGAAGAGGATTTGACTAGAGATACCCCCGTTTTAGACGATGTAGTTTTTCCTTATGATTATGAAGTTGATGATAGTTTTGAGGAACGAGTTTATTCTGAGAATATTGTTTTAGAGTCTAGCGATTTAGAAACATTAATCTTAGACAAAGAAAATGAACTCGTAGAGATGAGTGAGGATGAACCTGACTTAGAAGAATCAATTGACCATTTTCAGGAATCAGATGACCTTGAAATTATGGAAGTTGTGCCTAGTCTTCCTAGAGACAGTGAAAAATCTAAGTTTGGGGGTGATTATCATTCTCCATGTGTCGTAACTCTTAGAAAGGTCCCTCACTTGGGACTTGACATATGTGCCTCAACCGTTTTAAAATATTATCTTCATACACATTTTCCTGAACCTAGTGATATCCATAGGGAAGTTCAGTTGTTAGAAACCCATCCTCTGGTTGATGTGGTTAGCCCAGGCTATGATACCCAGATTGATTTTGTTTTCCCACCAAATATTTTTCAATCAATTGTGGGAATGTATGAGTTCAAAATGTGTCAGTTATTAAGTTCTGAGACCAAACCTAATTATTTAAGGAGATTAGTATCGACACATTTTCTTATGATTGACCGCCAGTTTCATCGTGGTCAATTGTGTGAGTCAAAACTAATTGACTTTAACGATCCGCAATTATTCAGGTTATTATGATGTGCTTCTAAGTTCTTATTTGAGTTTTTACAGACTTTACAACCTGAACCGGATTTTAGCTACGAGGAAATGCAACCCATGAAAATATTTTATTTGGACCCAGTCATAGAGCCTGAACCTGAACCTGAACCACAGCTAGATATAGTTGTCTTAAATAGGAAACTAGACAAGGGTGTGTTTTTCTTGGCAGGTTGGAGATTCCTTTGATTTGTGATAGCTATATTTGGTTTTGATGACCCACAGATATTTCGGCTATTACTTTATGATTTTATGAGGTGACTAATCCTTTCTTAGTCTGGCTGAAGACGTTAAACTTAGCACTTCTTGGGAGGTAACCCAATATTCATGTGACACAGTAATATCTTTCCTCAACTCTTTTACTTCAAATGGTAACAGTTTCTCCTTGTTCATGCTTATAATTTTATCTTTAGAAAATTGAGGACAATGTTAGATTTAAGTTTGGGGGTATGAGAGAAAGTTTTAGTTGCATTGTTAAACTCCAGAGCCTAGAAATTTATGCTTATTAAGGATGGCACTAACCAATCTAAGTGGATGGAAGCATTTTGGTTGTAGGATTTGAGGAACCAATCTGATTAGATGGAAACATCTAAAGAGTTTATTCATAAAAGCACAGAGCTCAGGTGTTAGAAATAACATGATAGTTTCACCATATCTCGTTGAGTCCTTTTCACTTCTGTTTTTTTTTTATTTTTTTTTTTAACTATGTTTCTCTAAGTGATTAGGTGGGGCTCACGATTCAAGTTGTTACCAATGCTAGGGTGAAATAGAGTGAACCAAAAAAAAAAATGGAAAAAAAAAAGAAAAAAAAGAAATGAAAAGAAAGTGAGACCAGACCATCTGACCAACCGGAATAAATTCAATAAAGTCGACCACTGGAACCCTTGTATATGCCAGTTGTGTTGACCTAGAGTTAGGATTATCGACCACTGGTTTCCTTGTATATGCCAGTGTGTTGATATTAGTCAGACCAGTATCTCAGTCCATTAGGATAGGTTCATTTTGACGGAGGCCTTCAGATAGATATGGGAAACACCATTCACTTAGTGAACATCAAAACCATCTATGTTTTTCTCTATATCCATCTTCTTGATCTATCCATGTGATTAGTTTTGACTCCGGGTATTGGTGTCCATAGTGCGACTATCTGAGTAGAGCTCTGTGACTTATATATGAATTTTAGTATGCTTGAGTGCAACCTCGTGTACAACAATTGGAATTTTGCATCGGGGTACTTCCTCTTGTAGTCAATAAGTATGCCAACCAATGAGATTTTTTAGTGCCTTCCAAGGTTCTGCGTAGATAGTTAGGGTCTGGAGTGTAAAGGTTTTGTGGGTATACCTCTTGTAAACCCTCTCGAGACTATAACTCGGCCACTAGGGCCACCTAGGGGTTTAAAGGCTTATTGCATACGCTAAATGCAATCGACGATGCCTGCGACAGTGAGTTAGGATTTTATTGTGTAGATTTGATTTGCTCGGGACTAGCAAATAATAAGTTTGGGGGTATTTGATAGACGCATTTATGTGTCTATTTTGATCTCAATTTTCTATATTGTTAGTACCCATTTTTGTACTTATTTTGGTATTTTATGTTTTTGTAGGTGTTTTTGGAGAAATAAGCTTTTGCAGAAAAATTGGCTCGAAAAGTGGTATTTGCGCTCGTGGGAGAAAATTACTATTCGGACTCTCATTTTGGATAAGGGGTACCCTAGTGTTAAGGGGCATCCACCGCTATTTGCACCCATGAGATACTATTTCCACCCCACGGCTAAGTGCACCCCTACTCTGGTTAAGGGGCGCACCTTCTTCATTTTCAGAAAACCAGGTTTTGGCGGGAAATGATTTCTTACCTGTTGAATTTCGAGATTGTATTCTGAAGATATTTAGTGAGATATTTTCGGGGATATGGGTTAGAATTAACCTGTCCTGACGTAACAGGGCTGGTAAGAGGATTGGAATTGGTTGAAAACAATAAGTTTCGACAAAACAGGGGACTTAGAATATTCCGTGATTCTATGGTTTTTGTTTTGGAAACAACATGTATTTGGAAGATATATCCTCTGAGATTCCTCTTTGCTCGATTCAGAGAGTTTTACAGCTCATATACATGTAAAGGGATAACGAAGAAGTATTTTTTTATACCGGGTGTTTGAGCTGGATAGGAATATGCTGTTGAAAGTACGTGGGATTCTGAGAAAGATATGGACGTAGTTCTTGGTGATTATTCGCGGATTCGGGTTGGATTTGATTTCTTTCATCTACCCAGTGTTAGTAATAGAACTGGTCGCGTCAGAAAGTGAAGAGAATACGGATTTTGATTCGTTATAATCTATACAGGGAAAGTGAGAAGATAACGAGATTCTGGGGAGTTGGTTTTGGAAGTTACGTGCAGTGAAAGAAGATATATTCTTCTGAAAATCATATCTGTCAAGTTAAGTAAAATATTGAGACAAAAACAGAACCGCGTGAAGAGATTTGACGAGATATAATCGTGACTTCCAGTGAAAGAAAAGCCGAGACTTTGGAGGAGGAAAAGAGAGATTCTCTCGTGATATTTTGCATCTGCTGGGTATAAAAGAAGTTTAGGGGACTCGTAGAGGTGGAGTAGGGAGTTTGGGGGTCGATTGGGAGGCCACAGAGGTGAAGAAAAAAAGTTGCAGACAAGTTCTGCAGTTTCAGGGAAGAAGACGTAGGTGAAGAACAATATACCCAATTGGACAGTCGCAGAAACCGTGACCTATAGTTTCAAACTCTAAAGCTTTGTAACATTTTTCCAACAATTATTTTGAGTTTGCAACAGCTCTGTTAGGGTTCTTTGTAACAGTGGGTTCTGTAACAATTATATTTGTTACAAAACCCGCTGCTTTGTACTTTTCCTCTCTTTTAATCAACTTTTGAGCTATGAACCGATATTTTGAGCAAGTGATTAATATGAGGAGCTAAACCCCATCACTGGGACGACAAAGGAAGCCATTCTTCACGCGTGTGGTAATTCTATTATTTCTTTTATGACTTATTGCATTGATTTTTAATTGATATATGATTTTTATTGAGTGATTGTGATTTCAATTGATGGGTCATGCTTTCTTAAGTGTTTTGATGTCTCATGCTTTAGATATACAATCACTACTTTCAAAATCTACTTTCGACAATAAATTAGAGTCAATTACTTGAGCTATGAATGTCTAGAATTATGAGTTGAACCACATGAATATAGGAATTGGTGGAATCCTGAGTCCTAGTACCACTCGATATTTGTGACAACCTTGTGTATATATTTTAGTTTTAAGTCTGAAATCAAATCTTTACAAAGTCTGAGTTGAACGAACTTTACTAACACTTTCTACAACAACATAAAACCACCTCCAATCCGCAAGTGAAGAATGTTACTTTCACGTCTCAAAACTAGAAGTGGGCTTGAGATACTAGTTCTGAAGAAGGTTTGAGCCTAGAAGAAGATTTTCCAAGTGATAAAACCCAAGTCCCAAGGCACAAATCTGTTTCCAATCTGAGCCGTCAGATTCAATTCAGATGCTAAGCATCCAAGACATCTCCACACCGTGCATCAACATTTGTTGCTTCCGCCCAACACCGGAGCACCTGATATTCATCTCCTAGTCGAACAAGAGCCAAACATACCATTTTTATGCCGTTCTTCTTCTCTCCAAACTCTGCAGAACCCTCATCTCCTTCTCTCCATCAATCACCTCCATCTCCGACCAACTCTGAGCACAGCCAACCTATCATCCACCCTATGCATCAATCAACCTCCTAGCCTCTATCTATCTCCATCATAGCTTCTGCTCCACAACAGCAACCCTAGAATCTAGGGTTAAAAGAGATAAGGCTAGGGTTATCTTCAATAGCAAAAGCAAACATCAAATCAAGAGATGCATGTCTGAATTGCAAAAGGGTGGATGATAGGTTGGCTGTGCTCAGAGTTGGTCGGAAAACACGATTTCAGTGAGTGGTTGTTCTCTAATTTATCAATTCTAGTATTTGAGAAGAAATTGATGTATAAATAGGGCAACTATTGTGTAACAAATCATCCAATTCTAGCTGGATCAATTAGTTTGCATAATATATTTGTGTTTTAATCAGTTTCATCATGTTCTAATTCAGTCTGCTAGGATTTAGATAAAGCCCTAACATGCTACTGTATGATTCATACTATGTGTGTTGTTCTTGAATGCTTGAATTGTTTAGGATAGAATTTAATCTAAGTACGTAAACATTTTTCTCTCACAGTGTATGTCATGTATCCAGTTTAATTAGAATACCATTGTGTTAATTATGCTGCAACTCATGCTTAAACAGATTGTTATTGATCCTTATATTAATTGTGCTTTAACTAGACAATTAATGCTTTGGAAAGGTACCTTAGTTGTGATTGAACTATCCATCGGAGAAACACCTTAGATTAGGCAGATTTGATCTTCACCCTTATTTGCTATAAGGACAAGAGTAACATCGTTAGTTGAATACATAGTGTAGGTTAGTGGTGGATTTGAAGGCCCTAGTATCCTCTTTATCGCTGTCTTGCACCTTGTTTTACTATTTAAGTCACTACCAACTTCTTTGACGTATCGACACTCAAAAAAACCCTTTTTGTGTTACTCTTGTTTCGAATCAGTTTTAGTAAGACCGTAGCTTCAACTTACACCCACCTTGTCCCTGAGGATCTACCTGTATTTGCACTATATACAATAAGGCACTGTGGACTTGCAGTCATTGTAGGTACTCTTTATAAGCCTAGCAAGTTTTTGGCGCCGCTGTCGGGGACTTGGTAGCGGTGTAGCTGAGGCTTCTATCTTCATTTTATTGGTTTCAATTACTGTTATGAATGTGTATTAGGTCATTGCATCTTGTTAGTTGTAATTTTAAGTTTTTCTGTCACGTGCATCATTGTTTATCTTCATTTTAAAGTTCACTTGCATCTGTAACTTTACTGTTTAAATTATTCCATTTATTTATATTTATATATCTTGCATCCTGCTATTAGCTTTTGATGATTTTTAGTTTCATACATAACTGCATTTAGTTAAGTTTCTTTCAAATTTTGCTTGCATCTCATATTCTTATCTGCGTTTTTATTCTATATTCCTGAAGTTTCAGTCATTGTATCTTGCATAGTTTATATGTACTTAGTTTAACTTAGTTATTCAACCATCTGTATATATTGTAGTTGCTTGCATAATCCTGTAAATTTCTTTAGCATAATTCTGTTGAGCACTTCATCTATGATATAATCTGCATCTAGTCAAGTTTATTTTACTTTATTTTTCCTACATCTAGGATTTTTAACTGAAACTAGGATTTTACTTTCTTTTTATTTCTTAGAATACAGTAAAACCATCTGTAAATTTCCATTAGTTGACCTTTGTTATCTTGTGACTTACTGCTACTCAGTCTTAAGCTTTACCAACAGCTAAACCTCAGTGCTTGAGGTACTTGAACATTAAATATCTGATCTGTCTCATCACAGTTGCCTGTGCTTCCACCCTGAACTT
This sequence comes from Papaver armeniacum, assembly GCA_023531295.1. Lineage (NCBI taxonomy): Eukaryota > Viridiplantae > Streptophyta > Magnoliopsida > Ranunculales > Papaveraceae > Papaver > Papaver armeniacum. Next base: position 34,554 of record JAJJWW010013681.1, read on the forward strand.
TTTGCACTCAAGTTGTCTGAATCATAAACAGTTTAAACTTTTATCCTTTGAACTGTGTATTCACATGTTAGATTTAAATTACAGTCAATAGTTGTCAATTGATTCACATCATACTTCTGGGTCTGTAACTTTCCATCCCACTTGAGTTACTTCGGTTAATTAAGCATATGCCAGCATAACTTAGATTGCTAAGGAGTGTCTGTCACCTGTGTTTGGAGCCTCAGCAAGTGTGTAGAAGTTTTGTTAGTTCACTGCTACTCAAAATCTTTGATCACCCTGTAAAATTCCATTTTCATCATCTCTACATTCCATCTCTTTTTGAGATATTAGTTCCCTTTTGTAGATTCATTTTCCGGAGTTCTGGAATTTTCAGTGTTAAGTGCTCTCTTGTTTTTATTTCACCTATATCATGTCTTGGAACTGAAATTCTTCTCTGAGCTAGCAGGTACCTGAAATTCTTCTCTAAGAATCAACTCTAGCTTATAAAACTAGTATCACAGGATGTGTGGGGATTAGGTTTCCCAGTTGCTAGAGTTCTCCCTTATATAGTCTTTCAAATCAGGGTTTGCAATCAATGTTAGCTTAGTAACAAAGCATTCAATATTTACCGTTACATGAAAATATGATTAGATTCTTAAGAGGCGAGGGTACCCAAATATACCTCAAGCTAAAACTTTTATAGGAAGACTTGATAACAAAAACCGGAAATAACTAGTTTTAGGAAAATATCTCAAAATCGGAAACCATGACTTGTGGGAAAATAATTCCGATTTTTATATCCAGGTCTTTCTTTTGGAAAACCGGTTTTTCATGGTCTGGATCTTTGTTTTGGATTGATTCCATGTTTTTGTCCAAAAACCTGTTTACTCTGTTATTACCAGAGAGTGGCAGTATCTCTTGAAATTTAATCAAGAATTTACTAGAGTATACAGAGATAAATTTGAGCAAGATATGATATTTGTTAAAAATACCATCAGAATCATAAACCTAGTAATATTTCAAAAGATCACTTGCTTTCATTAAAACAGTTGTGAGGTGTATGAAGCAGACCATTGTTAATTGAATTATTAACTGAAAACTCATTCCTTGTAGGATCACATATTTTCCAAAACCGCATCTGTTGATGGGTGAAAACTACTCCTGCAGAATTTGGTAATTTGGGGTGTGGATGAGGAATGAATCTAAACCTTCAACAAATGCACTGCGCGGTGAGTGCTTGTAGATTCGAGAGATCAATCTGTGCAAGTCCGGCCTAAACCAAGAAATGGCCGTTCCAGACTTGTTTCGGTCACAAAGTGAAGGAGATGGGGTTGATCTTAGGGAGGGAAACGAAGAAGGTGTTGAGATTGTGAAGGTGTTGGCTTGCTTATGACTTGTAACAGAAAGATGAGCAAGCTCACGGTTGATGCAAGCGGAGCTCGGGTGTTTGAATATGGTTTTTGTATTAACACTTAGTTTCTGTCGACTGAACTTGTGTTGTTCTGTCTCTTGTCTTGTTTTGAAATAGGGCGGAGAACCTATTTATACAAGTCATTGAGCCTCATTCACGTTTCTCGTGGGAAGTGGAGGTAGTGGAATGATGGAGTAGTGGAGTTGTGTGTCGGTGATACACGACCAGTCTTGCCCACTTCTCCTGTTCATCTCTAACCGCCCATGACTTCCTAACACGTTCTTGTGATGGCACGTTGCACGCTGCACGCTGTAAACCTTGAGACCAATACCCCAATGTATGTATCCCCAGTTTGTGACATGATTGATGTAACGGAATGTGGATCGTAGATCCACGAAAGATAGCATGTAATGCTGAATTGAATAAGCTGCGTTATTCGTAAAGTCGATACTTGTGAAGTATCGTGTGTATTTCATGCAGTATCGCATTACGGTGTGGTAAAGTGATGGGTAATGACTCCTCACTAACCAAATAACTCGACTGTGGTTGTATAACCAAGCTGGTGAGGTCGGACGGACGAGATGATGTTTGAGACACTCATCTGCGACCGTTGGTGAAATTAGGGTTTTTAAAGAGGTGCGCAAGCATCACTCTTTAGCTTGGTCGAAACCAAGCGTAGGAAGGATTTTGGAGAGGACCGACCATACATGCGTGTTGACGGCATGATGGTGTAGGTGCCTGTATTCCGTTCCCTCATGAAAGCGCGATCTGGGCCACTCGATTTGACCGTCAAAGAGGAGTGGTCGAGATTGATTTTGCGATAAGAGTTTGATACCGCAAGAAGCCGCGCGCCATACCCTTTTCCGGCGCGTTTTCCAAGACGACCTAGCTTGGTCGGTCTTGGCCGGTTGGTTTGGCGTGTAGACGGTAGGCTGATGTTCACGCCTATGTCTTACCGTCTCATGAAACATGATCTAAGCCACCCAATTCGTCCGGTGAAGTTGAGTGGTCGAGATCAGTTTAGGATTTGGGAGATGTAACCGCGTGAGTTTGGTCGGGCGTTTTGGATTAGCCGGGCATGGTATGCCTTGGCCGACCGTAAGAGGAGGTAGATGGGCCCACGGTGGTCATCTTTGGTATGACCGGCCTTGGTTAATCAATCTGTGACCCTCCATTCGTACCGGAGAAGATGGACGCGCGTGATGACTTGAAACCCTAATTTTGGCTTTCAAAGCCGCGCGACCATGCTCTTTTGGGCGACGAATTTGTTGTAACCAACCATGGTTGGCTTTGACCGACCTGGTCATGTATGTAGGCGGTCACATGGTGATTGTGTCGACATGCTCCGGGCCCTTTGAGTCTGCATCTACACCCTCCATCTATACTGCGAAGATGGATGGTTGAGACCGTTTTGCGGCACATGTAATATGCCGCAAACCCTAATTTAGGTTTTCCGCCCATAATGCTTGGTATGGACGGTTTCTTGGCAAGCAAAGGCCAATGGTCGACCATGCGGGGTCGGCTGTGTGTATTCCATACCTGCTTGGGGGTGATGGAATTAATCTGTGGTCATCCAATCATGCTTGTGGAGTTGGATGACTGCGATCAGATCATATCCGGCAAGCTAAGGCCGTGTGTATTCCATACCGCTTGGGGTGATGGAATTGATCCGTGGTCATCCAATCATGCTTGTGGAGTTGGATGACCGCGATCGATCATATCCGGCAAGCTAAGGCCGTGTGTATTCCATACCTGCTTGGGGGTGATGGAATTGATCTGTGGTCATCCAATCATGCTTGTGGAGTTGGATGACTGCGATCAGATCATATCCGGAGACTGATACAGTCAAGTCCGGATGCTCAATCGGGCTAGTATAACACACCGAGAGGGGCTCAATCGGGCTAGTATAACACACCGAGAGGGCTCGGGCTAGTATAACACACCGAGAATCGGCATGTACGGGTATTTCGTACATGGTTTCATTATAGTGCTTGGAGGTTCGTGTTACTCGTATGAGTAACACTCGGTCTCATGCCACACTGATAATGATTCATTATAGTGCTTGGAGGTTCGTGTTACTCTATAAGAGTAACACTCAGTCATCATGCCACACTGATAATGAGTACAGGAAATACAAGGCTGAATTAAGTGAGGGAGTATCCAACACTTATAAATGGCTTTATCTTTTACAAGATGTCAGCGCATGATTTTTCTGGTTTTTTACAAACTCAACCTTGAACGAAAATCCACCATCAACATTAAGTCCCCTCGCCTAGCACACAATGGTTACACTATTATGTGGTAGGCATGAGATGGTGACAGATTAAAGATAAAACTTATGAGACAATGTTAGATGTTACCGGAAGAGACGGGTCGTCCCGTCCTTCGAGCATGTCACGTTCAAGAGACGTCCGTAAAAGTGTTCCCTAGCATGATGTCGGCCTTGCTCAGCTTCGATCGACCTTGCTATGACTGCTTCGGTCGAGGGGCTATTGCGCTGCCGTTCAATCGTGGGGATGTGCCTAATCGACCGACTGTTGCGCCGCTTCGTTCGTGGGGTTCTGCGCTGCTTGATCGAACGTGGGCTTGTTGTGTCCGCTTCGGTTGAAAGTGGGTCTGTGTACATGCTTCAAACGTCAGACCATGTGCTTCGATCCAAACCGGCCTCTTCTTTGTGTGCGCCTATTATACCAGCCTTATGTCGTGATTAACACCAGCCTTTGCGACTTGAGCAATACCAGACTTGAGGCTTGTACCGTACAGACTTGAATGATGTTTGGACTGGCCATTGTGTGAGTTGTGTCTTGCCGTGTGTGGCGACACTTCTCATATGCTTTCATACAAGTTCTAACTCCTGTCTTTTATTTCATTGCGGTAGAAAGAAAAGAACTCCGTTGATATATCTTCAAGATAATGTTTGGTGGAAGTGTTGTGACTTCAAATACATGCCGAACATTGATGATGAGTTGTTCACCGCGCTCTCTACTATATGAAAATATTCGTTCCCAGGATAACCCTCCTCCTATCGACTTCAGGTTTTTCATGCTCTGCTGGATCCTCATGAAGGATGAATGAGACGCACGTTGAGCAATGAGTACATCAAAGACAACTTGACCGGAGCGCAGATTATTGGTGTAGCTTGAGTGTTGAAACGACTCGAGAGGATGTTAAAGTGGCTTCACGGTGCGAACGTTGAGGTAGATCCTGGAGAGAGTGTTGAAGCGAGGATTTCAAGTGAACAGGGGTCCCGGAGAGAGCATTGAGGCGGCTCTTGGATAGACCATTGAAGCGGCCTGCTGGAGGAAGCGTTGAAGTGGAGCGGCTCTTGATTCGATTTACCCTTGCGAATTCCATGATTCTTGGTGACCATCTTTCTCGTGTTGAAGAAGTCTTTGATTGAAGGAGAAGGAACTTCATCGAGCCTCAGTCCCCAAGCGTGGTTTACATGGTTTGTTCGTAGTGGTCGTTGTCGATCCAGATATGGAATATCTTGGACATTGCTTCATCATTATGGGAGTCGTGCATGTGGTAATGGAGTTGTAGTCGGCGGACGCGCAGATGTTGTATCTCGGTAGTTTTCCTCTTGGTGCTTGGTAATCTTTGACGAGAAGGTCAAGGTTGTATCTTTGTTGGTGAGATATATGCCCCTACGAACATTATGAGGCTCTTCATTACACGGCAGGCCTAGTTCTTTCTATCGGGGCATATGTTGTTGTAGATGAGCGTCCAACGGCTCCAGAGGATGACCAAAGCGCGAGATTCTCCAATATAGCATGATAGACAGTACCACTGTATGCGATAAGGTGACTTGCCGGATCGTTCTCGGTATGACGTGTGGACATCGTTATCTTCTTGAGGCTGCTCTCTTGAGGTATCGGCTCAGTGGAAGATTGACGTGATAGAGCGTTGATACGTTGCACCAAACATTCTTTAAACCAAATGGCGGTATGGTATAATAAAAATTTCCGAGAGGAGTTGAAAAGATATCTTACTTGCATCATGCTCGTACATCCTTATCTGGTTGTAGCCGCTACATCCATCCATGGAGGAGAACATGCCATGTCCGCTGGTTGCATCCGGTCTCATTTGAATTACCTCAGAGATTGTCTGACCGGCTCGGATCGGAGATTGTATGAATGATTACACAGGGTCGAGCTGGGATGGAGATAGGCCTAGGAGATTCCTTGTCGTCGAGCTCATCAGTTGTGGAGTTGGTTCCCTCTTGCAGCAGTTGTGGAGCATCTAGCACTTGCTCTTGTGGTTCATTCTTTGTTGTAGCATTCCGTTGGGTGGAGAGGCGGGTGTCGGTCTTTCCCGCTAATTGATAATGGCGTGTCGGTATACCGTTTTCCCTTTCGGTTACGACTCACCATAAAAGTTCGTTCCCTCTTTGTGTGAACGTGGGTCGTGGTTTCACGGGATGGAGAAGAATGCTTCGTCAAGCAAAATGCATCGTGGGTACTAGCCCTCAATGATGCAAGCCGGTATTCTTCACCGAATTGACGCCCACGTGGGGAGTGGGATGCAACGAACTTGTCGATTCTTTCCGCGGAGTTTCTCCTGTATGTCTTTGGTTTGGTTTCCCTCGAAGTCCGTCATTGTGGTAGGCTTCCGTACGACCTTGCACGGGGAGAGCCTTGGATGTCCCGAGAATCTTGAGAGTAATGAAGACGATCATGTGTAGATAAGGGTCGTCTTGAACTCTGAATCCTTGATGCGTGCGGTGACATGTAGGTCACGGTCGTGACCTTCCTCTGGTTGATAGCAGCAAAACGTTTCCGCACGCTGATTCTTCGAGAGATGTGAAAGTTTGCATAAACTTTCCACTAGAGAAAACGCTTCCCGATCCACCAACCGCTGGTTCATAGTGAAACTATTGACTCGAGGAAGATCGTTGTGAGGATCGATCCCAGTGTAGGAGCCTCCATGATGGACCGCCGAACCCAGAGTGAAACTATTGACTCGAGGAAGATCGTTGTGAGGATCGGTCCCAGTGTAGGAGCCTCCATGACGGGGACCGCTCAGATCGATGTCGCTTCTTTGATCGAGGTCCATGTAGGTCCGTGCCATTGAAGTACCTTCTCCGGTGCGTTGAATTCATTCCTTATCGGCTCCGGGGGCTGTTGCGGGTCATTTGGAAATCGATCGGTTAATGTCTTAAGAAAAGTGAGTACCTCTTTCCGAGTTGCGGCCATATCCGTTTGAGTCTTGACAAGAACTTCCCTTTTCCATCAAGTCTGCAATAATGGGAGATGGTCCTCCTCTCGCCCCTCCGGTTCCTCGTCCCGATGAAGGAGTGGAAGTTGTTGCTCGGTGACTACCGGAGGTGTTACACTTGATGAGATGCCGGGACTTGCAGTGCTCCGGCTCTGGTGATGGGAGGTGTTGTAATATCACTGCCGAGTGATCGAATTGAACGTTCCCATCCTCTCGTACTCACGTGTTACTTGATTGATCTCTCCTTCCTCAAGCGTTTCTTCACGGCTTCGACAAGGGTCTTGAGATGTAAATCTTCCAGCGAGGATCCGTAAGCTGCATGCTCCATTTCTTTATCGTAGACGTTGTAGTACTCCGGACAAGTCCTCTCCCTCGTGGAGTTGCCTCGGTTCTTCATTGTTGACTGGACCATGTTGTTCATCTTTCTGAGTCACCTGCGGTTAAACTCTCTTTTGCCTCTCCACCGGTAAAGGTGTGACTCGACTAAGGATTGGCATTTCTTGCACCGCTTGAGTAGATGCTGCCGATCCTTCTTGTAATTGTGCTGCTATGTCATTCAAAAGGCGAAATGTCTCGCTCCGTCTTCTGGTGATACCAGCTTGATTTGCCAAAACATCCTCCAGCATTCCAGCTATGCTTCCCATGATATCTGAACCGCTTTGTAGTTTAGGATACATTGTGAGATGGAAACCGAGAAATTGAGGATTCAATTTTATGCAACCGATAGATCAATCTCCTTTGTGGTCACCAATTGTTGATGGGTGAAAACTACTCCTGCAGAATTTGGTAATTTGGGGTGTGGATGAGGAATGAATCTAAACCTTCAACAAATGCTGCTGCGCGGTGAGTGCTTGTAGATTCGAGAGATCAATCCGTGCAAGTCCCGGCCTAAACCAAGAAATGGCCGTTCCGGACTTGTTTCGGTCACAAAGTGAAGGAGATGGGGTTGATCTTAGGGAGGGAAGCGAAGAAGGTGTTGAGATTGTGAAGGTGTTGGCTTGCTTATGACTTGTAACAGAAAGATGAGCAAGCTCACGGTTGATGCAAGCAGGCTCTGGGTGTTTGAATACGGTTTTTGTATTAACACTTAGTTTCTGTCGACTGAACTTGTGTTGTTCTGTCTCTTGTCTTGTTTTGAAATAGGGCGGAGAACCTATTTATACAAGTCATTGAGCCTCATTCACGTTTCTCGTGGGAAGTGGAGGTAGTGGAATGATGGAGTAGTGGATTTGTGTGTCGGTGATACACGACCAGTCTTGCCCACTTCTCCTGTTCATCTCTAACCGCCCATGACTTCCTAACACGTTCTTGTGATGGCGCGTTGCACGCTGCACGCTGTAAACCGCCAGACCAATACCCAGTATGTATCCCCCAGTTTGTGACATGATTGATGTCTGGAATGTGGATCGTGGATCCACGAAAGATAGCATGTAATGCTGAATTGAATAACTGCGTTATTCAGAAAGTCGATACTTGTGAAGTATCGTGTGTATTTCATGCAGGTACTTTGCATTACGGTGTGGTAAAGTGATGGGTAATGACTCCTCACTAACCAAATAACTCCCGACCGGGGTTGTATAACCAAGTGGTGAGGTCGGACGGACGAGATGATGTTTGAGACACTCATCTGCGACCAGTTGGTGAAATTAGGGTTTTTAAAGAGGCGCGCAAGCATCACTCTTTAGCTTGGTCGAAACCAAGCGTGGGAAGGATTTTGAGAGGACCGACCATACATGCGTGTTGACGGCATGATGGTGTAGGTGTCAGTATTCCGTTCCCTCATGAAAGCGCGATTGGGCCACTCGATTTGACCGTCAAAGAGGAGTGGTCGAGATTGATTTTGCGATAAGAGTTTGATACCGCAAGAAGCCGCGCGCCATACCCTTTTCCGGCGCGTTTTCCAAGACGACCTAGCTTGGTCGGTCTTGGCGGTTGGTTTGGCGTGTAGACGGTGAGGTGATGTTCACGCCTATGTCTTACCGTCTCATGAAACGTGATCTAAGCCACCCAATTCGTCCGGTGAAGTTGAGTGGTCGAGATCAGTTTAGGATTTGGGAGATGTAACCGCGTGAGTTTGGTCGGGCGTTTTGGATTAGCCGGGCATGGTATGCCTTGGCCGGCCGCAAGAGGAGGTAGATGGGCCCACGGTGGTCATCTTTGGTATGACCGGCCTTGGTTAATCCAATATGTGACCCTCCATTCGTACCGGAGAAGATGGACGCGCGTGATGACTTGAAACCCTAATTTTGGCTTTCAAAGCCGCGCGACCATGCTCTTTTTGGCGGACGAATTTGTTGTAACCAACCATGGTTGGCTTTGACCGACTGGTCATGTATGTAGGCGGTCACATGGTGATTGTGTCGACATGCTCCGGGCCCTTTGAGTCTGCATCTACACCCTCCATCTATACCTGCGAAGATGGATGGTTGAGACCGTTTTGCGGCACATGTAATATGCCGCAAACCCTAATTTAGGGTTTTCCGCCCATACTGCTTGGTATGGACGGTTTCTTGGCAAGCAAAGGCCAATGGTCGACCATGCGGGGTCGGCCGTGTGTATTCCATACCTGCTTGGGAGTGATGGAATTGATCTGTGGTCATCCAATCATGCTTGTGGAGTTGGATGAGCGATCGATCGATCATATACGGCAAGCTAAGGCCGTGTGTATTCCATACCTGCTTGGGGTGATGGAATTGATCGTGGTCATCCAATCATGCTTGTGGAGTTGGATGATTCGCGATCGATCATATCTGGCAAGCTAAGGCCGTGTGTATTCCATACCCTTTGGGGGTGATGGAATTGATCCGTGGTCATCCAATCATGCTTGTGGAGTTGGATGATCTGCGATCGAATCATATCAGGAGACCGATACGGTCAAGTGGGATGCTCAATCGGGCTAGTATAACACACCGAGAGGGCTCAATCGGGCTAGTATAACACACGAGAGAGGGCTCGGGCTAGTATAACACACCGAGAATCGGCATGTACGGGTATTTCGTACATGGTTTCATTATAGTGCTTGGAGGTTCGTGTTACTGCTGTATGAGTAACACTCGAGTCTCATGCCACACCGATAATGATTCATTATAGTGCTTGGAGGTTCGTGTTACTCTATAAGAGTAACACTCAGTCATCATGCCACACCGATAATGAGTACGGAAATACAAAGGCTGAATTAAGTGAGGAGTATCCAACACTTATAAATGGCTTTATCTTTTACAAGATGTCGACGCATGATTTTTCTGGTTTTTTACAAACTCAACCTTGAACGAAAATCCACCATCAACAGCATCCTAGAAAGCGGAACATTGACAGTCGTTGATCTGAAAATGTACATGTGTATACTTTGGTAGGTCATCCAAAATATATTTAAGATTCTTGATTTTACCGGAACACAATAGCCGATGTTCATAAAATTATTGAGCAGAATCTTATGTATTTTCAAGATACGACATGTCTCATAGGCCATTGCATCATTGTTACTTACTATAGTGATATACAATCCTATGATAGTCAAAGGATTATGTAAGTCACTCAAGACATACATAAGAATAATTCCTAACATGTTTAGGAATAAGAGTATCACATACTTCATACGTGATTTCCACCATGATCTTTTAAAGTAGTCAAATCCTGCCTTTACGTTAACTGAATCAACCATTAGATTCAATTCTTATAGGTTGGATCGCACCAAACACATATTGTTAGATCTTTTCGTGTTTGCCTGCTCTGATACCAAATGAAAAGGCGAGGGTACCCAAATATACCTCAAGCTAAAAGTTTTCCTACCTATAAGTCTTTTTTCCGAAAGTGATTGTCTATGGATTGAGTCAAGACAATAAAACTAATCGGTTCACACTTCGTGTGATCGTCTATGGATATGAGATCGAGACAATACAACAACGAAGTATGTTTACTTGATACAAAGGTTCGGACTTAACCAAAAACAATAGGATTGCTTATCAAGTAAATAGGAATTGACCTTTGTGTAATTTAATTTAATTATAATAAAACAATTATAATGCGAAAATATAATGTAAATGACACAGCAATATTTTGTTAACGAGGAAACCGCAAATGCAGAAAAACCTCGGGACCTTATCCAGAATTGAATACTCTCAGGATTAAGCCGCTACACAAAATTAAACATAACTTCGTATAGTTGAGACCAAGCAACTAAACCTATAGTTCACCTAGTTCTGTCTTTATTCCCACGCCTCCGACCTATGAATAAGTCACGTACTTGGAACAATTCATTTGGTTCATATTCCAAATAGTAAAGGAATAACAAATTTGTTTGGTATCAACTTTATTCAACCAAGTGATGTGAGTTGGACAAATGATCTTCTGTTTTTATCTTAACATAAACTCCTTCGTCAGGTTCTTAGATCTATCTTACTCTAAACTACCGAAGTAATTGTTAAGATTTTGCAATCAATACTTTTAATCACAAAGAACTATATTGATGCCGATCTACAAAACTAATCAATCCAATCTACCACAAGGATAAATTGATTATAGTTGGATCCTCTTATACCGAAACAAGTATTGTGCACACTAAAGATTATGAACCCCAAATCATAAATCTTCAATATCTTATTTGTCTTCAAATCATCTTGGATCTTCAATAAACACCTGCACACAACAACTTGAATCTCTTGTGATCAATCACACACAGAAGGGAGTCTGTTAACAATAGATTATCACAAGATCGTATTTAGCACTAACAACAGTTTAAAGATCCATGTCGAAACTTCGATCTAGTTTGAGTGAATCTTATATCAGAAGAGAAGATTTTCAAGCATAAACAAACTAGGTGCAATCAAAGTTCAACCACCGTTAGTCGATCAAATCAATCGAAAACAAAAGATAAACCGTAATTATCTAGTTTCCCACCAACGGTACTCGTAGAGCTTCTCAATCCCAAAGAAGACTTTAAACTGGGTGGTCATAAGAAATTTTGCATAATTAGGTTACTCTCCTCTCCGAATAGGAGGCTACACCAGTAACAACACAACCAAGGAAGTTTGTTGTCACGAAGGATTAGTTTGCTAGAATTGCAAACTTCAAGTATTTATAGACAAGGAAGTTTGGAGACAAAGGAAATTCCAAAACCGAAAATATTCTCAAAGATATTCAATACATTCCAAATTCAGTTTCCATAATTCCTGGAAATGCTCTGTCCAAAATAATGATCGAAAATCTCTCTGGAAAATCTCAACTAGTAAATGCACATTACTAATTCTCATTTTCCTAAAATAAAATTAACAACCTTAAGTAAAAGATTCTTAACTTATTTATTTCGATCCTAGAATTTTCTTCCTGTAGCTATTAAGGAATAACTTTGAACAATAAAAGATAAATTTTACTGCACGTGTTCAAAGTATGCCGACATCCTTACTTTGTAAGTCCTCTTTCCTACTTACAACCTTGAAACTGATTTTCCACACTTCCAAACAAGTTTAGAATTGGTTCATCCGACTTTCAAAAACTATGCGATTAATTAAGAAACACTCAATCACAAATCATGGGTTTCACGGTTCTACCAAAACAAGTTTCTGTTGTACCTCCATGTGAGTAATGTGCATAGTCACACTAGCTTCCCAAATTTCGGTTGACTAGGTACTAGGATCGGTTCCCCACATATATATGGTATCTAACTTATATGTGTTGCACATGTTCATATGATCGGTTCCCGTTTTCCTAAAAATGTGTTGCACATGTTCATAGGATCGGTTCCCCTTTCTGTTATAAACCTTGTTGCACCTCATACAAGGATCGATTCCCCTTTGTGATGTGTTGCACCTCTTCATAGAATCGGTTCCCCTTAAGATCGGTTTCACTAATAAAAGTCATACCAATACATAAGTCGGTCCTTTGTGAATAGTTTTACCAAGAACACGAACAAGTCATGAGCGGTTATACTAAATCACACATATTGGATGTTCACAAGATATGCAATGAAAAACAATCCCAATAACGCCTGGCGATTTTCCTTTTCGATTCATAAACAAGTTTATGAACTTACTTCCTTAAAACACATGTAAACATTGTTTCCTAGGACGAAATCCTCACCTCATACCCATACATAATCACAATAGCATTTAAACGATTATGTCGATGTCTTATCTACAAAGTTTAATGGTTAAGCAATAAACTTCCTATTGTTCCTTAATACTATGTCTATCTGGGGTGTTCATGCTTCGCAGTTTTGTTTTCAATATGCACGACTTGAAAGATACGTTAGGGAACGAAACAGTTCAAGTCAAATATCACCAATCTCAAGTGGAAGGATGATGTTGTCGTTGTAGCTTCTTACTTCTTCACTTCTTCAAGTCTTCGCAATACTTGTAATGTCTCATATCCTAATACTTTCAAGATAACCTATACGAAGTTAACTCTAGTACATAATCAAGCGACTCTTAAAATGAGTTTTGATTAACTAAAATATGACAACAAAACTTGACATACCAACGCTTGGTGGGTTCAACCGAGCTATGCTCTTACAGATTCAAGCTAATATCTTTCAACCGTTAGGTTTTTAGGTTTGTGTAACCGTACCCAAACATGTACATTTAGTTGGTTCAACAGTAGTTAACCAAATGGTTAGCCATATGAGCACTTTCATATCAACCATATTCTTCTTTACCATAACTAGTTCAAATGACTCAAATGAACTAGTTAGAGAGTTGTTCAATTGCTTAGATCTTTATAAACACAATTGAAACAAAAACGATTTGATTCACTCGAATCGATTCATGAACTTTATAGCCACGGTTTGCAATTATGCATTCCTTAGTTTATATAAGTTTAAGTTCAAAAATAATCGTTTTTAGAAAATAACCAACTTAAGTACGCGAACTGGTACGCGGACATAAGTACCCGGAATAAGTTTGTTTTTAGATTACAAACTCCAGCATAATTTCTCGAGATGAGAACTTCCAACAGTACGCGGACTCTAGTTCCGGTTTTCCTGAGCAGCAAAGTACGCATACTTTGGTTCAATGAATAAAGATTTACACACATATGTGTTACCACACAATGTTTATATCCTTCCATGTTTATATAATCTAAAATCTCATTTCAATCATTGAAACATTTTTAGAGGACGTTATATAGTTGTTATTCACAAACCATTTTTCGTCAAAGCCATTTTCAAGTGATTGAAACTTAATATGACTTTTGTCACTAGTAAAGATGAACTTGGCCAAAGCGAAAGCTTACCAACATATATTTCGAGAATTAGATAAGCGAGATAAACTCGACTCGAAATAGCAAATGTGTATAATCATAGTCTATATAGCAAACTACTTTTGTCTCAAGATATGAGATAGAGTAGATAGACTTTTGAGTGATAGATAAGTTCAAGTCTCCACATACCTTTTAGTCGATGAAGTTCCACCAGTTCCTTGAGTAGTTCTTCGTCTTTGTATGATGATCGCCATGGAGTCTTGAGCACAACTACACTTTCTATTCTAGTCCGAGACTTAGCTAATAGTAGACTAGAAATCAAGACTTATAGTTTTGATCACTAACATTGACAAGCATGCTGGAGATAGCAACGCATGCGAGTTCGACCGATCAGTGCTCTAACAATCTCCCCCTTTTTCAATTTTAGTGACAAAACTATCAATACATATGGAATAGAAAAATAGATAAATAAAATTTTGTAGCTTCTCTTCCACATGCCTGATCTTCTTGGTTCTTCAACATTAATCGAAATCTTCGTCACTTTCAAGCACTCCAATTATTCCAAAGGTTGTAAGTTTAGCATCATCATTATTGAAAATCCGTAGCCATAACAATGAGAAAACAAGAATTCTCAATCATTGTTACATAGTGTCATAATATTATTATACATCATCAAAGTTCAATTGCATCACAACTTCGACAATAATATATACTATGGTGATATGTATCACTCCCCCTTAGTCAATACTCTATCTCACATGGAAACCACTCCCCCTTACATAATGATCTGAAAACCATATGTATTTGTAGAGTGAACTACACATTAATTCTCCCCCTTTTTGTCAAAAAAAATGGCAAAGGTACGAAAACTAGTGGGATCCTAATGAAATTTCCATAGAGACATTTCATGACAAAAAGCAAGCACATATAAACTTTTTAGATGCAATCATATAGCCGAAGCTAAATGCTTTCATCAAGGAGTTTACAAAGATACAAGATAACTCCTATAATATTCCACAGCCGCACTCCCCACAAAGATTTGGAAATTAAGCACAAGTTCAATTAAGAACTCTCCCCCAAAAAATGACATTCCCGAAAGAACAACAAGAGAAACCTTACTTTCACAAGAAAAGAAGGATTTATTTGGACATAACAAATCAAATACGAATATGAATTTGAATCCAAATAATACTCAATTAAATTAACCACAAGAAAACCCATGATTAATCTAATCGGAAATGCTCAACATAAGAAAACTTACGGAGCCGCACAATATATTCATAAAATATGGATCAGGGAAGATCAATACTGCGGAATAAACAAGGATTCATTCTATTTTCCATCACTATTTGCACAATGACATACAATAGATATAATCCTCGTAAACAAAAGTTTTATCCTTTCTTTCATCAAAATATAACATAAAAGGCTTTAACTTTTGTAATGTCAAAAGTTCATTCATTCTTTTATCAATACATGCATATCGACATATGAAAAACTTAACTTGTGACAAAGTATGGGACAATCATAGTTCACGGACGCAACACACACATATCCCATAAAAAACTGCAATATATGAAACCATAAAGATTAATACTGCAAAAATCATCTTCCAAACAATTTTTTTTTTAATTTAAACAAATAAACCTAAAAACATGAAGATGAAAACGTTGGACATAGCTATGTGTAATCACAATAATGGCTATTCCAAACTTTAGTTATTCTTCTAAACAAAACAAGAAATAAAATTCTCATCGGAAGATTTACTAGATGTTAAGACCTTTGAAGAATTCTTTATCGTCCTCGAACTCCTTGTCGTCAACAGCCATTGGGACATAAGGTTCATGAAGATAGGAGTTAATATCAATAAACCTTCTTGACTGATGTCGAACCAGGGCCTTCTGAATCTCATGAGTCTTAAACACAAAATCCTTTATTTGTTGAATCTCCTTTCGTGTCTCCTTCAAAACTTCATGAACATCAGAAAACTTCTGAGAATTTGAAGGAACAACTCTTGGATTCCTCACATTCCTTCTTTTTCTTTTCAATGTCGGAGGTAACGGAGATTTATCTTTTTCCTTCATGATTGATGGCTTGACAATCATATCAACATCTTTTCCATCAAAAGACATGCTGCTTGGAGTATCCATAAACGTATGGGTTTGTGAGAGGAAATCACAATTTAACTCAACAAATAGTCTTAAGATAAAAGAAGTTTAAGGGAAGGAAAAAGGAATGTAGGGTTACACAACCTTTAACAGGTTCGTGCACGCACAATTCTGAACCCTAGAAAGAGTAGAATTGTCGAGAATAACCCTCCTTTATTGATAGATAGGGAATTCCAAAAACAACAAAACTAAGAAAAGAAGAAAACTTTTCCTAAAGCCTGCAAGGTGCACAACCTTGTCTATTTTGATCAGGCACATGAGACAAGATCTACAAATCAACACAATCAAGTTGTGTTGCGGTGAACAACAATTTGTCCACATGTTCCTCTTGAGAGGAATCCACATATCTTTGTCTATCAAAACGATTGGACCATACTTTCTTCTCTAATGGTCTTGTTTTATCCTTGAAACTAACTTCTTAGACTAAGATAAAATCTTACATACCTCAGCGGTCTTCTGAGCAAGTTTAAGCTTGTTTGCTAGTCGATTTGCTCTTCGTTGAAGTTTGTTGACATGTCTCAATTTGTGTTTGTACTTGTAACACTTTGATAGTTCATGACCTTTGAGTGAACAATATGAGCACGTCAGTCTTGTAAATATTTCAGGCATCTGAGATGTGCCAGCTACTAGACACATAGTAGAACCTGAAACATTATACATAGAGTTTCCTATAGAAAAGTCAATTTTATCTTCCAGATTGGTTGAGTTTTCTTCTGAAATAATATCAAGATGTATTGCTACAGTTATCAAAATTAATATTTTCAAAAAGAAGTGCAACACTTCATTTTTCTTCTTCATTAGAATCATAATTGTCAGACATTTCATCAAGAGTTGTAGCAAGACCTTTGTTCCCAGTGTATTTCTTTTGATTTGGACACTCATTTGTAAAATGACCAAAACCTTTACACTTAAATCACTTAGGAATATCCTCATCATCAGTTTCATCATTATCCCTATTTTTAGGAGGAACACGATTATGTGGTTTATCTGATGACTTGGATTTATCTCTGGAGAACAGTTTACTTCTCTTCAAAAGAAGATCCCTAAAATATCTTGTGATCAACGAGACTAACTTGTCAAGATTTTCATTTGATGAATCAGTCTCAGAAAGATCATCTTCAGAGATGTAAACACTTTTACTTTTATCAAGTAATTTAGTGTTCTTTAGTTCTTTGAAAGCAACATCCTTGCTAGACTTGGACGTATGCTCATGATCAAAGATCTTTAGCTTCCCAAACAGAGTATTTCTGGACAGCGTTGTGAGATTATTTCTTTCAACGATGGCATGCTTCTTAGAGTCGTATCTAGATTGCAACGATCTGAGAATTTTCATCACAATGTCCATTTCAGGAATAGTTTTACCCAATGCAAAATATGCATTAATGATGGTTATTTTCAATGATATTGTAGTCATAGGTTCGTTGAGACTTGTGAAGACTGTGCTTTTAGATTTAAATTTTAAGATTAAGCAAATTAAAACTGACTATAATAGAGAGATCGGGGTTCAGGATTTCACCATTCACCAAAATTCATGTGAATTAATGTTAATGTTTATCATGCAATTCTAGACAATATAACTCCAATCAAAAGAAATTGTGATTCTAATCATTGCCTAAATTAGATTTTCAAAACATCAATTGTTAATCGCAAGCATGAAGTATCAAAAGCCCTAAACTAAGCATACTTCATCAAGACAAAACACAACTAATTAATAAAAATTATTTACTCAATTTTCATTCGATGCAAATAATCATAAAAGAATTGCATAAATAAATTTAAATAAATTTTACCACATAACTTTTGGAAGAATGGCTTCCTCCCTCGCCCCGGAGATTAGGTTTAGCTCATCATGTTGGACACACGCTCAAAAGTTGATTTCATTGCTCAAAAATGGTTTACAAATGATGAATAAGGGAGAAATAATGAAAAATCGGGTTTGTAACAATTATTTTTGTTGCAAACCGAACTGTTACAGAGAACGATAAATATTAACTGTCGCTGTTACTATTTATTTAAGTCTGCCTCCAAACTATGACCCACAGCTGCGAGTCGTTAACACTGTTGAAGAACGACGGTCCTGTGTGCGTCTTATGTTCTTCGTGTTCTTCACAGCAGCAGCAGAAATGTGTTCTCTGCAACTTGATTTTCTCGACTTTATTGACGCTTTAAACCCTCCCAAACTCTCCTTTTCCCTTCTTCACATCTCCTCGACCCTTTATTTACTTCACAGGACCAAATATCTTCCGAAATAACTCGCCATTAATCCCATTATTCTCCACAACATTTCACGAGGAATAATTTCCTTAAATTTCTCTGTCACGCTTCAAACCTCTCGCAGCACACTCCAAATCGATGCGGCCCAACTCCCAAATGGATTATAACTCGTGCAAGGAGTAGTTTTACGCGTAATCTCCACGAATAAACCTAACAGTATCCCGGGTTTTTCTTACTTTGTTTTATTGAAACTCGGTGATACACTTTCTTTCTTTTACGTCTTTGAAGTCATTACGTCCCCTGTTTTAGTCAAACAGGATAATAACATTCATTTTCCTATACAAAATCTCCAAGTATCTCGTCCAAAAATGAATCCAGGTAAGTATGCTGTGAACATATTTTTCCCGCCAAAAATAATTTTCAAACGAGGAAGAAAGGGTTGCCCCTTATCCAACAGCCGGGGGTGCGAATATCAATTGGGTGCCCCTTAGTGGGTTACCCCTTATCCAAAGTGGGAGTCCGAATAGCAAATGTCCTCCGGGAATGTTCCGAGTAACTTTTCGAGCCGAATTTTCCAACAATATTTATTTCCAAAAAATACCTACAAACACACAAAACACCATAATAAGGACAAAAACGAGTACTAACAATACGAAACATTAAGGACAAATTAGACACATAAATGCGTCTATCAAATACCCCCAAACTTATTATTTGCTAGTCCTCGAGAAAATTTATTCTAGAAAATAAAAATCATTTGAACCCCTAGGTGGCCCTAGTGGCGAGTGTTGTCTCGGAGGGTTTACCGAGGTTTACCCACAAAACCTTGTCTTCTAATTGGTCACCAGTATCCAAAGAGCTATGAGGACATACATATTCTCAACCTATCTCCAAGTGACTAGAATGCCAGAGAAATTGATGGTGTCAGCTCTAAAGTTGAATGAAGAAAATGGGAGACACATCCGCAACTTTGCTAGATAAAGAGATATCCGCTGTAATGCCTAGATAAACATTGTAAGATGCGTCCGCTGATTTACAACTGGACTAAGATTAGGAGAGAGAAAAAGATGAGAGGGACATCTGCTACACAGCTGGACTAATTACGTGTGATGAGTTAAACCAGTGCTAGAAATATCTTGTGCCAGATTGAAAGCGGACTAACAAAGCAACCAAATGTATCTTTCTTCGACTCTCTCATAGTGCTCAGGAGAAACAACGTCTTCTTCGGTCTTCAACTGTTGATGATAAACTATTAAACCTCGTAGAACCTTGACAATTAACTCTTCTCTTCGATTCCTTCCTTATAGATTTCGACTTCCCTATGGCCTTATTGAACAAAATTTAAATTTAATATTTTTTTATTTTTTTTTGAGTAAATAACAAGACAAAAATTTACATGGCCATCACAGAAGGAATTTAACACTTGGATCTTCGCAACTTGTAATGTCTTAGTATCATGAACTTCAACAACTTATATCATTTGATTTTTCTTGCTCTTATAACTTCTTGTAACCCTTGATTTTGAATTCTGATTTTCTATTGTTGCTTCTAAACCTTAAACGTCTTCCACTTTCTTTATAGATTTTGATGCCGCTCCGTTTGTTGATGATGATAAGTTTCTACTGAGAGAGAGAGAGTTGTAATCCAGTAACTAAGACTACATTGTGAGGTTGCTTTGTCTTTCTGGCATTTCCTGACCTACTTGCCTTTCCATCATGGATGGTTAGGTCCATCACCGTTACCCTCTAAAAGGAACAAGTTCTCTCCTGAATTTCAAGGATCTCAATGTCTTTTTCTCTAATGTCTCAATAGGTTGTTATCCCTAGCATTCCAATTTCTATCTTTTCGGTGAGAAATAGTATGTAAACTTAGCTCACCGGATACCAAGTGACGCTAGAAGTTTCAAAAGTGCAACTAAAAAGTTTCTCTCATACCCCCAAACTTAAATCTAACATTGTCCTCAATGTTCTAAAGATGAAATTAAAAACATGAACAAGGAGAAACCGTTACCACTAGAAGTAAATGAGGAAAAGTATTACCGTGTTGCATGAGCAAGGGATACCTCCCAAGGAGTGCTAAGTTTAAAGTCTTCACCCAGACATCAAATACCTCAAAAAGGATCTTCGCCTTCCAAAGTCATACACCAATAGCCGAAATAGTTGTGGGTCCATAAGACCAAATAGAGCTAACACCAATATGAGACAATTGCATTGGTTCAGAAAAATGAATAGAAGGAGCACATCCTCGTCTAAGGTTTCTGTCAAGACAACTAGGTTCGTCTGGGTAGCATAATTGAGCTTCATATGTGTATCTTGATAAATAGATTCATCCGAAAAACGGGTCTCTAATACCGGGTTACCTCCCGGATAAAGATCGGGAGGATCGGGTTGCCGAGTCCGAATAGACTCGAGTAATATCTCGACGCACATGGCTCGAGTCCCAAGTTAGGGACTCTAATTAGGGATACATGACAATCACAAGAACCATCACTACCCCCAAACGTAGGGATTTCACTACTCATAGACAAACCTCTAACTATTGCTTGAATTTATGGATCCTCAGAGTCCTTAAAATACTCAAGAGCTTCTTCTAGTTCTCTACCCCCAAACTTAGGGTCATCATTACTCTTGGAAAGACCTAACACTATTTCTCGGATTTCGGGTCCGTAGAGTCTTTAAAATACTCAAGGGATTCTTCTAAAGATTGATCACATATCTGGTCTAAGAGAATGGTTTCCTCAAATTCATCTAAAGAATCTCCCATTAAGAGTGTCATGCCAATTATCCCGAACTAAAGTGCTAATCATATTCACTTCTTCTAAATCATCATTCTCAGAAGGTTGTCTAGTAACATTAAAGACATTTAGTTCAATGGTCATATTACCAAAGGATATGTTCATAAGCCCGGTCCTACAATTGATGACAGCGTTGGCTGTGGCTAAAAATGGGCGACCTAAAATCACTGGGATTTGAGCATTTGGGTCTTGAACAGGTTGGGTGTCTAGAACAACGAAATCCACTGGATAAATAAACTTATCAACCTCAATCAGAACATCCTCTATGACACCACGAGGGACTTTTACAGACCTATCAGCCAATTGTAGTATCATTTTAATCGGTTTCAACTTACCAAGACTCAGCTGGGTGTATACATGATACGGGAGTAAGTTAACACTAGCTCCTAAGTCAAGTAAAGCTTTATCGACCATGTGATTACCAATCTCACAAGAAATGGTGGGGCATCCAGGGTCCTTATACTTAGGGGGTGTTTGGTTCAGAAGAATGGAACTCACTTGACCAGCTAAAAAGGCTTTCTTTTGGAAATTAAGCTTACGCTTTCGTGTACAAAGATCTTTAAGGAACTTGGCATAAGCAGGCATCTGCCTAATTGCTTCTAACAAAGGAATGTTAATGTTCACCTGCTTAAATGTTTCCATTATCTCGTTGAAAGTCGACTCCTTGTTTGTTGGTCCTAACAACTGCGGATATGGGGCTTTATACACAAAGGTAGTCCTATCAGGAATTTCTTGGGACTCCTTAGGGATTGTTTCAGTTTCCTCAGCTACGGGTTCCTCTTAGGACGTAGAAGGTGGAACTACGGTATGTCCATTAGGCATGGCTACCTTGTTGTCTACCGTTTTACCGCTCCTAAGGGTTTTTATCGAGTTCACATGGTTTGATGATTCCTCACCAACTAAAGATATTTGATGGACCCCCTAGGATTGGGTTGAGATTGACTAGGAAACTTACCTTCTTCTCTCTCACTTAAATACTTAGTTATTTGGCCGACTTGAAGTTCTAATTTAGCAAGAGTCTGGGAATTATCCTTATGGTTCTGCCTGGTTTCTTGTTGAAAGCTAAGGTGGTTGGCGGATAACATATCATGGTTCTTTACTAACATAGTAAGAGCTTATTCTAAGGTAGAGATCTTTTTCTCAGAAGTGTTCAAAGCGGGTTTGACTCGAAGGGTTCCGAGTATAACCAAAACCACGGGGAGGCTGAGAATTACTAGACTGTCCTTGATTCTGGCCCTTAGACCAAGAAAAATTAGGATGGTTTCTCCAACCAGGGTTGTAGGTCTCTGAGTAGGGGTCAAACTTCTGACGGTTCTCAAACCTAGCGTTGTTATAGAAAGCATGGGCTTGTTCTTCACTAACATGACCTTCCCAAAATGAGTTATCGGTCTCTATTCCACAACTAGAGACTTGAGAGGCTCTATTAGGTTCAACAAGGGACCTATTTTTAGACTGACGCATTTCCAAAGCTTCTAACCTTCTAGACAAAGCAACAAACTTAGCATCTGACTCGAAGCTTGTATCTACCACATTGGTGCCACTTCTATTGACCAAGAGTCTTTTAGGGGGTTCAACACAAGGTTCCCACTGTTGGGATTTTTCAGCGATAGTTCCTAAGAAGGTAAAAGCATCATCAGCAGTTTTATTTGTGAATTCACCGGCACACATAGACTTGACCATGGATTTAGTCGAATAGTCTAAACTATTATAAATAATCTCCACAAGTTTCATCTTATCAAATCCATGGTGAGGACACTGGGATAGGAGATCATTGAATCTCTCTAAAAACCTATAAAGAGACTCTCCCTCTTGTTGCACACTAGCACTAATTTTCTGCTTAACAGCTGCAGTTTTATGCTTAGGGTAGAATTTCATATAGAAAGCTGCAATCATTTCCTACCATGTTTCAATGGATTCAGATGGTAGCTTGTTCAGCCAGGTCTTGGCTTTATCTCTCAAGGAAAAGGGAAACATCTTAAGTTTCAAGACTTCATCAGTAAGGTCTTTTCTTCTAACTGTCCCACAAATTTCCTCAAAGTCCCTAATATGAAAATAAGGGTTCTCATCATCTTTTCCTAAGAATATAGGAATCATCTGAAGAATACTAGGTTTTATCTCGAAATTAGCCGTATTGTTGGAAATTTAATGCACGAAGCTCGGTTGGTCCTAGTTGGGAACATGTAATCTTTCAAAGTTGCCATCACTGCACGGTGAAGTACTAGGGGTACTTTCCTCACGAAGAGACAGATTCTCAAAACTGAAGTTTCCAAAAACGGGGCTCTCAAAAGAAGAGTCTTCGAGTTCCCCGCCTTCACAAGAAGAACTACTAGGTTTGTCACTAATCAAACGACCTAGAGTGTTTCTTTTTCAAGCCCGTTCTCTAATGACCTCGGGCATACACTAGAAAAACACAACAAAAGAAAAAGAAAAATCCTAAAAGGAAGGGAAGTTCTATGCAAACACAAACAAGGCTGACTCCACCACAGCAAACCTAATGATATCTAGCAAACAAAAAGCATGATGGCTCCACTTAGATTGTTTTCTAGACCAGCTTCTAATCCTTAGAAAGGGAATTCGTTACAATTTAAGCAAACCCCTTTGGATCAATCCGAGTCAAAGTAAGTTGAATCAAGGCGAGGGAAGCTCCGTGGAGCTTTGATACCCAAGGCCTTACCGCTATTACAAGGCGCGCGATCACGCATTCAACTTCACGAAACCATCATGAACTTCGAAGTATGCTAAAAGAGTAACCAATATTTTTCGAGCGACTTTCCTACTAAGCTCGTTACCCTATCGGTCTCGTTCTATTCAAATTTTAAGGCTTAGGTTCGCGTTAAGTATTGTTTTCCTAAGGCGGGCAAGAAGAGAACGGTGATGAAATCCGAACCCTTATCTTGTATGGCCAGTCCTTGCCCTTTACTAGGAAATTAAAACAACCGTTTTCAAGTCCTCAGCATATATGCAAACGAAGGAATACAGTAACTCGCTGACAGGGGATTCGCGAGTGTTTCGACAAACTTACCTCCCGTACCATATGGGGGATGAACCGTTGTAGTCGACTCGGGCCACGACTCCTACGTCATGTACGAACCCGAGGGGCCGAGACGATATCGTAATCGTCGTCCTTCTCTGCACACAGTTTATATTTAATACTACCCTTCCGTAGGGTTTAAAAATCAAAGAGTGTCCAAATGTCCAAGTGTCCAAAAAGTAAAAGTGCAAAATAAAAGGAAAGTATAAAAAAAATAAAAATATATAAAAAATAAATAAAAAATAAAAATGCCTCTCTCTTTTTTTTTTCTCTCTTTTTTATAAACAAAAAAAAATCTTCTTCTTTCGCTCCTTTCGCTTTGCCTTTTACTCCCAGTATTTAAGTATTCACCAAAAGGTTTGGCAAAATTTTCTTTCGCTCCGAATTCCAAATTCTGTAAGGAAAAGACAAAAAAAAAACGTAAAGAAGAACAAATAAAATAAAAACGAATAAAAACCTAAAAAAAAAAAAAAATCTAAAAACTCTAGCCTAAAGACAAGTCCGCGCCGGCGGCGCCAAAAATTGATGGTTATTTTCAATGATGTTGTAGTAATAGGTTCGTTGAGACTTGTGAAGACTGTGCTTTTAGATTTAAATTTTAAGATTAAGCAAATTAAAACTGACTATAATAGAGAGATCGGGGTTCAGGATTTCACCATTCACCAAAATTCATGTGATTTAATGTTAATGTTTATCATGCAATTCTAGACAATATAAATCCAATCAAAAGAAATTGTGATTCGAATCATTGCCTAAATTAGATTTTCAAAACATCAATTGTTAATCGCAAGTATGAAGTATCAAAAGCCCTAAACTAAGCATACTTCATCAAGAGAAAACACAACTAATTAATAAAAATCATTTACTCAATTTTCATTCGGTGCAAATAATCATAAAAAAATTGCATAAATAAATTTTACCACATAACTTTTGGAAGAATAGCTTCCTCCCTCGCCCCGGAGATTAGGTTTAGCTCATCATGTTGGACACACGCTCAAAAGTTGATTTCATTGCTCAAAAATGGTTTACAAATGATGAATAAGGGAGAAATAATGAAAAATCGGGTTTGTAACAATTATTTTTGTTGCAAACCGAATCATTCTGAGAACGATAAATATTAACTGTCGTTGTTACTGTTTATTTAAGTCTACCTCCAAACTACGACCCACAGCTGCGAGTCGTTAACACTGTTGAAGAACGACGGTCCTGTGTGCGTCTTATGTTCTTCGTGTTCTTCACAGCAGCAGCAGAAATGTGTTCTCTGCAACTTGATTTTCTCGACTCTATTGACGCTCTAAACCCTCCCAAACTCTCCTTTTCCCTTCTTCACATCTCCTCGACCCTTTATATACTTCACAGGACCAAATATCTTCCGAAATAACTCGCCATTAATCCCATTATTCTCCACAACATTTCACGGGAAATAATTTCCTTAAATTTCTCTGTCACGCTTCAAACCTCTGCAGGCACACTCCAAATCGATGCAGCCAACTCCCAAATGGATTATAACTCGTGCAAGGAGTAGTTTTACACGTAATCTCCACGAATAAACCCAACAGTATCCCGGGTTTTTCTTACTTTGTTTTCTTGAAACTCGGTGATACACTTTCCTTCTTTTACGTCTCTGAAGTCATTACGTCCCATGTTTTAGTCAAACAGGATAATAGCATTCATTTTCCTATACAAAATCTCCAAGTATCTCGTCCAAAAATGAATCCAGGTAAGTACGCTGTGAACATATTTTTCCCGCCAAAAATAATTTTCAAACGAGGAAGAAAGGGTTGCCCCTTATCCAACAGCCGGGGGTGCGAATATCAATTGGGTGCCCCTTAGTAATTGGGTTACCCCTTATCCAAAGTGGGAGTCCGAATAGCAAATGTCCTCCGGGGGTGTTCCGAGCAACTTTTTGAGACGAATTTTCCGGCAATATTTATTTCCAAAAAAATACCTACAAACACACAAAACACCATAATAAGGACAAAAACGAGTACTAACAATACGAAACATTAAGGACAAATTAGACACATAAATGCGTCTATCAATTACAATTTCAGACATTTTGTGATTAAACTCATCAAATGTTTCTTCATCTGCCATACGAAGGTTTTACCAATCAGAATTTAGGTTCTGAAGCCTAGCTTCTTTCTTACTGGTATTTCCTTCTAATATTGTTTCTAAGATATCCCAGGCTTCTTTAGACTTAGTGTACGTAGTCACATGGTGCTGAAGATCTGGGGTAATGGCATGTATGATAGAATTCAAGCCGTAAGAATTTTGTTTTGCAGCAAGAATTTCTTCTGGACTATATCTACCAATATCCTTCGGTATAGATACATCGCCTTATGTATTAACCGGAGGATCATAGCCATTAACAACACGTACCCATGTTTGAAAATCACGAGCTTGAAGAAAAGCATGCATAAAAATTTTCCACCATAAGTAGTTTGAGCCATCGAAGATTGGTGGTACATTTATGGAGATAGAATTCTTGTCCATAGAGTCATATCGCTACAAACACAGACTTGTAAGGTCTTTAAACGTGTTTGCCTACTGTGATACCAATTGAAAAAGCGGGGGTACAACAACCACACCCAATATTTCGATTAGCATTCTGTATGGACTAACTCCAATATACTTTTAAGAGAATCAACTAGACAGACAGACTCAATCTTAATAAAAGTATATTAAAGAGTTATATCTCTCTTTCTCGATTCAATACTTACTCAAGCAAATAGAAATCTGCGAGTCTAATTGAATACAAGAGAAAACACTTGAACGGTACCAAAGACCAATGTTCAAGGATCAATCAATTTCAATCAACAACCAAAGGTTGGATTTTCCAATTGATTGATTCAAACGCACAACTGATATTTCAATTATATAACAAAATATATGCCGAAAAGAAATAACACTGACACCAGAAGTTTTGTTAACGAGGAAACCGCAAATGCAGAAAAACCTCGGGACCTAGTTCAGATTGAACACACACTGTATTAAGCCGTTACAGACACTAGCCTACTATAATCTAACTTCGGGATGGACTGTAGTTGAACCCTAATCAATCTCACACTGATCCAAGGTACAGCTGCGCTCCTTACGTCTCTGATCCCAGCAGGATACTACGCACTTGATTCCCTTAGCTAATCTCACCCACAACGAAGAGTTGCTATGACCCAAAGTCGAAGTCTTTAATAAACAAATCTGTATCACACATAAAAGTCTACGGTAATAGATAAATCTGTCTCCCACAGAAATACTTATGAGTTTTGTTCTGTCTTTTGATAAATTAAGGTAAACATGAACCAATTGATAACCCGGACTTATATTCCCGAAGAACAGCCTAGTATTATCAATCACCTCACAATAATCTTAATCGACTAGCGAAAGAAGCGGAATCACAAACGATGAGACGAAGATGTTTGTGACTTCTTTTATATCTTGCCTATCGGAAAAATCAATCTCAAGACAATATTTACGATTGTACTTAGTATGATAGAAATAACAAGATCAGATCACACAACTACGAGAAAGTAGTATCGGTCTGGCTTCACAATCCCAGTGAAGTCTTCAAGTCGTTAATCTACAGGGTCTCGATAGAAACCTAAGGTTAAAGGAGAATCGAATCTAGCTTATACAACTAGTATCACACAGGAGGTGTGGGGATTAGGTTTCCAGTTGCTAGATTTATCCCTTATATAGTCTTTCAAATTAGGGTTTGCAATCAATGTTAGCTTAGTAACAAAGCATTCAATATTCACCGTTAGATGAAAACCTGATTAGATTCAAGCTAATATCTTTCAACCGTTAGATCGAAACTTAGCTTGTTACACACAAATGAAATGCACGTTTTTAGGTTTGTGTAACCGTACCCAAACATGTACATTTAGTTGGTTCAACAGTAGTTAACCAAATGGTTAGCCATATGAGCACTTTCATATAAAACATATTCTTCTTTACCATAACTAGTTCAATGACTCAAATGAACTAGTTAGAGAGTTGTTCAATTTCTTAGATCTTTATAATATACACAATTGAAACAAAAACGATTTGATTCACTCGAATCGATTCATGAACTTTATAGACACGGTTTGCAATTATGCATTCCTTAGTTTATATAAGTTTAAGTCACAAATAATCGTTTTTAGAAAATAACCAACTTAAGTACGTGAACTGGTACGCGGACTTAAGTACCCGGAATAAGATTGTTTTTAGTTTACAAACTCCAGTAGAATTTCTCGGGATGAGAACTTCCGACAGTACGCGGACTCTAGTTCCGGTTTTCCTGAGCAGCAAAGTACGCATACTTTTGTTCAAGGAATAAGGACTTACACACATATGTGTTACCACAAAATGTTTATATCCTTCCATGGCTATATAATCTAAACTCTCATTTTAATCATTGAAACATTCTTAGAGGACGTTATATAGTTGTTATTCACAAACCATTTTTCTTCAAAGCCATTTTCAAGCGATTGAAACTTAATATGACTTTCGTCACTAGTAAACACTCAATCACAAATCATGGGTTTCACGGTTCTACCAAAACAAATTTCGGTTCTACCTCCATGTGAGTACTGTGCATAGTCACACTAGCTTCCTAAAATTCGGTTGACTAGGTACTAGGATCGGTTACCCACATATATATGGTATCTAACTTATATGTGTTGCACATGTCCATAGGATTGGTTCCCCTTTGCCTAAAAACGTGTTGCACATGTTCATAGGATCGGTTCCCCTTTCTGCTATAAACCTTGTTGCACCACAAGGATCGATTCCCCTTTGTGATGTGTTGCACCTCTTCATAGGATAGGTTCCCCTTAAGATCGGTTTCGCTAATAAAAGTCACACCAATACATAAGTCAGGCCTTTGTGAATAGTTTTACCAAGAACACGAACAAGTCATGAGCGGTTATACTAAATCACACATATTGGATGTTCACATGATATGCAATGAATAACAATCCCAATAACGCCTGGCAATTTCCTTTTCGATTCATAAACAAGTTTATGAACTTACTTCCTTAAAAAACATGTAAAAATTGTTTCCTAGGATGAAATCCTCACCTCATACCCATACATAATCACAATAGCATTTAAACGATTATGTCGATGTCTTATCTACAAAGTTTAATGGTTAAGCAATAAACTTCCTATTGTTCCTTAATACTATGTCTATCTAGGGTGTTCATGCTTCGCAGTTTCGTCTTCAATATGCACGACTTGAAAGATACGTTAGGGAATGAAACAGTTCAAGTCAAATATCACCAACCTCAAGTGGAAGGATGATGTTGTCGTTGTAGCTTCTTACTTCTTCACTTCTTCAAGTCTTCACAATACTTGTAATGTCTCATATCCTAATACTTTCAAGATAACTTATACGAAGTTGACTCTAGTACATAATCAAGCGACTCTTAAAATGAGTTTTGATTCACTAAAATATGACAACCAAACTTGACATAACAACGCTTGGTGGGTTCAACCGAGCTATGCTCTAACAGATTCAAGCTAATATCTTTCAACTATTAGGTTTTTAGGTTTGTGTAACCGTACCCAAACATGTATATTTAGTTGGTTCAACAGTAGTTAACCAAATGGTTAGCCATATGAGCACTTTCATATCAACCATATTCTTCTTTACCATAACTAGTTTAAGTGACTCAAATGAACTAGTTAGAGAGTTGTTCAATTACTTAGATCTTTATAATAGACACAATTGAAACAAAAACGATTTGATTCACTCGAATCGATTCTTGAACTTTATAGCCACGGTTTGCAATTATGCATTCCTTAGTTTATATAAGTTAAAGTTTAAAAATAATCGTTTTTAGAAAATAACCAACTTAAGTACGCGAACTGGTACGCGGACTTAAGTACCCGGAATAAGTTTGTTTTTAGTTTACAAACTCCAGCAGAATTTCTCGAGATGAGAACTTCCGAAAGCTTACCAAGTGATTGAAACTTAATATGACTTTCGTCACTAGTAAAGATGAACTTGGCCAAAGAGAAAGCTTACCAACACATATTTCGAGAAATAGATAAGCGAGATAAACTCGGCTCGAAATAGCAAATGTGTATAATCATAGTCTATATAGCAAAACGACTTTTGTCTCAAGATAGGAAATAGAGTAGATAGACTTTTGAGTGATAGATTAGTTCAAGTCTCCACATACCTTTTAGTCTATAAAGTTCCACCAGTTCCTTGAGTAGTTCTTCGTCTTTGTATGATTATCGCCATGGAGTCTTGAGTACAACTACACTTTCTATCCTAGTCCGAGACTTAGCTAATAGTAGACTAGAAATCAAGACTTATATTTTTGATCACTAATATTGACAAACATGCTTGAGATAGCAATGCATGCGAGTTCGACCGAGCAGTGCTCTAACAATTAGAGCATTGCTCGGTCAAACTCACAAGTGTTGGTATCTCAAGCTTGTTGTCAAATTTAGTTGATCAAAACTCTATCTTGATTTCTAGTCTACATTTAGTCAAGTTTCGGATTAGGGTAAAATTATGTAATTGAGTACCGGACATCAATGTGTTCTACCGTTTGAATGCGAAGATCAACCAAAGATTTTGGAGAACTTCTTCAACAAAAGGGAAGTGAATATTGAACCACCTATTACTCAGGTTTTTACCTTTTTATCTATATGAGACAATGTTGCATGACTAAATTAGACATTACTTGCATAATAGAAATTCCGAGTCAAGTTTATCTCGTTAATCGTTCCCAAAATATGCTGACTAAGCTTAAGAATAATTGTTCATACTTTATGAATTTGGTTAAGAACAATTTATTATTTATGACCTAAATTATGATTCAAGATTTAATCATTTGAAAATAGCTTGGAACAGTGAAATGTGTCATTGATGTTATTCGGGAATATTTTGAATTGATTATTAGAGAGATATAAAACTACTGTAAATCTGGATACAGGAAAGTATGCATACCAGTTCACATACTGGGACAACTGTTATAAGTCCGGAGCCGCAGTACATGTACCTAGTACACGTACCGGCGTAGATATAGTTCGACAACGACTTATTGGTGCGCATACCCGGTATTTGTACTATAAAAGTATGTTGACACGTGAACAAGGAAGGTATGCATACCTAGTATGCAAACAGGAAAAGATCTGTCGTTGGTTTCTAAACCGGAAATGTACGCATACCCAGTATGCAAATTGGAAAATATATGTGGATTACTGAACCCGTTTTTGTCTTAAGGGTATACAAACCCAGTACAC
Organism: Papaver armeniacum; assembly: GCA_023531295.1. Taxonomy (NCBI): domain Eukaryota; kingdom Viridiplantae; phylum Streptophyta; class Magnoliopsida; order Ranunculales; family Papaveraceae; genus Papaver; species Papaver armeniacum. The sequence continues at coordinate 65,804 of JAJJWW010013681.1, forward strand.
GTACCATGATAAAAATAGTCACGAACAGGAATACGGTACACGTGCTTACCCTGTCGAATATTTTTAGATGCATCTGATCTATTTCTTTGAGATAATTGGCATTTGAACAACTCTCTAAAATACTATTTAGACATGTTTGATCACATGTGTGACTCAAGATTAAAGTATTAAAGTGTTATATGAAAATGGTTAAGCTTATTGTTCGACTAGTTAGTTTCAGCTAACCTTTCACGAACAAGTCATTGTACACGGCTCCGTTACGGTTCATCATAACTAGAGTGTATATTCTATTATGTTAATTTCAATTCAAGTTTTTCATCTAACGGTGATTTTTGATTGCTTGATTCCAAAGCTACCTTAGCTTAAATCCAAAGCAACCTTGACCTTGAAAGTATATATAAGAAAAACCTCAAGCAACTGGGATTTTTGAATCCCTGACACTATTTTTGTGTGTCCTAGTTGTAAACTAGAGCTTTTGTTTCATTTAAACTTTTTTAGGTTTAGCAACTAAAATTACTTCCCTTGGGGATTCGTGAAGATAGGTCCAACTATCTTTATCTTGATAGTTCGTGTATCCTCATCTTGCTTTGATTGTTGAGCCTTTAGCGCTCCAACATGCAAGATAGATAAAAATCACAAAGTTTCTTCGTCTCAGACTTTCTCATTCCACGAGTATCTACTTGTGAGGTGAATAATAATCAAGGCGGCTCTTCGGGGGTTATATGACCAGATTTTGAGGTTTACTAGACTTTGTCTATTGCAATCGATTTCCTATATCACCTTGATATTTGATTAGAATGAAAATCACATATAGGCTTATCTGTGGGAGGCAGATTGGTTTAAAGTCTTCAATTTATTTGAAGAAACTTTTTGGATGAAAATGATGTCAACTAAGGGAATCAATTACGCAGAGTCTTGCGAGACTCAAGAGGCGTAAGGAGCGTGACTGTAACTGAATTGCCGTGATGGTAGATTCGATCTCAATTACATTCATGTCTGAATATTTGATAGTGGGCTAGTGTCTGTAGCGGCTTAATACAGTTTGGTGTTCAAATCTGGACAAGGTCCCGTGGTTTTTCTGCATTTGCGATTTACTCGTTAACAAAAAATTTGGTGTTTGTGTTATTTATTTTTCCGCATTATATTATTTATCTTTATAATTGAAATATCACATATTATACGTAAGTCAATCCAATTAGATAAGTTCATCGCAATTGTTGGATAAGACTTGTTTGATCTTGGATATTGATCTTTAGAATCGTCCAAGTACTCTCACGAAATAATCAGGTTCACGGACTTGTCTCTGTTTACATTCTGATTGTGAGAGAAAGAGATACAAGCTCTTCTTATAATTCCTGATTGAGATTCATTAAGTTGTAACTCTCGGAATTATAATTGAGTTTAGTCCATACAGGTTGTCTAAGAAAAAGTTGGTGGTATATTTTGGTACCCCACGTTTTTAATTGGTATCAGAGCAGGAAAACACGCGAAAGACCTAACAAGTATGTGTTTGAAACACTCTTGGAATCTGTATTCACATACCAACATGTCTCCAATTAATTTTATTACGCCAAATGTTTGGGACTTACCTTAAAGGATAACACCTTGGTTGATTCTTCTGAATCTAGAAGATAAGCTTATGTTGTAAGGTTTTGATGATATAATTCTCAAGCACATAAATATTCCATGTCAGAATCTTAGTTGGAGTTTATCATAAGTTTAAAATAGGCTGCTGAGATTATTGATTTTCAAGGTTCTCGAATTATTAATCTTGAAAAAGAAAAGGCTCAATATACAGTTGAACTTAAACAATCTCTATATTTAAAACGTGATCTCTTTGACATGATCAATTCTTTCATTGATGATATCAAAAGATTCATTCAAGAAACTAACATGTACCGAGAAAACGTTGATAGTCTTGAGGATACTATCAAGGAAGGAGTGATATTAGAGAAACATCTAATCGAGACTCACTCATCAAAGATGAATGAACTTCGTGTCGAAAAATAAAAAATCAAACATGATCTCCTCGTAGCTCGAGAAAAGTTTAAATTCTTCAAGAAGAATAACTCTGCTCTTATAAGTAAAGAATTCTCAAAACATGATGTTGTCCTTGGACTTTCAAATGTATGTTCTAACATTGAGAATTCCTATATTAGATAAGGAACCTGATAAGAAACGTTTTCCTAAAAAACCAGTAATGAAGAGTACTTCGAGTAGAGATCATGAACCGATAATGTTTTCTGATAATCCAAGTGTTTGTTCACTGCGATAAAGGTGGTCATCTTGCATTGAAGTGCTTTAGAAGGAAGAAACATATTACAAACCTTAAAAAATTACTTACCTTTGCAATTAAAGAAGTGAAAATTATGTCAGCAACTTCAATAGATCTTAACTCCGCAGAAAATCTGAAGACTTATGAAAAGAAATCATCTCGGATTTTACATAAGTCCAGATGCCCTCACTCTATAGTGTTTAAAAAAATTCTTAGTACTGTATAAGATTTCCTAATGATAAAGAGGACATGTCCACCTCTAAGATTTGGGTTCCTAGTAACTCCCATTTCTTGAAACAGATTTCAAGAAACCTAGACTTTCTTCCTTGAGAAACTCTTCGTGTGAGGAGCGGTCAAGTGTCATTGATCAGTTCAGAAAATAGGAGAGCTAATCAAATTTCCTTTTAACAAAGGAAATAAGATCAGAGTCTTCTATGAGGAAACGAACCAAAAGAAATGAGAGAAAAAAGAAGAAATCATCACATGAAAAATATCAATGTATCACCTTGTGATACAAATAGTGAGACTGTGTCTCACTCTGTTACCTAACGGTATATCTCTCGTCCTTGAAACTAACTTGAGAGTTACAAGGACTGCACTCATATTGATAATTGGTATGAATGATGATGAGGTTGCTCAAGTCTTAATTAGTTAGTTTTACATCTCTTTCTATGAAAGTTACATATAATATTTTAGTTGAGCTTGGCTCCTTATGTTTTATTAATCTTTTGTCATTACTCTCTGAGAAAATAAGTGTTAATGGTTCCGGTGCTCTAAAGATGTCTCTCTCTTGGAAATCATTTTTATTGAGCTAGAATTCATTATTGAAACTTAAATAGATTGAACGCTATTAAAGTTGAAAGATCTTTATAATATCCCTTAATACTTGAACTCGGCTCACGAACTATAGTTTGCGTATCAGTTCACGTATCTAACTAGGGTTAAGAATATGCCATCTATAAATAAGGACAAAGGATTCTTATTCTTTCGAAAAACCCTTGTGTTGATCGAATAATTAGTTGAATCTCTAATCCTTCCCACTCTTGAAATATGGAAAACTCTAAAAGATCTCATGAAACTGTTGATCTTGATGGTGAAGATGAAAGAAGTTCATTTCAAGGATGTGTTTTGAAAAAGATGGTTGTAAGAAAATAACAAAACTCCTAGATTGTTGAGTCTATCAAGGATCTAACTCATTCTCAGAGTGACTCAAAGGTTGAGATTGCAATACTATAACTACAATTAAATCATCTCATTGATGGTCAAACCAAAATCCTTGAAAAGCAAAAAAAAGTCATGATACGGAACCAGAAAAAGCTGATATCTGAGTGCACTAAAACTAGACAACTTGCTCGTATTTTCAATCGGAAGGTTGGTATCTTAACCCACGAGCATGGCCTATCAACAGTTCGCGAATTAAGGACATCAATGACATGTTTTACGATGGAGTTATGGAAAGATACGAAGAAATATATGAATTTTAAAGTTATGATGGATATTTTCAACTAAATACTCGGAAACTTCTTGTGACAATTCACACTCTTGTGTAATTACTGCATTATCTACTCTGTAAAATTTTCTTATGTTGAGTCATATATATTGAATTATCTCCTAGTTCTTAACTAGCGTTGAGATTAATTTATGCCGATGTTTAGGATACAAATCCATGTGATTTGTTAACGTCTAACAAAATCTTTTTTTTCCATTAAATTAAGGTCACTCATGCATGTTGTTGTCTTGGAAATGACATAAAATGGGGGAGAGTTCTTAATTGAACTTGTTCTGAATAGTTATATCTTTGTGAGGAGAGTGGACATGGAATATAAAGGGGATGCTTGTATCTTAATCTCCTAGATGAGACGCTATGTATTTTAAACTCGGTGATATCATATAAATTAAAGTTGATATGTATTCATTTTAAGTCTTGAAGCATTTTTTTGTTTGAATTCATTATGATCCCATAGTTTTTGTACCTTTGCCAAATTTTATTGACAAAATGGGGAGAATTAGTCAGTAGTTTTGCACTACATACATATGGTTTACGGATCATTATGTATGGGGGTGGGGGTGGAATCAACATCTATAGGTTTCACCTATTATGCAAAAGATGTAAGTATTGTCTAAAGGGGAGAAACATATCACCGTAGTATTACTTCGAAGTTGTAATACAATTGAACTTTGGAGAAAATAATAATAATATGTTTCCGTATAATAACGATTGAGAATATCTGTTTTCAAAGTTGTTATCGATATAGATCTTCAACAACAACGATGCTGAGTTGAACGCGTTCAGAATCATTGCAACTTGAGGTAACGGAGAAATCAAGCATGATGGATTTTGGAGTTTGAAGCTTTATTTTTTAATCCACATGTATTGATAGTTTTGTCACTATAATTGACAAATGGGTAGATTGTTAGAGCATTGCTCGGTCAAACTCACAAGTGTTGATATCTCAAGCTTGTTGTCAAATTTGGTTGATCAAAACTATATCCTGATTTCTAGTATACACTTAGTCAAGTTTCGGATTAGGATAATAGTGTGTAGTTGAGTACCAGACATCACTGCGTTCTACCGTTTGAAGGAGAAGATCAACCGAAGATTTTGGAGAACTTCTTCAACAAAAGGTAAGTGAATACTGAACCACCTATTACTCAAGTTTTTACCTTTTTATCTGTATGAGACAATGTTTCATGACTAAATTAGACATTACATGCATAATAGAAATTTCGAGTCAAGATTATCTTGTTAATCGTTCCCGAAATATGCTGACTAAGCTTAAGAACAATTGTTCATACTTGATGAATTTGGTTAAGAACAATCTATTGTTTATGACCTGAATTATAATTCAAGATTTAATCATTTGAAAAATAACCTGTAATAGTGTTATGTGTTATTGATGTTATTCGGGAATATTTCGAATTGATTGTTATAGAGATATAAAACTATTGTATATCTGGATACATGACAGTATGCATAGTCGTTCACATACTGGGACAACTATTAGAATTTCGGAGCCGCGATACATATACCCAGTACATGTAATGGCGTAGATATAGTTCGACAATGACTTATTGGTGCGCATACCCGGTATCCATGCCATAAAAAGTCTGTTGACCGGTGAATTAGGAAGGTTTGCATACCTAGTATGCAAACCGGAAAAGATCTGTTGGTTTCTAAACCGAAAATGTACGCATAACCAGTATACAAACCGAAAAATATCTGTGGATTCCTAAACCCGTTTTTGTCTTAAGGGTATACAAACCCGGTACACGTACCATGACAAAAATAGTCACGAACAGGAATATAGTACAACTACTTACCCGGTCGAATATTTTCAGATGCATCTGATCTATTTCTATGAGATAATCGACATTTGAACAACTCTCTATAAAAACTATCTAGACATGTTTAATCACATGTGTGACTCAAGATTAAAGTCTTAAAGTGTTATATGAAAATGATTAAGCTTATTGTTCGACAAGCTAGTTTCGTCTAACCTTTCATGAACAAGTCATTCTACACTGTTTGGTTACGGTTCATCCTATCCATAGTGTATATTATATTATGCTAATTTCAAGTCAATTTTTTCATCTAACGGTGGTTATTGCTTGATTCCAAAGCTACCTTAGCTTAAATCCAAAGCCACCTTGACCTTGTAAGTCTATATAAGGATAACCTCAAACAACTGGGATTTTTGAATCCCTGACACTATTCTTGTGTGTCCTAATTGTAAACTAGAGTCCTCTTCTCCTTTAAACCTTTTTAGGTTTAGCGACTAAAAGACTTCCCCTAGGGATTCGTGAAGCCAGGTCCAACTATCTTTATCTTGATGGTTCGTGTATCCTGATCTTGCTTTGATTGTTGAGCCTTTAGCTCCAACAGTAAAGATAGATAGAAATCACAAAGTTTCTTCATCTCAGACTTTGTGATTCCACAAGTATCTACTTGTGAGATGAATAATAATCTAGGCTGCTCTTCGGGAGTCATAAGACCGGATTTTGAGGTTCTCTAGATTTGTCGATATTTCTATCTCACCTGGATCTTTGATTAGAACGGAAATCACATACATGCTTATATGTGGGTGGAAGATTGGTTTAAAGTCTTCAATTGAGTTGATACAACTCTTAGTCTGAAAAGGATGTTAGTTAAGGAAATCAATTGCGTGGAGTCTTGCTAGACTCAATAGGCATAAGGAGCACGACTGTAACTGAATCGCTGTGACGATAGATTCAATCTCAACTACATTTCGGTTTGAAGTTTTGATAGTAGGCTAGTGTCTTTAGCGGCTTAATACAGTTTGGTGTTCAAATTTGGACAAGGTACCGACGTTTTTTCTGCATTTGTGGTTTTCTCGTTAACAAAATTTCTAGTGTTTGTGTTATTTCTTTTTCCGTATTATATTTTTTTTTACAATTGAAATATCACATGTTGTACACAAGTCAATCCAAGTAGATAAATTCATCGCAATTGTTGGATACAATTTGTTTGATCTTGGATATTGATCATTGGAATCGTCCAAGTACTCTCACGGAATAATCAGGTTCATGGACTTGTCTCTGTTTACATTCTGATTGTGATAGAAAGAGAGATACAAGCTCTTCTTATAATTCCTGATTGAGATTCATTAAGTTGTAACTCTCGGAATTGTAATTGAGTTTAGTCCACACGTGTTTCCTAAGAAAAAGTTGGTGGTGTATTTTGATACTCCCACGATTTCAACACCCATTTTTTCAATTAGCTCAGCCCCTGATTCCTGCTCAAACTGGGTCACATGCACACATATTAAGGGGAAAGGAAAAATAAAGTTTTGTCTAAATTAAGGAGAAACAAAATTTTACCAAGGGTACAAGAAAACAAAAATGAGCCAGGAGGCCCAAATTCTTAAAAATCTTCGGCTTTGTAAAGTTGAATACTTAGGTCCTGAATCCTGCTCTTACTGGGTCGTAGATATGTTTTGAGAAATGATAAAATACGTTCAATCCAAAATTAGGTCCAAAATGGTGGTTAGTCTGTGGATTCGATTTGGATATGAAATACACATAATTTTTGTTAAAAATTAATAAAATTAAGATTGACAATGCAATATAACCTATAAATAATAGCTTCAGGAGAGACATAATTTAATAATTTATTAAATTATAGAAATATTATATAATCAATAAAATAATAATTTATTAATTTTCTTGGATATTTACTTCTTAAGAATAATTGAAAAAAAATTATTGAATTATCAGAACGAAAATGATGTTGAGTGTCATTTGAACTACCTTGAAGAGAATACAATTCTAGTTTGCTTTATTCACCGGTCGGTAATTTATTAATACTTTTTCTTACTGGTAGATTTTGTATATTTTTCCTTTTCTCTATGAAAAATCTCTTCTAGTTGAAGTAGAAAAAAGTATTAAATTAGCACCGTAAATGAACATGTAAAAGTTGAGAGACCTGTAATAATAAGATTCACAGTTATTGCGTTTTACTAATTTTAGGGCCATTAAAATTTGTAACGTGGATGTATTTCCTCGTGGATTCTTGTAAATATCGTTGTCAGAAGAGACTTTCCTCCTTGGATTCTTCGGAAAGATCGAAATCTGCTGCAATACATTGATAACGTTTTTCTAAAATTAGATGTAATTAAATGTTTTGTCGTCTACTTTCCAGTATTTAACAACGCTAGTTGGTTTCATTTTTCATATGGAAACCTCAATAGGAAAACCACAATTTAGGATAAGCCATGCATCTCAAAAAAAAAATTAGAAAATTTTCTTTTCTCATCAACAAACGCTGGTAGATTAAAGAGAGAGGCTCCTATGAGCATGAAATTGCATAAAAGAGATAAAGTGGAGGTAAGAATGGTTAAAATCATTCATATAATTTTTAAAATTTTAGATATCATCAATTTCAATTTTATTTTTTTTACATAGCATAGCATCATATTTTATCATAATGCTACTAATGGCTATTGGCTATTGGCTATGGTCGATTTGTTTTGCAGACACCAATTCCATCCCTATCCGCACACACAGTGAAGCATATGGGCCTGAAGAGAAGACATGTATCCAAATTTGGGCCTAATAATCACCAAAAGTTAAGAATTATCCTAACTTTCTAGTCATTCCTGACATATTTTTTTTTGTTAATTTTTTGCGTAGCCACTAGCCAGTTGTTTGATGTGCTTTGGTATCTGGTTGCAAAAACAAACAAGGCCCTCAAGTTGATGAATCTCACCATTGTCGAATTCGACGTTGTTCTTTTCGATCTTCGTAATTTCAGGAAAAAACTATATAGGCATCGACACATATTTATGCATTAGATGGAATTTATTACCTTGATTTTCCTTGTTTGATCTTCCCGACTGTACCCACATCGATCACGGGAGATCGTCCTAGTTTAACTTAAGTTCAAAAGGTCCTTCGGTAAACCTATGTATCCCATACTTGTCTAAATTGCCATAAGCTAGTCTTGCAAGGGCTAGAGTTGTGGCATCCACCCACTAACCAAAGGGGCAAGTAGCTGAGAAGAGTCATCCCTAACCAGATCATTTCTTTGTTTACGATGTGGAAAGTGTTTTAGCCTACATTTCACCCATGTCTAACGTTTGGTCGTTCTGATAAAAAAAAAACGTTTGGTCGTCTACTAGGACTTTGTGGTCCACTATAACCATTTCTAATAATTAACTTGACTGGTCGACGTTCAACCAAAACGTTCAAGCAAAAAATCAAGAGTGTTGTGTATATCTCGGCTTTAGATATCGTCGAAGTCCTTTTAAGGATCGATGTTCCAACATAGATCCTTGTCTGTGTCTACTAGGTTCATGTGCATGCTTCCCTGGAATTAATGAATAGAGATCTTCTACACTTCTTTTAAGTGTAGGATTTCTCTCATTAATGTCATTTGGGTGTTTTTACTCCCATCTTCATCTATAAAAACACCCAACTTCTAAGAAGTTTTATACTACACAAAGTATCGATCTTATCGTTGTATAGTGTCCTTCATTTGCTCTTAAGTTCTTATTCTGCATTTTTCATCCAAGTTCATCGCATTTTAAGATTTTTAAACGATGGAGGAAGTAGTAGTGATTGTTGGTGCTGGTCCATCGGGTTTAGCAACATTCGCTTGTCTAAAGCAACTTAACATCCCAAGTATTATTTTAGAACGTGAGGATTGTTATGCTTCCCTATGGAAGAAAAGAGCTTATGATAGATTAAAGCTTCATTTAGCTAAGCAATTTTGCAGTCTACCTCATATGCCATACCCACCAAATACTCCTACTTTTGTCCCTAGAGCCAAGTTTGTCGAATACATCGATAGTTACGTCGAAAAATTCGATATAAACCCTAAGTGTAACCGATCTGTAGAGTCTGCTGTTTTCGACCATCACGAAGCGAAATGGAAAATAGAAGTTAAGAATCTTGTTGAATACACACTATGTTGCGAAATTCTTAGTGGTCGCAACAGGTGAAAATAGCAAAGGGTTTATTCCAAAAATCCCTGGTTTAGAGAGTTTCCCAGGAAATATCTTGCACTCTAGTGAATTCAAATCTGGCAAGGAATATGATGGGAAGAAAGTTTTAGTTGTTGGTTGTGGAAATTCTGGCATGGAGATAGCTTATGACCTCTCCAACCATGGGGCATCAACATCAATCGTCATTAGAAGCCATGTAAGTATTTATCATCATTTTCTCTTTAATTATTTATTTATTTATTCGCACGCGTAGCTTATTTTTTTCACTACATTTTAATTTTATATATTCCAATTAAAATAGTTTTATCTTCATTGAAATACATGATTTTTCAATAGAACTTGTGCACTATTTTAGGTTTGCTTTGGTATATAGTGTTTTAATTTATGAGAAATTAGTCAGTATTTTTTATCACTAGAATCTTAAGATCTTATGGAATGAATTATCTAAAAGGTTATTGTATGCAGAATCGAATTGGTTAGATTCAGGTTTGATACCACGGGTAGATTAAAGATTCAAAACCATTTATATGTTGAATCTAAAACTTAATCTTCAAAATATATTTATGTGTTTAAGTAGTACATTTCTTATACATTTAGCGTTGGACTCTTTTAAGAAATCGTATTCTTTTAAGAAATTATATGTGAATGTTTTCCAAAAAAATTAGCAGCATCTTTATAATTAATGTATAGCTTTATTCAGTTTGTTGAAAATAACAAATTTAATTAATGCAAAGTCCAATATTCAAAAATCATGATTAACTTTTTCTTAATGACCAGCTAAAATTAACTAATTTCATTTAATGCACTTGGTTTTTAATAAACTGCCTTGTATTTGCATGCCAAAAAGTTGGTAAAGTCTGACCACGGCCAAACATTTTTCACCTGCTGGTACAGTGAATGCCACGTGTAAGAGCAAAGACTTTGACTTAATTACAGTAACTTTTTGCCCATCTGCCAAGTGTGAAGAGTAAACCCAGTGGGACCGACGAATCTATGACTTCCACATCTGGACCCACTTAGAGAATTCTTGTTGAGATGTTATCACTACCGTTGGATCCTTACAAAACAGATATTGATTGAAACTCTAAAAGGATTTTTTACAAGGATTAATTGGGGGCCCCAGAAAATAATTGGGGGCCTCACCAAATTTATGCCCACACCAAAAATTATAGGGGGCTTCCACAATGAGGGTGAAAGTATAATTTTACCCTTGCCTTAAAATTAATAGGGTCGTTTGTTTATTAATAGGGTCGTTAACGACCTCAAAGTTTACTAAAAAATAGTAAAGGGAGATGGCAAGAGTCGTTAACGACTTTCTTTAGTTTACGTGACAAAGTCCTATAATCATACGATAAGACTTTCTTTAGTCGTTAACGACCCTATTACCCCGAAGTTTACGTGACAAAGTCCTATAATCGTTAGTTTACTAATAGGTTAGTTAACGACCACATATAGGTAAGGTAAGAGTCGTTAGTATAGCTAAATTGTAACCGACCCTAATTCGAAAGAAATAATTATAACGACTCTAGATGACCTAGAAAAGGGAGTCGTCAATATTTTCAAAATTGATTGACGATTTTTCATAACTGCATATTAGAGTTGTCAATTTTTTCAAACCTGAATGACGATTTTTCATACTGCAAATTAGAGTCGTTTATTTTTGTGACAAATAACTAACGACTCTTAAGGGTCGTCAGTTTATTATACTCTCGAGCTAACGACCCTCACACTGAGCTGTTGCATAGTGACCATGAATCGGCCACTTGGAGCACCATTCATGCGATTTGAAGAGTATAGGAAGTTTACCTGATTGTTTTGAGCTTCGGGTTCTTCATTTTGAGTATTGGTTCAAATAACTCTAAATTTTCCCCCAAAACTCACTTTCTTCTTCTCCACACCACAAAAACATAAAATTTCTTTTATCAAAATTTTATCCCTAAATCTGATTTTAATCTAAATAAACTAATTAATAACTAATCAACACAATTAACACTAATCATTAGGGGTAGTTTAGCCATTTTAAAAAAATGGGGATAAGGGGTAACCCCCAATTACTATTTCATGACCTTTTTTTTGTCATGTAGCTAGGGCCCCTAATTATTTTTCTGGGCCCCCAATTTTTTTTTGTTTTATAATTAGTCTCCTGCTTAATTTTACCACATGTACTAGTAAATATTAGTCTGCTATCATTATTGTGAAGATTTCGACCTTTAATGGTTGAAATAGAAATTAACATCGAACGAATGTTATAACATGATTATTATTCGATCAAAACTAACCTTTGTTCATTCTTAATTTCTGCAGTTCCACATAGTAACCAAAGAGATGATATGGTTAGGCATGAACTTACTCAGCTACTTGCCTCTATGGTTAGTAGATTCCATAACTCTAGCCCTTGCAAGGCTAGCTAATGGAAACTTAGAAAAATATGGGATTCATAGGCCTATTGGAGGACCCTTTGAACTGAAAGTCAAACTAGGACGATCTCCTGTGATTGATGTTGGTACAGTCGGGAGAATCAAACAAGGAAACATCAAGGTAATAAAGATGTCTCAAATGCAAGTTATTACATGTAAAGAATATAAATATGGATTCCATCTAATGCACATATATGTGTATCAACAACCTAAACACCCAATCACATCTCTCACACCACGTCGAGAGTTGCGCTAACCTCCCCTCCCATTGGCCGGTGAACGGAACCTTCGCTCCTGATTGGCTGAAAAACAAGTTAGCCCCCTTATATTTCGTGTCCGTTAATTTTTAATAGAATTGACTCGATCTGACGTTCCAAACCGAATGATAGCTTAGGAGAATTCTTACACCACGTTTACATGATTTTAATAAAATCCAGGCCTTCGGATTAACCTCAAATAAAATACTATATATAGCATAACATAAAAAATCTACAAAATCTTAGGGAAAAAACGAAACAAAAAAAAAAAATCGGATTAATTTTATAAATTTCCATAAAAAAAGATTTTTATGCGGAAAAAAGATTTTGATGGCGACTGAAAGCCATGATTTTCCATCGGATTTGTCTCATCCGTTTTCAGTAGCTTTGCTTGTTCGTTTTCTTCTTTGGGTTGGTTTGTTCCACGACTTTTCCCTCATCGTTTTTCGATTTCGTTTTAACATTTGTGTTTCGTTCGCTTGGTAGGGTTTGTTCTTTTCGTACGAAGTAGGGTTTATTGGTTTTGGTTTTCCGTTTAGCCTTTGCCTCTTGCCCATGGTCTGCTACTTCCCGGGCTGCAACTCGGTCTTCCCTTAAACCCCCTTCATCACCTCTTACGACGTCTTCTCCTTTAGCCAGATTCAAGCTCCCGGGATACGTGACTGTCCGTTCGAGGAACATTGACAAACTGCGGCAATGGAGTTAACAAGTAGAGGGTATGCGGGAGGTTCCATCTTGCATCATTTACGTACGAAGCATGCTTTTTCGAGAGATAATGCTCACTATGAGCTCTCATTGCGGACGATGCCATGGTTTTCAAGGCACAGGAAGATTTGTTTGTTGCGGCTTCAAATGTGGTTATGCTCTAGGTGTATGGCTTTACACACGGAGATCATCATGCAAAGGGAAAGGTGTTCATTGTGACATTGTCGCAGTCCCTTCAATGGCGATTCGGCGAATTTTTGATTCATGGTGTCGACGGACTAACGTATGAGATGTTGCCCACTGTGCGTGCAGTCGGCAGAGGATCTTGTTCGAAGTCCGAGGTTCTCTCAGTTGACGCTATTTCTGCTAAGGCTCTTTCGGATGAAGAGGTAGCCTTGACACCAGATTTTTATGCTTTGTCTTTCAACGCTCTACCCCCACAGTCGCCAGCATACCCCATAAGTGCGGTTGAGTTTTCCCGCACCTTGAAGCCGTGCTTGGACAGTGTGTTATGCAATCCGTCCAACATCTCTGCCTGGATTCGGCTAATTCTTCTACCTCTTTGCACGCTGGCACGTTATGTCCCTACAGCAAACGAGAAGTCTTGCAATCGTAAGCGATTGCAAGTTGCGGCAATTCGGGAAGGCCTTGTTGATCTCGGGAGGGAACACCGGGGGTTGTTTTTAAAGCTGGTCACCAAGATTCCGCTTGTGGAGATTCTCCATAGCTCCAAGGCGGATGTTGAGAAGAAGGCGGGTGCGTCTAACCTTAGTGCTTGCGGGGAAGAAGGCTGGAGCTTGGTCATTATGCGGCCGCCATTCGGGTTCTCTCCTCGACGGCGTTGCTCCTCGCAGCGAGACCACATTAGTGGAACTACAAGAGAAACACCCCACTGCTCCACCTCCCTCCATTAGGAGGAAGATATATGCGGTGAACCGGTCTCGGTGGACTCGCGGGCTGTTCGTGGTGCTATCAAGAGTTTCCCTAGAGGGACTTCGTGCGGTCGAGATGGGTTGCGTGCGCGATGATTTGGTTGATGCCTTAAAGCGGGCAGCGGCGGCGGTGGCGGATGATTTGTTGGCTTCGATCACGGGGTGGTTAACCTTTGGTTGGCTGGCAAGTGTCCCATGGTTTTGGGAGAGCTTATCGCCAGTGCACCTCTCACGCCCCTGCTCAAACCTGGTGGAGGGTTAAGGCCAATTGCGGTAGGCACTATTTGGCGACATTTGGTCTCTAAGGTATTGCTTCTTCAGTTGGCAAGGCTATGTCTTTTTATTTGGGGGATCATCAGTTTGGAGTGGGTGTGCCAGTAGGGGGGGAAGGTATTCTTCATGCTGTGAATGGGTTGTTGGAGTTGAAAGGACATTTGGATTCGAAGTCAATGTTGCTTATTGATTTTTCGAATGCTTTTAATTTGTTTTGTAGGTCTCATCTCATCAAAGAGGTACGGATACACTGTCCAGGTATTTCTCGTTGGGTTGAATTTTGCTATGCTAGGCCTGCTAAACTTTTCTACGATCATCATATTTTGTCTTCCTCTCTAGGGGTTCAACAAGGTGATCCCCTCGGTCCCCTTCTGTTTGCATTGACTCTTCACCCTCTGGTGAAGTCTATTGTTTCTCGGTGCAAGCTCGACCTTCATGCTTGGTATCTTGATGACGGCACTATTGTTGGAGACACTATGGAGGTTGCTAAGGCGTTGCGGGTTATAGAGTCTCGAAGGGTAGGCTAGAGGCTTGCACCTCAATATCAAGAAAACAGAGGTTTTCGGCCTACTCCCCGATCCTCGTAGTCTTGAGGAGGGTGTTTTCCCTAAGGATATTGGGAGGCCACGCAAAGGGGTTAAACTTTTGGGTGGTCCTGTGAGTTTGGATATGGACTTCATGAGCGATATTGTTTTGGGTAGGGTGAACAAAACCATCCAACTAATGTCATCTATCAAGAAGCTTAAGGACCCTCAGAGTGAGACTTTCTTTGCTTCGCAAGCGTGTTGGTGTTTCTAGATTATATTTCGTTATGCGCACCACCAACCTTTTGCTCACAAACAAGCCACCGACCTTTTGATGATCAGCTTCTCAAGTATTTAAGGCTTCTGATTACGGGCGATGGTGCTGGTTTTGGTCCTCTGCAACAGAGAATTGCTACTTTACCTATTAAAGATGGCGGCCTTGGGATTTATACTATGGCGAGACCCCGTAATTATTGTTATTTTGCTTCTCAGAGCCAGACGGCTCCTGTGAGGAAGGTGATACTAGGCAGTCTATTCCCAACAGACAATGGTGTTGCTTACAAAACAGCTCTTCAGAAATTTATTCAGGTATGTGATTTGCCCTCTTCATATTGTGTCGATGACACTGCCCCCAATGCATTCCTTGGCAGTTGCTTATTTCGGTGCGGTGAAGAAGCGAATCCCCGTCCGGTTTACTCTTTCGATAGAGACGCAACACTATGGCGGTGCAACTTGAGATCAAGCATGCTCAAGACTATCTCTTGGTTGTTCCTATTAGTGGACTTGGCTAGTGCCTTGGTCCCCGTCGTTTAGGGTCATTGTTATGCTGTTATCGTCTTGGTATTCATTTGTTTTGCGAAGGCGGGCTTTGCTCTTGTTGCGATGTAAACCTATGGATATTTTTGGCGATCATGCGCTCCATTGTGCTAAGGATGTTGGAATTAAGTTCCGCCACGACATAATTCGTGATTTAGCTGTCGATATCCTTTACAAAGCCTGCATCCCTGCACACAAGGAAGCGAATCTGGGTATTATAACTGATGATAACAAGGATCTACGTCCAGCTGACATCCTTGTTCTCAAATGGGAAAATGGGCAAGATGTGTGTATGGATGTCACAGGAGTCTCTCCCTTTGCTGGTGATGGAGCTCGAGCCTTTATTCCAGGACAAGCTATTTCGAGAGCAGTCTCGCGTAAACACAATAAATATTCATCTGAGTGTGCTGCTCGTGGCTACGGTTTGAGTGTCTTAGCCTTTACCACTCTAGGAGAGCTTAGTGATGACTTTATTTCTTTTTTCAAGCGTCTAAAGAATTGTTTGTTTAGTAAGGACGCTGGTAGTGGTTTGGGTTGCTTTATTTTTCATAGGTTAGGTGTTTTTATTCAAAAAGGGGTGGGAGCTCAGCTTGTTGCTCGGCTTCCAACCAAGGGTGGTGTTATATGAGTATTAAAACCAATTATTCTATATCATTATTTATGGAAAATCTTTGAAACAAATCTTATTATTTACGTATTTTCCTTTTTATGCCAAAATCTTAATCTAAAAAAAAAAAAGGTAAATAAGAAAAATAAACGGAAATACTTAGTATGTTAATTTCCATAAAAAAGGATTTTTATACGAAAATCTAAGATACAATCTTATTAATTTCCATATTTTAGTTTTTATGCCAAAATCAAATCATATAAGAAAAAAAAAAGTAATATTTCTTACACGTCATTGATTCCATATTTAGTATGGGATATTTTTTACACGGCATTTCAGTATTTTCCGTGTAAATCTTTTGTGGAAAATATACGAAATTTATGAAAATATACAACTCTTCAGATTTATGTAAATAAATGTAACTAAAATCATTAAAAAAGGAATTTTACTCATGGAGATAATTAAGCTAAATATTTCCTTTGAATTGTCCATTTCCTTACTTTATTAGTTTATGAAAAATCTTTTTTGTTATTATGCATTCGGCTTCTTTTCTTCTCTCACATTAAAAAACCCTAATATTCACTCACCACACGGCTTTTCTCTGGTTTCGATTGTTATGTATTTGTTGGTGATTTTTGTTTTTATTATGTAGGTGAAGAGAGACTGATTCAAACAAGAAGAATGGGTATCTAATATGACTTGATTTGTTTTAAATGGTAATCTCTCCTCTCTGTGATTTATTAATCTGCAATTGTGGCGTATTTGTATTAGTGATTTAGGCATCTCTGATCTCTATTTGTTCAATTCTCATTATTTGATTTTCAAATCTTTGTTGATTCTGGTAAAGCAACTTTTTTTCCCAAGGTGGTTTACAAAGCGACGTTTTACCATGGAAACAGTGGAGCAAAGATGAGATCAACATTATATATGCAACAAACATCAGGGTATGATATTTGTTTATCAACTTAGGGTTTTCTTTTATTTTTCTGATTTGTGGTTTGGCTGGTGAATACTGATTGTAATCGCTAATTAACCGAATTTTGTTTATTGATTTGCTGATTATAAATCGGGTGTATAAATACGTATTAATTATTACACTATGAGACATTGAAGAGTCGAGAGGACTAAAACGCAAAAAATTGTGTTGGCTCTTCCTTCTCAACATGATTCATAAAGATAGATCTGCAATCCATGAATACTTGTCTTCGTGTTAAATGTATCATTAGTACATTATACCAAAGAATCGTTTACATGTTCGAGTAAGATCTTAAAGATATTTTTCAAGCAGATGATATGTGAATTTATGAAGTTAGATTATCATTTCATTTTAGCCACTCACTTATATTTCAATATAGCCACTCACTTTCGTTTGATTATTATATGTGCCGGCTGCGAGGTCGTCAATAATTTAGCAACCTTCTCTTTTGAGATTGTCAGTTGTGTAACATGCCTCTGCGAGCTGTATGAACTCTTAATTGTTATTATTTCTTTGCTTATTTCTTTTTTTTTTCTTTTGTGCTTTTTATGATTTTGGTTACAATTGAAGTTGTAGTTATATATACTCACATGTATAAGAAAAACATTGAGGCTTCATTCCTCATATGTATGTGTGATAATTCTTTGGGGGAGGCTGCAACAAAGACTAAGGTTATATAATATCAAAATAAGGTTCCTAGACAAGTTCCAGTGAGAGTTTCTGTGTTGCTAGGTTACATTTGATATTGCAATGCAGCCTATGTAGTGTACTTCTCGCAATACATGGACTGTATGCTTTTTTGTTGTTGCGACAGTACAGTCCAGCAAAATAATTATGCTCATTGGATGCTTTGATTGCTTTGGTTACGATAGATTAGAAAGCGTTCATTGTATCTAAAATAGTCCATTTTTATATGTTTTTTTGCAGGAAAAACAGGGTATTGAGGAACACCTTTTCAACTCCCTGAAAAAATAAGATAGATGGTTGTTCCATTCCGAGACATGCGTCTTTTATGCGTCCCCGGCCATTATGTTATCAAATAAATATATTATCTTAAAATACCAGTGTATTGGAAGAATGTTTTGGACAGTTAAAAATCTCAGACCTTCTTTTGGAAGACGGTTACATCATTGTTGTTCTCATTTTTGCGTAGACAGATAAAGGTACTTTCATTTCTGTGTTCATATTCTCTCGGTTTTTACATTATACATTAATGGTTTCGATGATGTAATATGTAGGCATACTTTGAGAAAGGTGTAGGATCGCGAAAGGTGTAGATTGATTTTTGTATTCGTGTGATTGTGTCCGTTGAATTTTGGTGAATCTGTATTTACTGTTGAATGTAGTCCATCACGCACGTGATCTTGGTACATCTATAATGTCATCATATATGATATGGTAATATCTAGAAATAGAGTGTGGAAGATATGGTCATATCTAGAAATAGAGTGCGGACTGGATGGTGCATTAGAGCAACTGCAGTGGGCGATTAAACCCATTTATTTGGTCTCTGAACCAGGCATAGCGGGACGGATCATCAACCAAATCCCAGACTAAATGAACAGTGGGCGATTATATTTGGTCGGCGACCAAAGACCAAACCCAAATTTTAGTCGAGCGTTGATATAGTGTTCGCCCCACACCAGGCGTTGATATAGTATTCGCCCCACACCAGGCGGACGTAAAGTCCACGCCCCACAGCAGGCGTGGTTTATACCCCGCCCCATTTTTTTTTTTTTTTTTAATTTATTGTGGGGCGTGGTTTATACCACCGCCCCACTCAAAAATTTTGAATCTTTATATGGGGCGTGGATTATACCAACGCCCCATTGATTTTCTTTTTTTTTTTGTTCTTACCTTTTCAGCACCGGGCGAACGTATACCCTCCGCCCCACATCAGGCGAACGTATACTTCACGCCCCACACCAGGCGTTAGTATAGTTTACGCTCCACCAAAATTTAGTCTTCCTCCCACTGCGTCACTCAACGGACTAAACCCAAATTTAGTCTTTTTTTTCCCTCTTTGGTCTTTGGTTATACTCGCACCACTGCAGTTGCTCTTAAGGTACTTTTATATGAATTTACGAGCTTTACTTTGTCGAATGATTTGTGGATCGTTTTACTAGCTCTTTACAAACTCTAGACAAGTGGACTGATATTCTATTTTACTTATGGATTATTTACAGTGTAGTCGTGATGGGATATGGTCTTGACTCCTAAATATATTAGCACGGATCATGACATACAAGTATGGTGGTGTTACTGTATGTTGAAAAGGAAATTTTTATGCACATGTGAAGTTGATTTTAAATGCTTAAGCTTCGAAGCAGCAAATAGGCTACTGGTATTATAAACCGATTATATTACAGTTAATCCTCCCATTATACGATTTTAATTAAATTTCTTGCTCTGCTAACCAATAGGGTGTCCTTTAAATATATTTAATGGTCGTCTTCATAAAAGTTACTCCATCCGTTTCTAAAATTAAGCAAAATTAAAAAAAAAATGAAAATATCTATTTTCCAAAAATAGAGGGAGCAGTATTTTTATGTTTCGTGATTTCCAGCTGGTATTGCACGGGAGGGTGATATGTGCAATCCTACTTAGTGGGTGTTTAGCTATCATAAGTCAAATTTTAGAGTAGATCAGCAGTCACGTCTGTCGTCCCTACCAACTGGGTTTCCCTTTTTTAACTCAAAATTAACTAAAATTTTAACTAACTACAGCTCAACTGAAGTTGAATGCATGAATTACTCATTAGTTGTCCTTTTTAACTCAAAATTGCCCTGTGGAAATTTAGTATTTGAGATTTTTGGTTTGGTTGTCTGTGGAAACCATTTTTTCTTACTTGAGTTTTCAAAAATGTAAGCTTTTCATTTTTCTTACTTCAGTTTGTATAAATGTAGGTAGAGAACAATCTGGAAGTCTTCTGCTTTCCAGCTGACGATTAGAGGACTTCAATTAGGTGGTGTAGTACATTTTTAATTTAGGGGGTGATACTGTCATTATTTTTTGGTTTACATTTTTTTTTTGAAGCTAACAATACCCAAGTGCCTAAATGGGTTAATATTTGGGGCCCGACTCTATAATATTCGGCTCGAAATAATATTTGTGCCAAAAGTACGTAGGGCCAGAAATGATCAATTGACTAATACATATGTGTCTGTGTAACACAGAACACCACATGCTACTGTGAATCAAGGATTGTTGAACTGCTGGAAAACGAAGATTGGTATTATATAGCTTGCAAAACTTGCAACAAGAGGGTAGAATAATTAACCTTGCCTTGATAATTCCTTAATTTGTCACCTTTGGTAATTACGCTTATATTGTTGACGTTTGGAGGACTTAGTTGTGATTCCCAATTTGCTATATTGTGACTTTATAGCAAGGCTTAAATTAAGGTCATTAGTGAATGTTGGACTACTGGATTTTCAGGTTCAGTTACAGTGGGTGGGGAGGAAAATCAGAAAAAAAAATGAGGATCCCGTGCACAAAGGTTTGCAAGATTAACCAAGCTACTGCTATATATTAACAATTGTTTTTTTATTGGAGTTTTTGTAGGCTCAATGTATTTATATAAGGTGTTCGAGCAAAGCCAAACCCCGTTTTTTTGCACTGGTACTCGCTTCAATTTTACTTTTTTTCAATATGCGATTTTGTTGCGTGATATGTGTGTCAATTGTTTGTTTTGCAGGTATCTAAAACAATGTAGTCGATTGCGTCTTCTTTTTTCTAAAAACTTTGAATTGTGATTTTTCAGTTTTTGTTTTAGTGTTTCACTTTTTAAGTTGGAATTTGGTGTTTGTAGTGTATTTATAGGTGATGGAATTAGGGTGGCGTCTTTCCAGAATCGATCTACAACAACAAGTTTAGACCCTCCCGGCTAGCCAGAGACCCAATACCAGGATTAGGGTTCTGCTTATCTTAGAGGACAGCCATCATAATCAAGCTGCAAACAGACACACAATAAATTAAAAATTGTAAATATATAATTCTATCATACAAAATTTGGCATAAGATCTTTAAACGGAAATCATCGATTCTTAAAAAATAAATAATCTTTAAAAAGAATATATATTTAATAGAAATCTTACAGAAAATACTAAACTTAATTTTCATGCACGGTATATCATTCTTCAGCTGTATGGTGATATATTGTTCTTCAGCTGTATTGTGATATAATGTTTTTATTTTATTTTTTTATTTATTGTTTTAATTGTTGAGATTTTATTTCATAAGCCAAAGCCTCTCATCAAAAATATTACTGATTTCACTTATTATTATCATTATTATCTTTTTTGATTTTGTAGGTAATGATGGTTTGGTGGTTTGTCAGTTCTAACCAGATGGGAACCAGGTGTGTTGCATTTTTATTTTTTTCTTCTGATTTTGATGAGAGGTTTTGGGTTTTTGTTCTTTGTTTGTTTTACTTACTTTTGATGTTGTAGGTGAGGAGTTTTTAATTTGGAACAAGGATTGGGGTTTTCTTCTATTTAATTTTTGGTTTGGTACTTTCTTTTAATCCGTTGTGCATGTTTATATTTATTTTTTTGTATCCGCTGATTAGGTTTTTTTTTTTTTTTTTTACCCTATGTTAATATTGAAATTACAAAGGGTGGACAATTAACTGGATATGAGAGTTTCTTTAAACGTCAGCTTAGATTGTATGTACATATTCATTAGATATTGTCTCCTGTATTTGATTATTTAAGATTCGATATCATGGTTTTTTGTATTAATTACTTGGAAGCTTCGATTCATTGTTAATTATACTCATGTATTTATATATTCCTCTTGCAGTTCATCTCATTGGAGCGGAACTATCCAGCTGAATAAGTTTGAGGCAGCGTGAAGTTAACACTTGGAAATGTTGCTTATTTATGACTTATGAGGTATTTTACAGAGGTACATTTGATTCCCATCTTGGATTGACTTGGTTTATGCAACATGTGTGATTGTTGTCTTCATGGTTGCAGATCTACCCTCATGGAAAGTCTACCGCTATAACATGTTCATGGATGCAAATCCGCTCATATCATGGCTGTAGATTGTTAGGTGCGATGATATTTAGTGGATGGCCATAATGGTTAGCATGGACATCTGCGTTCATAGTATAAAGTAAGAAGGCCTACATAATATCCTACAAAAAAGGTTGTGTCCAATTCTTAATAGTGGTGAATTTTCTTATTGTTTTTAGACTTTTTACGCTAACAAGAGAGACTTTATTAATCACCGCCTCTCCCCCCATCGTTTTCTTTTTACTCTTCGTTTATTCTTTTCCTCAATTGC
Organism: Papaver armeniacum; assembly: GCA_023531295.1. Taxonomy (NCBI): domain Eukaryota; kingdom Viridiplantae; phylum Streptophyta; class Magnoliopsida; order Ranunculales; family Papaveraceae; genus Papaver; species Papaver armeniacum. The sequence goes on from JAJJWW010013681.1 coordinate 88,341, forward strand.
TACCGAGGGTTTACATATTTTCACTGGGCAATATCTCTGTATTGTGTAACCTTAAAAAAATTCTCTGAATTGGTATAGTATCAGTTATAAAGCTCTTTGTCATCTGGTGCCATGCTTTGGTTATTTTTAGCAGCACCACTATTATTAAAAAATTTAGTGATTTTTCTCTATAAGTATATAGTATGAAAAAGTAAGTTGAATTTTGTTGGTTTGGTTGTTTGACAAATGAAATTTGGAATTGTGTTATAACTTTGTTTGCTTCATCTTAACATGAAACCTGAAAAGTGCCAAAGTTGCCATTCTTGCTAAAATTTTATTGGAAAATAACATACTAATCGTTTCACTAATCGTTTGATTTATTCTTCTAAAATTTTACTAATTGTTTCAACTTATGATCATAATATTGATATATAGGTGCCAAACCCACGGCCGAAAACTATAACCTTCTTTTTTTGGCACTGAAGACCAAATATATTATTTAGGTTATTTTCCAAGTTTTGGTCGTATTTCTACACTACTCTAACGTTAAGTTCTTCCAACAAGTTGTTTTCAATCGTGTTTGCTGAAGACCATATATATTATTTAGGTTATTTGGCAAGTTTTGGTCGTATTTCTACACAACTGCCGAAATATGACGCTTCAAAAGTGTTGACTTTCTTCATATTTAGATTTTAAGTTGGCTTATGGAAGTGTGGCACTTCAAGCTATATTTTAGATAAAAGGTGTGTGCATATTTGGGTGTAAAATAATAGACTCCATCATATGTGATGTATGTCGTCTTTCTTGGTGAAAAAAATCTTCAAAGTGTTAAAAGAGGACACACGGGGTAGGCTTTTAATGGCTTAAGATTTGTTCTTATTTTCATTCTTTACTGATACTTATAATTTGTCTCAGACTTCTAACTTAGGAATCTGGACTGTAATGTTTGGGTCGAGGCTTCAGAATGTTAGACTTAGCTGATCTTATTAATTGTTATAATATTTTTTTATCGAGAAAATCATACATGTATGTAGAACAATAATGAAAAAAAAATATCATCGAAAATTATAGCAGGTTACTTGCATAACAATAGAGTTTACAATTGTCCCAAAGTCTATATTGATCTTTTATGTTGCCAAGAAGTTGTACTATCTCACGCCATGATTGATTAAATTTCTATTCATTTTATATTTTTTCTTATATGACTCAATTACATCAGTATGTAATTTATGTCGCATTTCATCAGCTTTTAGAATTATAAGTTTCATTTAGATTCTGAAATACATGTTAGTACGACTTTTGTTTGTTAGCTATGTTGATATGGTATATTTGAAATACATAAATTGCAATTTCAGCTATGTTGATATGATTTTTTTCATGTTTCTCTTTCTATTCTTCGTCTTAATGATTTTTGTTCTAAAATTAGGATAAACTGGATAAACTAATTTCTATTTGTGAATGAGATTGAGGTCGTTGAATTTGGTTGATGAATTTATGTTCTACCATTGCTCTGCTAGATTATCATTTTGTTTCTGTTGGCAACAGAAGCAAAAGTATTGTTGAGAGAATGCTTGCATACTTTGAGGTAGTGATTAATAACTGAGGAGAATTATGTGGTGATTAATAAATTATTTACTTTGTTACAGTGTAAGCGACAAGGTGTAGTATCCGCGACAAGGTTCCAAAGCGTAAACGTGCCCCCATGGCCAGGAATGGTATAGGACGCAACCAATCCATTTAAAGTTTGTATCTCTAATGTGGAGGGATACTTTTACCATTAATTTTTACGTATTTGCGCCAGTAATTTTCCTGAACTAGAGACTGTGAAACATAAGGATAAACGAATTTGATGACAACAAAAGTTGTGTATGATAAATAATTTCAAAGGGATGATGATAGAAAGGAGATCAATTGCTTGGGATTTCTAAGGTATCTTTAGTATCTTTAGTGTGACTTAAGAATTCCTTAACTTTTAATTGTGAAGTTCTGTTCTCCCAAAGGTTTGCTTTTACATTCATCTGGGGTGGTCCAGTTCCTTAGTGTGACTTAATAATTTCTTAAATTTTATGTTAATTAATTGTCCAGGACCTCTCCTACCAAAATCTTTTCCAGGATGATACAGGGCAAAGGCAACGATAGTCTATATGTCGGTACAATGGGTATAGTTTGATCAAGAATTCTTTTGTAAATGTTATTATGGTAACCAAGGATTTGATTGTCGTCAGGCTTAACTCGAGTTTATTTTTTGTAAACTTCAAGAATTCATTTTACTATGGCTGCGAGTATCAGAAGAACCTAATTTTGTGGAGGAGAGAACAACATTCATCCAATATCACAATAACACGTTGATCACTTGCATAGTGGTCGATGAGGCCAAGTACTACGGCAATAAATACCGTTGTTAAGGACGTGTTTGACAATTGCTTCTTCCATATCATAAATAGTGTCAGCGTTGATAAAAGCAACAATTTTACTTTCAGTATTAATTGTATTTGTAATGATGCAAGAATGACAGTTCTATGGTATTATCTCAAGTTTCGGCGTGCATAAATCAACTTCAAATTATATTATCAACTTGCAGGAAAGAAGGTTATTGCACATTTTAGCGGTTTCAATGGTGCACCGCTAACCATGGTTTTCTGCTTTGACCCATTAGTATCACAATGATCATCGATTTTTTTTTTTTAATGAAATTTTCTTTTACTAAATTCGAAGGCGGGATGAAAAAAGGTTTGCAATTGCTCAAATGTTTTAAAGGTAAATGGTATTATATCTTTTCCTTATTAGAATTTCACTAATGAGTTATCATAATTTTAAGCATTAAATCTTCGGTTGTGGTTGCTATAGATCCAATACAATTTTATAGAATTGAAGACTTTCTATCGGCAGCCAGAAATAACTTACGCAATAACTTTCATAGTAAGGAAAGCTCTCTGTATTGTAAAGAAACTGGAGAATCAAAAATTATAATCTTAGCTATGTATACGATAAGTATATATAAAGAACACTGGTTGATTTATCTTTTGCCGACAAGTGAGTACAAGCATCACTGGCTAATAATCCTATAATAAATAAAAATTGTCAAATCGATAAATGGTAATGATTATGGTAGTGTCCAGTAAATCAAGGATGGAATAAGATAACATTTTGTTCGATAATGAAAAGAGGAGGCATCATATCCAATTAAATTTATTTGTGATTATTTCTATTCGATTATAAGTTTTGTATTTATGATGAACACTAACGCTACTTGGAACTTGGAATTAAAAATATGATGGGTTATTAAGAAGAGGATTAGCAGGGTCGTCGATGGATGCTGAAAACATTGCCAATGACATATAAAAGCACTCAAATCTGTTGGTTTTTATGGTTCAATTCATGGGTCGATCTTGAATATACGATATGATAGTTTTAGATAGAAAAACCTAAATCCATTTTGATCGGTCTGTATTGTGAAAAGAAAGATTGAGACCAGTGATTGTTTTTTTTTGTTCCGTCGTGTGAAATTTTTATCGTCTTTATGTGTTAATTTTGTGGCAAATGTGCTATTACTGTGATTGTGTGCATATAAATGAATAAGAAATTCCATATACGAATAGATTACTGATAATTCAATTACATCTAGACCTGACGTAGCTTAAGTTTTTTCTCACCAACCAAAGTATCAAATTAAAACAAGAATGAAAATTGGTCACCAGGAAGAAGGTTGGTCAAATAATTCCAACAGTTGAGAAAACAACAGGATGTGCAAACTCCTCAAGACCAACAGTCCAACTAAAATTTTGAATCGCACGCACATCAATTTTTTATTACAAGTATGTGTAGAAGGAAAAAAGAACAAAAGAATGGAGATCTTTGGATAAGGTACCTCGCAATATCACGCTCGACATCAATCTGAAGTAGAGAACTTGGAACTTAAAAGTAACTTTTTGACTTCTTGGAAGAAGTCGGTTTGGGTATAGAATTCAAATCAACTTCAAGAAGCAAAAAATACCGTAACTTTTTGTGAAGCAAAAAATATTTTTCTTCTGATTTCTATTCTGGAAGATTCTGCTTATGCATCCAGAGGAGTTATAATTGGGCGTTTGGATGTACACCGAGAACTAACTTTTCGATTTCTAGAAATCAGCTTGCGGATATTTATTCAAAATGACTTCTAGAAGGAAAAAAAATAGCTTTTAAGCGAAATAAAATGTTATTGCTTCGATTTACTCGGAATCGACTTACGGTATTCAAACATCTCAGAACGACAATTGAGTTTGTATGACTTTCAAAACTTACTACAGTAGCACTTCAATCAATGAAGCGTAAATCTCTAGGTAGTCGAGTGCCGACGTCCAGACGTGTAGCAAATGCTATAACCTATCTGATGCATACATAATATGTTTGAGACCAATTATAACACGAATCGAGAGAACAATATATAAATTCAATGTAGATGAAGAAAGCACACTGACAGCTTAATAAAAAACTCTCATGATCCTTAACCTTCGTCTATTTCAGGAAAGCAAATCTCACGTGTGATCCAGAAATAGGCAAACACATCATAATCTGTTGCTCCAAATTTAACGACCAAATGGAGCTGAATGCATTAACATGTGGATCTACGCCATCATTCATGATAATAATAAAAGTATTTCAATTAAATGTATATTTAAAATTGTCTTCAATGATGTAAAGTAACCGAAATGTTTATGATAACCACAGTTTTCCGAAGAAAAAAAATGCAATCTGTTAGAAAATAGTTTTGT
>JAJJWW010013682.1:0-249434 GCA_023531295.1 Papaver armeniacum
CAGTAGTCAAATTTGACCAATATAATGATGGGTCACAGTTTGGAGCTATGTCTGGGATGAAAAGATCCAAATGGTTTTTGGGGATTTCAAGTTGGAAGAGTTCAAATCGTGTTAGTTAATTCTTGTGAAACCTGGGACTATACATTGCCTCAAAGATCATGCAAGCATTGAACGATAGCAGAATCTTGGATACCAGCGGCTAATCTTCCCCCTTAAAAGCCTTGACAAATAAAGCTCTCACATTGAACGGTGATGAAACCCTCGCTTCTTATTGGTCTAAAAAGGCCTTTTCTAAATTAGTGTTATGGTGAGGACACTTGGCATAACTTTATTGGTTGTAATAATTAAAATTTGGTTACAATTTTGATACATCAAATAATTAAGCGTAGTTAGTAGTAAGTGTTGAAAAAAAAGTAGGTAGACAATACTTATGTTAAAATTTTAACTTGAATTATTTAGTTACACCGTGTTTACACCTATACTTTAGTAAGGGTGGACAAAACTCACGACCAAACCGTTAAATAAAAATTAATAAATAAATAAAAAAAAAACACGTGAATTCTTAAAACGTGAAACTCTTAAAAAAAAAATCGTTGACACAAAAAAAAAGAAGAAATCGTTTCAAAAAAAGAAATCAATTTAACAAATAAAACTCTCACATTAAACGGTGATGAAACCCTCGCTTCTTATTCGTCTGAAAAGGCCTTTTCTAATGCAGAAGCTATGGTGAGGACACTTGACATAACTTTATTGGTTGTAATAATTAAAATTTGGTTACAATTTTGATACATCAAATAATTAACTGTCCGTTAGTAACGGTGTTGAAAAAAAAGTAGGTAGACAATACTTATGTTAGAATTTAAACTTGAATTATTTAGTTACACCGTGTTTACACCTATACTTAACTGTACTTTAGTAAGGGTGGATAAAACTCACGTCAAAAAAAAAAAAAAAAAAAAAAACACGTGAATTCTTAAACCTGGCGAGATTGGGGTATACCCAAACTAATTGGGGTATACCCAATGAGACAAAATAGGGTCATTTTGAAGTAAAAGAGGTCACCCGTTAACCAAATATTTTCAAAATGGCAAAATTGCCCTCGTTTAATTAACCCTAAAATTTTGATTAGATTAATTAATTAAGTTTAAATTGATTGAATAGATTAAAACTTATGAATTTTAAGTTATGAAATTTTGTTTTGATTGAACTTTGTGGATGATTTTTGATGATTTTTTTTTTTTTTCGAGAATATCTCGCAACGAAAATGAAGCACACAAACCGAAATACTTCTAAAAAGGGGATTGTGAATTCGTTATATGAAATCATACTCAAAATCAAAGAATAAATCAACACTTTCGCTCCGAAAATATGAAAAGCCCAAGAAGTTCGACTAATGATATCATGTTGGCCAAAAGTGGCCAAGCAAGATCTCATCGCCGACCTCACGTACCAAAAGTTGCCGCAAGGTCTTCATCGCCGACCTCGCCAGGCCAAAAGTGGCCTAAGATGATCTTCATGGCTTCGACCTTGCCGACTTTTGTTTTTTGACATACGAGATGACATAAAATTTTATTGGCCGTGAAGGTATTCAAAAATACCCTTCCTAAGCTTTTGGCCAAAGGTATTCAAAAAATACCCTCTATGGTGTTGAAAAATTCTGATCACGCCATGGTCATTGTGAAAAGTCAAGCAAGATATGCATGTCACGACCTTTGTTTACCAAGACACGAAATCATAAATTTCGATTTCTAACTTGATATAACAATCAAATCACACAACACAATGATGGGTTTAAGTTTAAACATCATTTATAGTCTTCTTTTACCGGGTAGAGTCAATTTTTTTTTGGAAAATCAAAGTTGAGATTTTTATATGGGTTTGGTTGATGGAAGATGAAGATGAAGAAGAAGAGAAGATTAAGAGTTGGTTAGTTTTTTAATTTTATGGTTAATGAAATTAAGAAATGAATTTATTTTTAAGATTTAATTATTTCAAGGGTATTAAAGTAAAATCACACTTTTTAATAATGACACACCATGTCCCCTTCTCATTGGGTATACCCCAATTAGTTTGAGTATACCCCAATCTCGCCAGGTTCTTAAAACGTGAAACTCTTAAAAAGGAAATCGTTGACACAAAAAAAAAGAAAGAAATCGTTTCAAAAAAAGAAATCAATTTGTAAATTATAAAAATCAATTTAACAAATAAAGCTCACATCAAACGGTGATGAAATCCTCGCTTCTTATTGGTCTAGAAAGGCCTTTTCTAATGCAGAAGCTATGGTGAGGACACTTGGCATAACTTTATTGGTTGTAATAATTAAAATTTGGTTACAAATTGGATACATCAAATAATTAACTGTCCGTTAGTTCGGTGTTGAAAAAAAAGTAGGTAGACAATACTTATGTTAGAATTTAAACTTGAATTATTTAGTTACACCGTGTTTACACCTATACTTAACTGTACTTTAGTAAGGGTGGACAAAACTCACGTCCAAACCGTTAAATAAATAAAAAAAAAAATGTGAATTCTTAAAACGTGAAACTCTTAAAAAGGAAATCGTTGACACCAAAAAAAAGAAATCGTTTCAAAAAAAGAAATCAATTTAACAAATAAAACTCTCACATTAAACGGTGATGAAACCGTCGCTTCTTATTGGTCTAAAAAGGCCTTTTCTAATGTAGAAGCTATGGTGAGGACACTTGGCATAACTTTATTGGTTGTAATAATTAAAATTTGGTTACAATTTTGATACATCAAATAATTAACTGTCCGTTAGTAACGGTGTTGAAAAAAAAGTAGGTAGACAATACTTATGTTAGAATTTAAACTTGAATTATTTAGTTACACCGTGTTTACACCTATACTTAACTGTACTTTAGTAAGGGTGGACAAAACTCACGTCCAAACCGTTAAATAAACAAAAAAAAAAAAAAAAAAACACGTGAATTCTTAAAACGTGAAACTCTTAAAAAGAAAATCCTTTTAAAGAAGGAAATCGTTTACACCAAAAAAAAAGAAATCGTTTCAAAAAAAGTTATCAGTCCGTAGAATTTTAGATTCTGAAATACAAATAGACGTATTATGGATCCCCTCGATGTAGACCAGGAATCTATGTTAGAGAGAAACCAGTAATTTTCTGAAAGGTGACGGTAATCTTATTATTGGTGTTTATTTTCGCAGTTGGTGGTGGAAGAGACGAACCAAGGTCTGGGATGATTTATGCTTTTTTTTCTTCTATTTCTCCTCTCATCAATTCTTGGTCAATTAATTCTCCCCCTACTGAAGTCAGCTTTCCTCTAAACTGGTTTACTGAACTTCACTATTAAGAGCTGGTACTATTGTACACCATTGTAATTGATTCATTAGCATACATTTTCCATTAGCAATGGTTTTTTGCTCGACCTATTAGATTAGATGTCATTGAGATAACTGATCTTGATATGTTACATCTACTAGGTCAAGAATTGATAAAACTTCCATTCCCAACAATTATCATAGGAGGGTAGTAGTTTAAGATTCTGGATGGGCATACATAGAATGATAGAAATATGATGCATTGAAACCGGGCGGCGCGACACTAAATAATGCATCATGATAGAAATGTGATGCATTGAAACGGGGCGGCGTGACACCAAATAATGCATCGTCACGGGGCGGGCGAAGCCCCGCGCACTCCAAATTGATAATATGGTTAAAAGAAAAAAAATGCCCTGTGCGTAGCACGGGCACTAATCTAGTCCATTATAAAAAGCCAAACCTTGGTATGCAGGAACACAAATAAATTCATAAACTAACGTGAGGTTTATTACAATAAACTTTTGTCCCGAAACAGGATATTTAAAACAGTTTCCAAATTGAGAACTAGAAAACAGGCATGTGGGAGCCAAGTCTCCTGAGACGAAAAATTGCACTTTCTCCTTTGAAACCAGAGTGTTGATGCGGTATTCGGACAGTGGCGTGATTTAAAAATCGTATAAGATTTTCTCGAAGCGTTTCATATGGTCTGACTGCAACGAAATAGCCAGCGATAAGCTTCCATCATTGACAGGGCTTGGTAACATAAACGCCAAGCCTTCAAAAGCTATTCCACCAGGACCCATAAATATTGGTCGACCCCATCCAAAGTCTGCATCATGTATGCCCAACCTTGCCCAACTGGTGATCCCAATATTTGGGCATCGAAAAGTATGGGCACCACGGACAAGAGCTGTCAGGTCAGGCTGAAGTTCAAGATAATCAAGAGCGGAGCGCAGGTACTCATCGTCCATCCTCAACAATGCATCATGAATCCTACCAGCTGCATAAGTTAACGGTTTCGAATCTAGGTCACCTGACACAGCCATTGGTGTAGTAGTGAAGATAACGTTTCCAAAATAACCAGGGGGCAGAACAGGACGGAGTCTGGATCGTCCATCTGTGGCAATGTACAATTTCGTTTCTTGATCAGCTGGAAGGTCGCGCGCTCTACAGACGGATCTCCAGACATGGGACGAAAGCATTTCATAAGAACTGTAGTTTACTGTGATGTTTTCACCCTCTTTGGATTTGGATTTGAGTGTGTTGAGCTGCTCTCGTGTAATTTTGAAGATGGCTACTGAGGTTTCAGAACCAAGATCACCTGGCTGAGAATTTGGAGATGGTGTTTTCATGGGTGGAGGTGGTTGATACTCGATGTGGTGGAAGGACGGCGTCGGTGGGTCCCGTGCACGCAGCAGTGTTCGGTCGATGAAGGGTGGGATGGTGAGGTCAAGTCCGCGTGCCATGTCGGACCACGTGTTAATGAAATGGAGACCAGACGCTCCATCAGCTACATGGTGCTGCATTCCAACTCCCAGTGAGACGCCTCCGCATTTGAAATGAGTAACCTATCAACAAATGAAACGACCATGTCAATGCCAAAATTTGTCAAAGTACTGTGCTTCCTTTTTCTCAGGAAGTGTTTTGTAACAACAATTAGTCATTAGCTCTAATCTTGACTTATTGTTGCAGAGATGCCCTTTGACCTTCTAGTGGTTTATTGGAAGTGATAGGTGTCCACTATAGCCGCACTAATCAGACCTGAATGCTAGTCACTGTTCTACTCTCAGTTGTGGGGCGATTTTTTTTCCTTTTTCTTTTTTTTTTTCCTGGTGAGTAACTTAGGGCTAGCTAATTTCTAATCATAACCTGTCCATTTCGCGTGTAAAATAATATGATAGCCAAAGCCTTTACTTTTTATCTACTCAATGATGCATGTCGAGGAAAACATTTTTTTTTTATAGAAACAAGTTTGAAAAATATAAGAAATGAAAGAAAATTAACATCAGATAATTTAAAGAATTCAACTTTAGAAAAATCAGAGACTGAAAGTGAAGCCATGATTCCGATAAGACGATGAAGTTTGAAGAAACTGAATTAACGAAGTGTACCTGTAAAATTAGGAGAGGGTACGAAGAGATATCTCCGGAATAATCGACGGTGGGAATAAGCTGTCTGAGTTCCAAAGTAGGGGCAAAATCGCCAAAATCATCGATAACCGAAGTTGTTTCAGCTTCAACAAGCAAAACACCTGCCCCGTTGCAATCTATTTCAATACGGCCGTCTTCATCTCTTTTCAATCTACCACCCATTGGGTAAAATGGCACGAGCACTTTACTCAGAGCTTCTTTGAGCACAGAACAATCGAAGAAATTTGAAGAACCATTTGGTCTGTAAAAGTACACACTTGGTGTGTGCATTCTTGGCACCACTAGGTCTACGTTTGCATTCCACAGGCTTCGCTGTGGAGTTTCCTCGGCCGGCCGGACCATTGTGGACTCCTTTATGCTGATTTTCATCTTTTTTTTTTCGTTCTTCTTTCAACTTGTCAAGTCCTGCTAGAACAACGGAATGAAAAATAATGATCAGTGCGGGCAAAATTGCGATAATTTATAATTCTAGTACGATATATTGTTTCCAACCAAATACTATTGTGATGGGGAACTTTGTGCCAAAATGCACTCAAAGATGTTTGCATTTTCGATATATTTTATCCAATGGAAAGAAAGGATTGTGGACGGTAAAGAACTTTTTGTCGTGAAAAATCATATGTCGTGAAGCTCTTTCTCTAGTTGAAATTAAGACTCTCTAACTGAACAACAGACATGCAGTTATACGAAGAAAGTTGTTGCAGTGGGTTACCAAATCGTAATAGTAATTACTAATTTAGCAGATATAGGGATTATTATTTTATATGCTAACTTGCAAAAGTGGACCAACTAGCTCCACCAAATAAAAGTAGGTGAGTTGCAAAATTGGACCATGTCTTGCGTGCTTATTTTAGAAATGTTCAACGAAAATCATGACCAAACTAAATAAAATAGCTTAATTAATCAGTAGTGATTAGTCGACCGTGAAAAAAGATTAGTCGACCGTGAAAAAACCGGGAGAAATTCCGTGGCTCTAATAGGGGTAGTCACGGGATTTTTCCCGGTTTTTCTCACGGTCGACTAATCATTTTCGTTAATCATATCGTACGCAGAAACTTTTCTTCTTCATCTGACTAGGTAGTTGGTAGGTGCCTGAAAGTGAAAGCCAATCTTCCTCGATCTATACGTACTATTAACCGCCATTGAAGAAAGGACTAATCCCTTCGTTACGCAGTAGACTTCGTCACATATATTACCGTGTTATGTTTCGACTATGCATGAAATATCTAAACATAAATTTATAGGTGTATTCGAAAGCATGATTTTCAACATTCATATAGTCAGCTTATTCTCGTAGGCCGTAGCATCGATGATAGCAATGGAGATCACACTTCATGATCGATGAATGAAACCTTATATTTTGTCATCCAGAAAAATAACAAACAAGAAATGATCACCACCCACAGCAAAAAACACGATATGCATGATTGAACCAACTACCCATCATAAACCAAATAGCCATAATAGGAAGATTAAGAACACCAAATACATATATATATATATATAACAGTTAGTACATGAGAAAAGTATGAATAGATATGTACCTGATCAAAAATTAATGTTGCTGATGATATTATGATCAAAATAAATGAAGTAATACAAGCTAGCTATTAGCTTCGAAATTAAGAATCCTTTGATTGAAATATATAGAGAGAGCGGAGTGGGTGAATGAGAGAGCTAGAGAATGGTTGTTCTGAGGTTGCTGCTAGTAGTCGTAGGGATATAAAAGTTGGTGAGTGGGACCGGGCCGGTGTATACATATAAAAATAGTGGTGCAGGCAGGCGTTGAGATTTTGGTGTTTTAGGTTTATCCTTTGGGGTTTGGCAAACAGGTCCCCATTCCAAAAGGAAACAAAGGAGATGTATTTATAGTTGGAAGTGGAGAAAGAGATGAAGAAAAGAAAGAAGAAGAAGATTATCTGTCACTTACCTACCACGGATTCTGACGTGCTACCCTTGAACCAATCTTTGACTACTACTGCCTCACCCACTTATTCCTAATATTATGAAAGTGCATTGCTTAGTTATGTTACTTTGTTTGCCTTGTGAAGCTACTCAGGTGAGATAAGATTAGATTTAGCTAAACGACAGCTGCAACAAATGTGTATTGTTGATCCACCGTCAGGAATTTCGTGATGATATGGCAGCACATTAGTGGTTTGTTATGGAAGCCATTTTTGTTCTTTAAGATGAGTTATGAAAGTCATAAGGCTCGTAACTACATTGGTACATAATTTTCACTGCTATTAAAAGCAATTAATAAAAGAAGCATAAGGTGGTATAGAGCCATAAATAAAGGAAGAAAAAAAATTAAAAGAAAAGGAAAACAAAAACCTGGCATTTTTAGGGGCGACCCCAAACGAATTAGGGGCGATTTTTTTATTCCCAACCCATATACACCGTTAAGGGATGTCCAAAAACGCGGAGAATACGTTAATGCCCTTACACAATCGGAAGCTATTTTGTGCCCGATTATTATACAACAATCGGAAGATTAGTAACTATATTATACTACCGATTAATATCGATTTTGTGCCAAGCGCGTATCTTGCTTCTATAACAATCGGTAGGAAAAATAACCTCACGAAACTACCGATTGTTATAGTATAGAAATAAGAAATCTTTTGAATTTTGCAATGGTGAAATTTGGGGCTCCTATATAATCGGATTTAATAAAAAAATGTCTAAGCTAACGATTTAGGGCTTCCCATAATCGGGATGGTAAAAGTAACAATTCCTACCGATTATGGTAGATTTCAAATTTCCTACAATGAAGGATTATAGAAAAAAACTCATTTTGGGGCAACCTATAATCGGGAGGTTGGGTAACTTATTTGGCTTCCGATTATGGCTAAATCCAAATCACGGACCACATGGTTATGGTCGGATCTGCACCCCTCAAAACCTAGGGAATTTGGCCAATGCTCAATTTGGGGCTTCCAATAATCGGTAGGTTATAAGTAACCCCCTCTACCGATTTTGGGCTACTCAACAATCGGTAGCTAATTAAGTGGTATTACCTACCGATTAATAACCGTTTGACAGATAAAACCAAAGTCGACCTAAAATCAAATTCATTTCATTTTATTTTCAACTTCAACTTCAACTCCTCTTCTCCTCTTTCCTTCCGATTGCAGAGAGGAAAACTCTCCCCCTCTCCTCGCTATACATCGTTCATCGTCGAATCGAATCATCGTCGATTATTCTCTATATGGATGAAAGAAACGGAACGTAAGAAAGCTCGAACCAAAAACGTAGTGCGCGGTGATGATCCGAATATTGGATTGCATGCCCGTAATAAAGAGGTTTTAACTCACGAACCCGAAGAACACGAAGAAGATGAAGTCCCTGATGTAGGCGATACTGATAGCCAAACTCTCAGGCAACTTGAAATGACGCCGATTAGGTAAGATTCAACCATTAATTTGGTTTATATTGCTTCAATTGGACGAATCCATGTTTATTTTTTTAGGGTTTCGGTTACTACCCAGAATCGGTAGGTTAGGTATTGTTATAAACTTACGATTGTGGTCGAACTCTTCATTTCACGAGAAAATTTGTCATATTTGGGTGGTAAAAATTTAGGTATCCTACCGATTATATAACGTTTTTCATTATTGAGGCCTAAATCGATCATAATCGGAAGCTAATTGTGATTTTTCCTTCCGAATATACTAGGGAAGAACAAGTATTAGAGACGCAATAATCGGGTGATATATTTTGTACTTTATTTTTGATTGTTTATGCTGAACCACTTGAGTAGTTTCTGGACACAAAGTGACGCATATTCGGTAGAAATTAATTTTGTGAGGCTTCCAATTGTGATGCATTCGGTAGGTGGACTTTATTATGCCTTTCGATTATTGGTATTCGGAGGGTTATGTTGACATTTAGCTTCTGATTATTGTGTGTAGAGAAACATATTCGAACACCAAAAAAATGCTTTTGTTTCCGATTATACGTATTCGGTAGCTTTAGGTGAACTGATATTTACGATTGAGAGTAATCGGAGGCAATTTGTTAAATCAACCAACCGAATATTTAGTTTAATAACCCGTTGTACTTTCTTTTGTTGTTTAGGGATATGCGAGGTAAAAACATCCAAGATGCAATTGTCTCGCTAGTAAGGAAGGATATGCGTCGTAACACGACAGCTAGTGCAAGGAGAGCTAGGATGCTAACGCCGCTTCAAGTGCTCAAGATGGAACTCAACAAGCAAGCCAAGAAGCTACATTCAACCTAGTGCCCCTCAATCACAACCAATCCAAGAAGGTGTTCAACCAAGTGCCTCTCAATCACAACCAATCCAAGAAGGTGTTCAACCAAGTGCCTCTCAATCACAACCAATTCAAGAAGTCTGTTCAACCAAGTGCTCCACCATCACAACCGGTAAGTAGGACAACCTAGTGGTGCTCAAGAAGAAGGAGAAGCCGAAAAGAAAAAACCTCCTCGAAAGAAAGCGAAACACCTTGTCCGGATGAACGAAGGTGAAGGATATTCCGTAAGGTGTAATCCTTGGGCTGTCAGGAGGATGGAGGAGAATTGTTATTTGGATACAAAGAATCCTGGGCCAGAGAAATATATGAAACTGAGGTAATGATCGTATCCATGTTTTATTAACCTATTATGTTTTTCTTCGTAATACTTTTAAGGGTTATAGGTTTAGGTAATTCTAATTTTATTTTTTAACTTGTCATGTGTTTAATAGTATCATTCCGATGCGGTTCGTTTACTCAAAGTGACCGCCGCACCAACAAAAATGCTAGATTGGCCTCTGGAGGGTGAATGTGAAAGGTTCAAGACCATTATTGCAAATTCAGGGTTGGCTGATGCTGCGGGGAACTCAATGTTGGAACATGACCGGATGGCTATATCGGCGTTTGTGGAGAGACTTTATCCTAAGACCGACACCTTCCATATGCCGTTTGGGGAGATGACGATAACCCCAGATGATGTTGAGAAGATTCTTAAACTCCCCGTCCATGGCAAGGGTGTTAGGGCCGAGTTCACTAAGCAGTTGGAATGGAGGAATCTTTATGATCTGACTAAGAAGTGTTTGGGTTGGGATGAAGAAACATCAACAACTGAGTTCAAAAGATGCATGAAGTATAGAACTAGACAGTTCAACATGGGTACTCTGATGGATATGTTCAAGGGCACCAAGGATAAAGAAGAGAAAGGAAATTTAACGGACGAGCAAGTCAACCACGCGGCCACCGCATATCTCCTATGTGTATTGGGATGTGTCATTTTCCCCAATACCAGTGGCAATCGGGTCGACGCCAACCTTTTACAACACGGATCCTCTAGATAAAGTGCATGAGTACTCTTGGGGCACGGCATGCCATGCGTGGTTGATGGAAGAGTTGAGAAAGGCGTCGAGGCTTGGAATTAGCCAAGTGGCCGGGAACGTGAGTCTTCTACATGTATTGTTTATTAACTCCACATACTTGGTTATTTTTTTTTATTTTTATACTATTGAAGAATCAATTTCCTAATAGTTGCAAAAATGACATTATAGACTTGGATCTACGACCACTTCCCTATCTTGGGATTGGCCATTGAAAACCCGGCGTGGGAGAAAGGTGACCCTATAGGAAGAAAGTACGTCTTCGATGACAACCATTCTAGGACGAAGGAGCATCAGCTGATTCGTTTGAGGGAGATTTTGGACTCACTTAATGCCCAAGACGTATGCTTTGATCCATACAAGGAAGACCGAACTCTTTGGACATATCGCTGGCCGGTCCGATTTGGCACTTTATTTTGGACCGTTGTGGCACCCCACAGGATATGTGATGTACAATGCCTCAAGGGTGATGCGACAACACGGTTTTGTACAAGGTATACCAAAGGAGGAAATCCATGGCAATTTCACTTTGGATCTAGAGCATCATGAGTCTCGATAAAGATTCTATCACGGTGGTTCACAAGGGTTCACCATCCTGTAAATTCCATTGGGATAGAAGGGCGCATTACTTGATCAACCAAGGAAGGGCAGCCAACCAAGGTTTTGAAAATGCTCCCAACTATATGGATTGGTACCGCAATGTTTCTCATATTCGTGTAATCCGTGATCTTAAAGCAAAGCCGACCGTACAAGAGTATCCTCAAAGAGAAGCAACGGGTTTTGATAGATTGGTACGTATTGTTTTGTTAATTTAGTTTAATATTATGGGTCAAAATAGAGTAATAACCGTTTGATGGTATGCTATGTTTTAAAACAGATGAACAGGTTCAAGCGTTTGTCGAAATGGTGCACTGATTGTATAAAGTCCGGAGAGCCTATTTCAATTGAGAAGATAAAAAAGCACCAACAGTTGATTGATAACGTTGACAATGAGGAGTATGCATCTCAGTTCGGGGAAAAATTGCAAAAGAAACCTACAACCAAGGTGAACAAAAGAACTCAAGGCCATCAAGCACTCAAGTTCTTTAAAACCAATGATGATCTTTGGTCCAATTCGTAGAGGTGGTAAAGGTCGCAAAATCAAAGCAAAAAGGAACAAGTAAACTTTCGATGTTGTAAACTCTCGATGTTTTTCGTTAACTTTATGGATAACTTTGTTTATGTTGGATTATGTCGGATTATGTCGTTTTCAAAGTTTGTGTCGGAATATTAGTTGTTACGTTATGTTTATGGATTAAGAATAGTTATTTTACATTTTATGCATTTAACGATGACTGTAAGCGAATCACATGAAGAGACATGAAAGTGTTGAATTTTGGAACACAATCGGAAGATAAGTTTATATATTAACCTACCGATTCTGGGGATGTTCCATTTTTTAGTCAGAATCGGTAGGGTTATACGTTATTAACCTACCGATTCTGGGGATTTTGCAAAATATTTGGTCAGAATCGGAAGATTGCTAAATATTTTCTCTCCGATTATCATGTGTAAAAAAACTTGTCTTCTGTATCCAAACAACACCACAATCGGAAGGTAAATGTGCACCTTCACTTCCGAATAACAATAATCAGTAGGTTTATTTGTAATGTTCCTTCCGACTGTTATATGTAATTGAACTTTGTTCTCTGTAACCAAACAACACCATAATCAGAAAGTAATTGAGCACCTTGACTTCCGAATATTTTTAATCGGAGGTTTGTGGTTTTGTTAATGTCCGATTATTCTACCAAAAAACAACTATGGTTTCTGTAACCAAACAACACCATAATCGAAAGGTAACTTTTCACCTTGAATTCCGAATATAGTTAATCGGTAGTTTAGTTTTTGTTGGTTTTCGATTATTCTGTGTGAAATAACCAATGTTTCCTGGAACCAAATAACACCATAATCGGAACGAAAGTTGACACATAATATAACCGAATGTGTTAATCGGTAGTTTGTTTAACAACATAAGCTTCCGTTTATTTATAATCGGAAAGTTGTTGTATTAATAATCCTCCGATTACATCCATTACATAAAGTTCAAACGACCTTAACCTTACAATTTCGTCAAAAGCACCTAAATCCATACTCCTAATTGACCATAAAAGTATTAAAAAAGATCATAACGTCCAAACACCACAGAAATTGTCCCTCTTGATCTTGTGACATCCTTCATGTTCAAATCGTTTCCCGTAGAGGTCCATATACCGATGATCAGCAAGATTTCTCTGAAATTACGAATGAGTAACAAGTTAGTACTAACTTATCTTAATGTGAGTCGGAGTTATAAAGATACTTACTCGTTTTTCATACGTCCACCAAGAAAAAGCATCCCTAACAAATCGTTCTTTCATCTTCAAGTTTGTCAATCTCCTTGTCGACCGCCTTCTTTCTCATCTTAATGTCATTGGATGATCTTCGAATTCGATTACCATCTATCGCCTCAAATACCATTAGAATACGGTTCCATAATCGCTCTTCGGATTCCGTTTGTGGAGCTTGTGAACACGATCATGAGCGAGTTACCACAACCCACGCTTTATAAATAGCACAATCTTCTTCTTGGCAAAAGCAATATCCATGTTTTTGGTTTTCAAAATTAGAACTCAAGAGAGGAAAGAGTTTGGTGCAATTGGGTTGATAGATATGAGTTTCTTTATATAGGTTTAGGGTCCAACGACTCTTTTTCTTTTTCCCAAAAACTACAAACGGCTATTTCTTAAAGTTGGTTTAAACTGCAACGGCTAATTTGACGTAGGTGATATCTTGGAAAACCAATAATCGGTAGGTATGTAAGTTAGTATATCTACCGATTATGGTAGCTTTCAAAATTTAAAAAAAATGATTTTGAAAAACTCATTTTGGGGCAACTAATAATCGGTAGTTTGTGGAACCTATTATCCTTCCGATTATGGCTGCATCCAAATCACGAACCACATGGTCATGCCCGGATCTCATGCACTCAAAACCTATGGAATTTGGCAAGGGTTCGATCCGGGGCTCCTTATAATCGGTAGGTTTTTAAGTTGTTAACTCTACCGATTATGGTAGATTTCAAAATTCATCACATGAAGGATTTTAGAAAAAACTAAATTTGGGGCAACCTATAATCGGTAGGTTGTGGAACCTATTTGGCTTACGATTATGGCTACATCCAAATCCCGAACCACGTGGTTATGCCTGGCTCTGTACACTCGAAACCTATGGAATTTGGCAAGGGTTCGATCTGGGGCTCCTTATAATCGGTAGGTTATTAAGTTGTTAACCCTACCGATTATGGTATATTTCAAATTCCCTTACACGAAGGATTTTAGAAAAAACTCATTTTGGGGCAACCCATAATCGGATGGTTTGGTAATATATTTAACTCCCGATTAATGCTACATCCAAAACGCGAACCAAGTGGTTATGGCTGGCTGTGTACACTGAAAACCTATGAAATATGGCAAAGGTTGGATCTAGGGCTCGTTATAATCGGTGGGTTATATAATTATATACCCTACCGATTATGGTAGATTTCAAAATTCATTAGGTGAAGGATTTTAGAAAAAACTCATTTTGGGGCAACTTATAATCGGTAGTGTATGTAACCCATTACACTACAAGAAAATGGGGGTTTAGTGTCAAAAATTTTTTTCTGGAAATCCCCTTTTTTTGTCTCGAAATATTTTTTGAGATCAATTTTTGTTTGTCACGAAGTTGTCCCAAATACCCCGTCTGGGAAAGTATATCGGGACAGAATTACGAACGGTCACAAGAAAAATTAATTAACAACTAAAAATTTATTGTCAACAAAAGTCTCTTTCACCAACGAAATAAAATTGTCTATGAAAGTTATTTTAATGGTGAAAAAATTTGACACCAAAAGACATTTTTTGCGAGCAAGATTTTTGTTGCAAAAATGTATATTCTAGGACAAACTAATTTGTCTTTAACGATAACTATTTAAGACCAATAAAATTGTCTCAAAAACGAAAGTTTTGTGTGAATATAATTTGTCTTTAATGATAACTATTTAAGACCAAAAACATTGTCTCAAAAATGAAAGTTTTGTGTCAATTTAATTTGTCTTTAATATTAATTATCTGAAACAAATAAATTTGTCTCTAATTAATTTAATCAGAGACAAAATCAATAGTCCCTAAATATCAAATTTTGAAGACTAACTTATTTGTCTCTGAATATTTTATTAGTGACCAAATTTTTTGCCTCCGAAGAATTTTTTTTTTGTCTCTAATTTTTTTTATCAAAGACAATTCATTTTGCCTTTTTCAGAGACCAATTTCTTTTATGTCGGTAGAAAACAGTCCATTTGCGACAACAATTTGTTTGGATACTAATAGTTCTAACGGCAAAATCCTTATTTGACGGGCATTCATTTCGGCGACAAACTAATTTTGTCAGTGTAAGATACATTCTTAGACAAAAGTCTTGGATCGTTGGCAATAATATGTTTGGAGACTGTAATTTTCCTTTGTCGCTATAAACCAATTCCGTGACCGAAATAATTGGTCACAAAGAAATATTTAGAGACGGAGACAGAATTGGTCATTATATTTGGTCACAAAAAAAATATTCCGAGACGAAGACAGGTTTGGTCACAAAAATTTACAGTGACAACTTTAAAGACTAAATTTACAGTTTGTCGCGGAAAAAATATATATGGCGACCAAAAAAAAATTCCTCCCTAAACACTAGATTTGCAGACAAAATTTTATTGTTCGTATAAAATTTTGTCACTAAAGGTGTGTTTTGTTGTAGTGTTAGGCTTCCGATTATGGCTACGTCCACAGCTCAATCCAAGTGGTTATGGTTCGCTCTGCACCCCTCAAAACCTATGGAATTTGGCCAAGGTTGAATATGGGGCTCCTTATAATCGGTAGTCTTACAAGTTGGATAAGCTACCGATTATAAAAGGGATTATTAGCCGAAGTATCTACACAATAATCGGTAGATATAGTTTCAATTTAACCTACCGATTCACCTTTAACATACCGATTATGGTGTTGGCTACCGATTTTATAAGGGCATATTGGCCATTTCGAAAAATCGAAGATAAGGGGTAGCTTAGATTTACGTTTGGGTGACCTTTTTTGTCTTTTAGTGTCGCCCCTAATTCGTTTGGGGTCGCCCCTAAAAATGCCAGGAACAAAAAGGGAATTTCGGGGTCGTTTCAAACAAAAATTATTTTCAGGAATTTTTAAATAATTTTTTTATTTTTTTATTTAGGTAATTTTTTTTTGGAACCATGTAAAACAAGCTGAAAACCATCCGATGATAGAGAAGGAGTATCTTCTATCCCATGGTTCTCTCCATCTCCAATACCGACGATGATGAAAATATTGGATACGATTAGGTATTCAAAGGCTGGAAATCATCAACAGAGATTTCCTGATGAAGATGATGTGGAAAATAATCAACTCTAAAGTTGAACGAGCTTTATTCTTTCATGCTAAATTTAAGGACAAAATGGGACAGTGGAGTACTAATTGGAAGCTTTCTTCTCTTTGGCCTAGGCATGAGACTCTCTAAAAGAAAATATAAGATGGTGCATTGGAGGTGGATAGAAAATCTCTATATGGTTTGATACCTGGATTTGTGACTCTCCACTAATTGAAAAAATGGGTTATTCTCAATTAGTCAAAGATAATATACACATGAAAGTGATGAACATTCTGTAAAATGGAAGCTGGTCTCTTCCTCCTAACATATAATAAGAACTTGCAGCTTTAAACATGCCAAAAGTAAGAGGAGGTGCAGATGAAGTTATATGGAATGAAGACTTGAAAGGTAAATTTTTATTACTGCTGTAGTGAATAAGCTAAGCATAAAGAAGTTAAAATACAATGGTCAAGGTATGACTGGAATTACATTCTGCATCCCAGCAATTCTAGTAACGTATGGAAACTAGTTCAAGGTGTTTAC
The DNA here is from genome assembly GCA_023531295.1 of Papaver armeniacum. Taxonomy (NCBI): domain Eukaryota; kingdom Viridiplantae; phylum Streptophyta; class Magnoliopsida; order Ranunculales; family Papaveraceae; genus Papaver; species Papaver armeniacum. The sequence continues at coordinate 16,771 of JAJJWW010013682.1, forward strand.
GTAGATAATACTATAATGGTCTGTAAAGGTTATGAAATGGTCTCCAGATGTTGCATCTGCGAACAAGATCAAGATAGTATGCATCATATTTTGTGGAATTGTCAATTTAGTGTGAATATATGGAAATGATTATGTTCACAGTTTGACTTTCCAACCCCAATCTTTTAAAGATTTCTAGAGAAGTTCCTTAAACAAAAGTCATCTTATTAAGGAAATTTGGATTACAACAGCTTGCAACATTTTGAAAGAATTATGGTTTCAGAAGAATATAAGGTTTTTTGATAATATCAAACCAAATGCTCAGAGACTCAAAAGCAAAATTATGAAAATGGTGTTTGAAGGTGGTCAAATTATGAAAGGCAACAAATTGAATCAACAGTATCATCTCCAGATAATATCATTTTTTTAATTTAGGACAGAGAAAGTCAAAATTTCAGGATATTAAAGCTTCTCACTAGATACCTTCTGATAAAGATTTCACCTTGTTTTGTTGTGATGAAGCTTCCTTTGGAAATCCAGGTGTTGCTGGTTTTGGGATTGTAATAAGACCATATTTATGTTGTCCTTGGAGTTGGAACACTTTCTGGAGGCATTAGCATAGCTACAAAATTTATAGATGAGGTATATGCAATAATATGTGCAGCAAAATTGGCAGTATCATGGGAATTGGAAAAGATTATCATAAAGCCATACTTTAAATCAGTGATAGAGGACTTTGTTAAAGGTCAAGTTCCTTGGTTCATTAGAACAAGATGGATAAATGCTGTGAGCAGGATTCAATACATTAAATTTAGCCATTATTATAGAGAAGTTAATTTCTCTGCTGATATAGTTGCTAAAAGGAGAGCTTGGTTAAATGCAGGGGAAAGACAACTTTACATTGGTAGACCTTCTTTTCTGGTGAGGATTGAAATGCCTGAAGTAGAGTATTACATGTTATATTGATTTAATTTTGGTTGTGGGCTTTGTTGCTCTTGCTGATTTTAAATAGGCCTATGTAGTTGGCTCCTTATTCTTTCATCTTCTTTTAGTATGAGGTTTTCACTCGTTAGAATTGTAATCATTTTTTCAAATCAATAAAAATTATGTGATTCAGAAAAAATAAAAAATATATATATATATATATATATATATATATATATATATATATATATATATATATATATTATTATTATTGATTTGCCAACATTAACAGACTCTGTGCTGCGAGATAAATCATTATTAGAATCAAGTGTGGGTTGTTACTACTGAATTAAGAAGATTGGAGACTTTAAAGACTTGAAGTTCTTTTGTGTTTCTGATGTTCACGTGATTATCTGCTTGACATGGCTGTCTGAGATAACGTAAAACTTGCGGATCGACAAGTTATTTGTAATTTATCATAAGCGTAATCCTTGTAATCATAAATTTTCATTTATCTTATGAAGAAGTTTTAGATATGTGATTATCTTGTTTATCTTGGTATCTTAGAGAGGTTATCAAATAATTTGGTACCTTGATGTTTGTAAGATGTCCTAAAGGAAATAGGTTACAAAGTCATTAAAGAGGAAAAAAAAACACTTGGCAGTGGATTATGTTAGGTGATCACGTGCGTAGGATGGTTGGTTGAAGGTGCAAGGATACTGAGAAAACTAAGCAACTAGGGTACGAAGTTTTTTCGGTCTCAACTACACGAGGTTTCAGGTGAGTATTTTTGTAGTGGCTTAATTCTAAGAGTATTCAGATTCGGACTACATCACAGGGGTTTTCTGCCAAACAATTTTCCTCGTTAATAAAGTCTTGTGTGTCGTGCCATTACTTTTTTTTTTTTTTTGCATTATAGTTATTATATTATAATTAAAGTAATTGCACTTATACGTTAATCATATCCTGAATTGATTCCAGAATCTAATCTTTTATTGGATTTATAGATTATGTCCAATATCACCTTACTGATTCAATCTTTCGATTTTATAAGATCGAAAAGATCGTACAAGGTATGCCTGATATAGTTTATTGCGAAAAAATTGGTGATGTACTCGATATCCTCGTTTTTTCAGCATTATTAAAAAAAAATACTTCTGATAACAGCCATGAAGGGTTGAGAAGAAAATGAATCCAATCGATTTGTTGTAAGACGAACCAAACGAAGTTAAATCAAGTTTATGTGAAGACGAAACAAACCAAGTTAATCTAGTTAAAGTCTCGTTTAAGAAATTCATCAAATAACATCTTCAAGTATATAAAATGAAATGAAAAGTTATGGTTCAAATGTCCTTACCAGGTCTTTTCAGATTCAATGCTGCGGTAAGACTACAACCACTGAGAAAACTTGACATAATGATGAAATCTGGCAAACCTTAAAATACCCAAGGAAATGCTTAGATCAACAAGGGATATGTAGCCTCCAACTTTCCTCCCTCCAAATTTCTCAACATGGCAAGTAAAAGTAAAAAACAGACATAATATGGATACCAAATATTATACATGTGTAGTTAGGCTATCTAGAGCATGTAAGCAGGCCAATCCCATCACCTATGTAAAACTAGTCTAAAAGCTAGTATGTATTTTAGCACAACGGTCCCTATGTATTATCGTACCATGAAAATTATGTCTTCATCATCCTATATATAGTCCTTAACATCCTAGATAGCTAGAGGAAGCGGAAGTTATTGTAATAAAGCCTTAGCTAATGAAGAAACATGCATATCCTTTCATATGCTTTTTCGTTTCACTTTGTCTTCCATTTTAAAAGGAGGTTACCAAGTACACCACCAACTTTTTAGTTCGAGAACCTATATGAAAAAAACCTAATACAATTGCAAGTAGACCAACTTAATGATCCTTAATCAATATGTATATAGAGTCTATATCTCCACCTCTTCACGATCATGAAGTCAAAACAACAAAGTCCGTGAACCTGATTGTATAGAAGAGCACTTGGAGGATCTCAAAAAATAAATATCCAAGATCAATCTGGTCGTATCCAAATAATCGAATCCGAATTCTACAAGTACCAGTCTTGTAATCGATCATAATTAATATGGACTTATCTACTAGAATTGATTACGTACTACTTGTGTTATTCCTATTATAAAGATAAAATATTATAATGCGAAAAAGGATAACAAAGACATCAGAAGTTTTGTTAATGAGGAAAACTGCAACTGCTGGAAGAACCCCGGGACCTCGTCCAGATTTGAATATTGAACTGTATTAAACCGATGCATATGCTAGCCTACTATCAGACTTCGAACTATATTGTAGTTGAAACTGAAATTCAACTATAGTCGTGCTCTTTACGTCTCTTGAACTTTGCAAGGCTCTACGCAATTGATTCCCTTAGTTGATGTCATTTACAACCTACGAGTTGCTTAAGCCAAAGTGAAGACTTTTGATTGCAATCTGCCTCTAACAGATAAGCATATTTGATTTCTCTTTGGAAATTTATTTGCAATAGACAAAGTTAGCAAACTTCACAAATCCATAACACTTGCACTCAGTTAGCATAGAAGCCTGGATTATTAACCACTTCTAAAGAACAATCTTAAAACGATCAATTAAGAAGAGTTTTAGGTATCTATACTGAGGAATCACAAAGTACGAGACTAAGAGAACATTGCAATGTATGTCTATCTCGTCCCTAAGTGAAGTATTTAAGTCGTAAATCTAATTATATTTCTCATAGGAAATCTAGGTACATAGAGGATGACTCTAACAAACAAGTAGGACACATAAGCATCATGGATTGAATTTCCTGGTGTTGATGGTGGTTTTTAGCTTAGGGGTAGAATTGTAAAACCCTAGTCAGACAATGACGTCACAGAACTTGAGTAATAATGTCCAAACCAAGCACATTTATTGAACCCTTTAATTTGTCAGCGAGAAAATTACCAGGGTACCTTTTTTTTTAATGCTAATTAGGGTTTCGACAGGCCAAAACCATAATTCTCACACCGCATGTGCCAATGTCTAACCATGCCAACCACACCTATCGCGCCAAGGCATGCCAACCATGCTAGCCGCACCCCAGTGCCAATGGCAAACCATGCCAGCTACACCTACCGCGCAAAGGCATGCCAACCATGCTAGCCGCACCCCAGTGCTAATGGCAAACCATGCCAGCCACACCTACCGCGCCAAGGCATGCCAACCATGCTAGCCGCACCCCTGTGCCAATGGCAAACCATGCCAGCCACACCTACCGCGCCATGTCAAACGCACCTTGCCATGGCCCCATGCCAACCTAGCCGCACCACCTTGCTGGCCTTCCCTACGCGGCTACCCAAGCGAAGGCGTGAAACAATCAACGGTTGCCCTTCAATCCCAGGAGCAAATCCTAGCCGTCCGAGGTTACCAAACGACCTTTGGCCCAAAACCCTAGCTTGGTCACGAACCTAGCTTGGTCTCGCCAAACCTTGGCCCCACATGCCAAGCCAAACCGCCCCTAGCCAAGCTAGCCACGCCATGCGCCCATGGCAAACCCTTGGCCCCACATGCCAAGCCAAACCGCACCTAGCCAAGCTAGACACACCATGTGCCCATGGCAAACCCTTGGCCCCACATGCCAAGCCAAACCGCACCTAGCCAAGCTAGCCACGCCATGCGCCCATGGCAAACCCTTGGCCCCACATGCCAAGCCAAACCGCACCTAGACAAGCTAGCCATACCATGCGCCCATGGCAAACCCTTGGACCCACATGCCAAGCCAAACCGCACCTAGCCAAGCTAGCCGCACCATGTGCCCATGGCAAACCCTTGGCCCCTCCATGCCAAGCCAAACCACACCCTGCCTTGTCCTTAGCCAACATAGCCGCGCCACCATGCTGGCCTTCCCTACACGGCTACCCAAGCGAATGCGTGCAACAATCAACGGTTGCCCTTCAATCCCAGGAGAAAATCCTAGCCGTCCGAGGTTACCAAACGACCTTTGGCCCAAAACCCTAGCTTGGTCACGAACCTAGATTGGTCTCGCCAAATCTTGGCCCCACATGCCAAGCCAAACCGCCCCTAGCCAAGCTAGCCACACCATGCGCCCATGGCAAACCCTTAGTCCCACATGCCAAGCCAAACTGCGCCTAGCCAAGCTAACCGCACCATGTGCCCATGGCAAACCCTTGGCCCCTCCATGCCAAGCCAAACCACACCCTGCCTTGGACCTAGCCAACATAGCCGCGCCACCATGCTGGCCTTCCCTACACGGCTACCAAAACGAAGGCGTGTGACAATCAACGGTCCCCCTTCAATCCCAGGAGAAAATCCTATCCATCCAAGGTTACCAGACAACGCATGGTAACCTTTGGCCTGAAAACCTAAGTTTGGCCACGCCAAACCATGCCATGCCAACGGAATGCCAACCTAGCCGCGCCACCATGCTGGGCTTCCCTACACAGCTACCAAAACGAAAGCGTGCAACGATCAACGACTATCTTTCCTCTTGAGATGCAAAATCTCGACCGTCGAAGGTCACCAAGCTAGCAAGTCTCCCAAGTACGACTTGGCAGGAAAGAACAAACATGTTACATGTTTTCCACAAAAACATTCGAGACATCAACACATATCACAAACTGGGGGATCTTCTTTGGGTATTGGTTTGGCGGTTTACAGCGTGCGGCGTACACTACGCCCGTCATAAGGAAGTGTCATAAGGGTGAGGCGGTTAGTAAATACAGGGAGTTAATGGTGAAATGATTTTTACATCAATTCCATGCGTTAACGGTTTCATGGAACATCAATTCCATGCGTTAACGGTTTTATGGAACATCAATTCCATGCGTTACCACCTCCTCCCATTTACTTACCCATTTTTCCATTCCTTAATGAGACCAGAGTACGTTTCACTTCGACTTGTATAAATAGGTCTTACCTATTTCCACCGAACAACAAGTTTATTGGGGAATATACAACACTCAGAAAATACTTGCTAGCTTACCATTTGTTAGCCTTCCCACTTTTCTCGATACAAGTCGTAGTAACACAACTACTCTTCCGTAAAATCAACTATTCTGGGTCTCATCACTTTCCTTGCTTCCCTCCCAAAAACCAACCCATTCTCCTTCACTTTGTGACCGAAGCAAGTCTGGAACGACCATTTCTTGGTTTAGGCCGGACTTGTACAGATTGATCACTCGAATCTAAAGTACTCCCGTGCAGTACATTATTTAGGGTTTAGACTCGTTTCTCACCCACACACCCGAAATTACCGAAATCGGCATAAACCGTTTTCACCCTCAAAGACTTGGTTGTTTGGATCTCTCTATTTATAGACTTTCAAGACCACATGGTTGCCTAGAATTCAAGCTAAGATAACTAGAGATTCAAGCAAACAATTTTTCCTAGTTTAGATTCTTGTTAGAAGTTCATGTAAGCATGTGAGAAGTTTGTCTTGAATTTACATAGAAGAATATACACTGTGGTCCGGGTACCGGAACCATGTACAATGATAGTAATTAGGGCTGCACAAGAACCGGTCAAGAGTACCATGACGGATCGAACCGAAAACCTGGGGACCGTGAACGCATCGGAATCGGTGTATCCACGACTGAGGACCGAGAATGAAACTGAAGAACCGGAGTACACCGGTACAAACAATGGTACTATGGGAAGAAACGGTAGGAACCGGACCATATGTCCCGGTCATTATCAGCCATTAGATTTTTGATTAGTTTTTAATCCTGGTCGTCCACCCTAAGTCTTTGAGTGATACTTATCTTTCGACTCATCACTTTTCTTCTTTATTTTGTTTTTCTTTGGTTCAGTGAACCACCACCACCAACTTTAATATACAACACCAACAATAGGGGTTTGATGTTTTCTTAGATCTAAGAAATTTAGGGCTTCTTTTGATTTAGTGGTTTCATTTGAATCAGTTAACAATAGGGTACATCTGTTTATAATCAATTAATAGAGGAATCAATTCCAATCTAATTGATATATATTTCAGTCATATTTGCGATCATTAATTCATAATCGCGAACAAACCCTGGTTCAATTGGCCCCACGCATAGCATCCATGATTCGATTTGAAATCTCAGGAGTTAATGGAGCATTACCACGATTCTCATCTTCTGCAAAATATATTGGAATTTCTGAATCTGTAGCTTCTTCAATCACCTCTTATTCTTATTGATTTCAGGTTCAATGGGTTGAGCATTACCACTAATTAAGAAATTAAGATGGTTGCTGCTAATAATCAAGACAAGGATTTGAATGGGTTGTTGATTTTGATGGTATGTGAGAAGAAATTGGTTTGAATCTGATTTTGTTGCAATCGAAAAGAAGGGAAAGATGAAAATGAATATTGGGTTTTGATTGATGTTGATACTGCCATTGAAGATGTGAAGAAAAGATGGAGATCTGAGATTGAGAAATCAAAGTGAAGAGCAAACCAATGAATTGTATTATCTGTTTGCAGATTTGAAATTGTTGTATTGTATTATTATCTGATTGATGTGGTTTTTGTTGTAAATGAGTATATCAATGAATTAAATTATGATAATGAATTCTCAGATTCATATAGATATGGTGTTGATATTACAGGTAAAAAACCCGGTACCGGAGTACCGGTACAACACCAGGTACAAGTACATGTACCGGTCCTCAAATTTCAGTACCGGTCAACACAGTGCTGTGGACCGGTTTCATAGAGAACCAGGCCAGACGGAGTATGTGTAGCCCTAATAGTAATATGCCTTGAGAACTAAATAACAATATCGTGTTCATTTAAACACTTAAAACTTGAATTATGATGCATATACACAAGGTGTTATAGTGATCAAAGATGTATTAGACGTGTCTATGAGAGTCATAGCAATGCCAAACGTATTTTAGAAAATAGTCTAAATACATCTGTTTTAAATCGTACTGGGTAGGCATGCGAAAAGGTACGCGTACCTATGAACCAGTTAGTGAATTCAGATGGCCAATGTACGCATACCTGGTATGGGTACCCTAAGGAAACACACGAATTCAGGCCTTTGAAGAATGTATACTCGGTATGCGTACGTCACCCCTTTACACGAACTCAGAACTAAGGGCTATGCATACTGGGTACGCGTACCTACCCCTATTCCGGAACTCATATGACAATGATATGTTACTGGGTATGTGTACCTTCATGTGTCCAGAATTTTAGTAGTTCTAAAAACTCTCTTTAATCGATTTGAAACTTTCTCAATTTCCATAAATAGTCCATGACCATGAACAATAAATTGTTCTTAAGTTTGTCAAGTATAGAACAACTATTGCTTGAATCATATTTTGAAAATTTTAACAAGACAAGCTTGACTCGAAATTTCTTCTTTGCAATATCTACTAGAAGTCATATGGCATAGTGTCATATAGATAGAATGGTAATACTTATGAGTAAATAGAATGGTTCAGTCTTCACATACCTCATTGTTTATGAGTTCTCCAAATATCTTCGTTTGATCTTTAGTCTTCAATCTTCGAAGGTTATTCACTGATGTCTGATACTCAACTATCTAACTCTAACCTAGTCAGAGACTTGATTAAGTAGACTAGAAATCAAGATATAATTTTGTGCATCTAACATTGATACACTACACCAAATTTTGGGATTAGAAACAGAACCAGGCCGTTACTAAAACGGGTTGTAACGGCCCTCGCCTGTTGCAAAAGTGGGTGTTACATTTTTTTTGTAACGACTTTGTGGCCGTTACGAATTTTTTTGTAACGGCTCTTGCAATGGGCTTGAGCCGTTACTGAATTTGCCACGTGGTAACAAAATTTCGGGGCCGTTGAATTTTTTTTGCAACAAAGTCATTGTTGTCTTGGTTTAGAGCCGTTACGAACTTTTTTGTAACAGCAAAAAAATTATTGCCGGTCAACCTTGACCTGGTCAATATTGACCGGCAGCTCAATCCGCCAGAATATGCCTAATTCAAAAATAATTTCCGCAAAAATCTTTCATTCGATTCAACCAAAATCGAGTCACGCATTCAACAACAATAATTTGTCTTATTCTTTCAACAAGAACAACTTGAGAGAATTCCTATGTTTTGAGGGAATACAATGGACTGGAAACTTATGAGAATTCTAAGTTTTGATGGCTTAAAGCTCATACAATATTTGTTTAGAACTTAAAGGGCATATAAGATAACACTAACATGATGCGTAACTCACATAAAGTCTTTAGGTTCCTAACCTATTTCTCGATTTTCTCATATCGCATTAACATGCACAAAAACATGACTCACATAACACCTTCTCATGCCGCTAGACACGCATTTGAAGCGGTAATTGGTGAAGCGAATGGAATCTAAAGCGACAGCAGCTACGCATCTTCAATCTATAGCCACTGCAATTGAAGTTAACAAAGATTATGAGTATCCGATACAAATGTATACAGGTACCACAACAAACATACTAAGATGATCATGAGACCCAATTTTTTGTGACTTGACATAAAATGTTCTATGTTGTAGTTCATAAATGGATGGGTGACCTAGTTTGTGTCAACTGAAACAAAATGTTCCTAAAGATGAGATTACCCTGTTGGTGGATCTCCCTTTTCAGATGTTTCCTGTAGAAACTTATCATCATCGGCATCATCTGCACATTTCCATAATAGTTCAATTACATCCATGTGACCAAGTCTGACCACTGCCACTAAAAGTTTTTCTTCCTTGTAAACATATGAATGTCTTTGTCTTCAGTCACCGCGCTGTCAAATTCAGAGAAATTCACATTTGTAGAGTCAAAATTTGTTGTAAAAGAAACTACCAACACAAGTGGTGCACACTACATATAAAGGAAAAAATAGAGGTTAATCAGATATGCTTTGTTTAACATGTGGGAAAAATTTATCAAACACATTCAGTATCATTAGATCTAATATGATTTTTCTCATACAGTGGATATAAAGTACAATGGACAAACAATATAACAAAATTAAGTCATTGCACGTAAATGTAGAGAATATATAAACTTAAGATTTGCGACTAAGTCAATACATTGATAACATGAATGTATTGCATTATGTTCATAATAGCCAACATGTCAGAATTCTTTACCTGTGCGAGTACCTTCAGATATTATTAGACCATCTGCTCCTATTACAATCCCACGATCTATGCCCTCTCCCTCTACAATGATGCATGCCACGGTCGTACCATGGTACCTACATGGTTGCAATTTTCACACTTTTGATTATAATATTTCAAGAAAGTAGGCTTTCTACGTGGTTGTATACGCAAATAACCTATAAGAAACAGGACCCTGGTAATACCTTGTCTTTGGCTCGCTTTAAGAGTACCTCACCTAAAAAGACATAACTAAGAGACTTAGAAGCCTCGAATTTCATCAAGTAAAAGAAAACACATAGAACTGAAACAACAAGACTCTTATAATTGTTGTACCTCGGGATTAATATCTTCTTTAATCTTTGAACAAATTCCTAGCAACGAGAGACGGGGATTAATCTTTTCTGGGGGCTTTATAACTTTTAGCCACGATGTAGGTTTCTAGAAATGTGAAAGTCGGTTTCGTTACGACGACACTGCCAAATAGCTGTAAGCAGACAGTCGGGGGAATCAGATATCTGTATCACGAAAAAAGGGCAAAAGTATAATACTAAGGAGAAGGAAAGAGAAGCCTTATCTGCTGAAGACAGTAAAGCATGGGACTGTAATATCGTGCGCCGTCGAACATCTATCATTATTCAGGACACATAGACAAAGTAATCAATACTCACCACATACATACATAATTTAACAAGAAACCCATACATAATACGGTGAAGATGTTGCTACATTAGGAATATCTAATGATAATCTTCCTACTGACACTCATAATCTTTTAAACTGCTAGATGTTGTAATTGTAACCTGTTCAGTCTTTGGATTTTCTTTTTTCATGTTATATTTCAAAAAGAAAAAACAATAAGAAACTCATCATACCTTAGTGACAAAAGCTCCTTCGGGTGATAAGAATTCTGTAGCGAGTTTAATAGATTCAGTAATCTGAGACGCCTGATCCCAAGGAGTAGCACCAGTATCAGAAGATAATTCACCGCCACGCATTACAAGATCAAAACCAGTAAAACCATTTTCAGTCATATGTTCTCGTATAGTGTCTTTGCATTCAGAAGCAGTGATATCTTCTTGAATTAAAATTGCGTCCGGAATAGGTTTAATTGGATGAAGACCAACACCAACAAATAACATAATAGAGGTTAATCAGATATGCTTTGTTTAACATGTGGGGAAAATTTATCAAACACATTCGGTATCATTAGATCTAATATGATTTTTCTCATACAGTGGATATAAAGTACAATGGACAAACAATATAACAAAATTAAGTCATTGCACGTAAATGTAGAGAATATATAAACTTAAGATTTGCGTCTAATACCTGTCTAATTCTTTTTTGAATTTTGACTCCACTGCCTCATGTGTATCAAGCATGTATGCCTTTTGCAAGCCTGCAAAATTTCATCTTCAGGTGGGGAATATGTGGCAACTACACTAAACCACTGAAACGCTTGTCCTTTTGAGGGTCATACTTCTTAAGACCAATATTCTGAAGTTCCACCATCTCAGTGAATTTAGCTTATTAGTTGGCAAATTCAGTACATATGTAAGCAAAACAAAAACCACTAAAAGAGAAGGGCTAAACGGACAAACACCGAACAGAGCTTTCTTCTTGACAAAAAGTTTACCAATAACAGGGCATTGAAACTTGATGTGCACAATTCAGTTTATCCTATAAAGCTGTAAAATCATCCTTCCTTCTTACTACTTGAGAAAGTTAGTTTCACCAGAGATAGTAAATTACTCTAACACCACATTCACAAGCAATTGTTCTGCTTTCCTCACTACATTCACAGCAAGGGGTTTCCCTTCCTGTAATGATAAAAAAAAGAACAACCCAATAAGAGCAATTTTCATCAGAAAATAAAAATGACAAGGATATCAAAATTGAATACAGAATTAAAAACCTAGACAAATCTCGTTTGTATAAGCACCAACACCCAAATTCAACTTGTTAGAACTACGATTATATACTGAAAAATTAAAAATAAAACACAATTATGTTCAATAGATCTTTCAAATACGAATCTGAGAATCAAAATCATTAAAAGAGATAGATTACGAATACATAGAAAAATTAAGAGCTAAATCATCCTAAATCAACTTACCATTAGAGAAACCCTAAATCAACTTACCATTTCTGCTGAGTTGAATCAACATTTGATTTAACAACACCACCATGAATCACCGGGGATCTCAACAGATCCATCATCTTCTCATGATTTCTTCACCTCAAGAATAAACCATAACCCTCTCTCCACGATTCATCACCTCACACAGAGAACCTAAAACTCCTACTTGTTCTCCTTCATACATCAACAATTACACCATCATCCTTATATTATCTATACAGATTTATTCTCTATTTTCCTATAATCAATAATCAGAAAGCGCCGGAGAGAAGAAGAGAATAAGAGAAAAGAGAGAAGAAGAAAAATGAGTGAATGGTCGAGAGCTGAGAGGAAATACCCAAGGATAAGGAGGGGAAGAAACATCCTCTAGCTCATTTTGGGTGGGGTGGGAATAAAAAATTCACGTGTGGTTGGCACACCCACAAAATGCAAGTGTTACGACCAAGGTGTGACGAAGCGTGTGGCTGGCATGCCTATAAAAAAAAATCGTAACGGCTGCACTCTGTTACTAAATTCGTAACGGTTCTTCCATGTTACGAAATTTTTTGTAACGGGCATTTGTAACGGGAATTTTGTAACGGCTACAAAACCGTTACGAATTGCTGTTACTAATCCGGGAATTTGGTGTAGTGATAACAAGCTTGAGATATCAAAACTTGCGACTTCGACCGAGTAGTGATCTGACACCATTCTATAAATTTATACAACTACAAGAAAAACTAGAAAGTTCACCATCTAAGGCTTTTAAGTTAATATGGACGTAGCATTTTGGATCCTATAATGGCGCTACTAGGGAAAATTTTGATCCCGAATTATACTCAAGCTTGTGTAGACCTTATAGAATAAGACATGTGATAAAGCTTGATAGCTAACTCGGGGCCCCGTTTTCATATAAATGATCTACTTACTAGGTGTGTTAACAAGAAAATCCAACCAAAGTATGACGGGCTGCAGATATGGTCCAATATGTTATATCGGACCAACAGGCCAAGAATAAAAAATTTGGCCTACTGTGGGATTTAGTACCCATATACTATATAACCTTCTATGGTTAAGGAGGTTAGGGATTTTATTTCCATAAATACAAAGGAACAGAAATCCTAAAAGGTATGTTATCTACTCCACTTAAACTGTACCTTAATCTCCATTAACTTGAGCATCGAAGGGTTTTTACATGTATTGAGAAAGTGGTATAGAAACTGTAAATGATATTCAGAGTAACGGTTATTGGCTAACCGTTACAGAAAGAATTCAAACATCTTTAATAAAGAAAGAGAGATAGGGGACATCTAGAGACAGCTGTAAATGACAGACTGGACAAACTAAGTCAAGGTCAACAAGACTGACCTTGACTAACTATATTATTTCTAATACACCCCTGCAAAATGACACAGGCAGGCATGCTGTGAAGTTTGAGAAACAAAGAGAATGCACCCATGTAACAGAGACTAACAAAGACTCACTCTTTCAAAGTAAAATAACAACAAAGTAATGAGATTCCAGCAGTAGATGAAGTAGCCTCAAAAAAGTAGGAAAGCAGAGACCCTTTGTAAACAAATCATCCAACTGGTCCTCATTGCAGATATGAGAGGCAAGCAAGAAGCCAAACTCTAAAATCTCCCTGACAGAATGAAAACTAATCTATATATGTTTGGCCTATTATTAACCGTTACTTTCTCCTTGCCAGCATAAGGAGATGAGGTATGCAACAATGATTGATCCCCTTTCATGTGAGTTGTTGCACCAGAGTCAGATAAACTGTGAGAAGAAGATGATGTTGAGGGAGCATTAGTAACTGAGACATGCTCATAGCAAGTCCAACAAATTCTTGCTCAATAGCAGCAACATTTACAGATTGATCCATAGCATGGAAATTTGCAGAATGATCCAAAACATGAAAATCCTCCTCAGAAGCAAAATGATGAGAATGATATTGTTTATTGTCAGGTGCATATCTGTAATAACATCTGCTTGGAAAATATCTTAGGCGTCTGCAAATATGACACTCAACATGAGAGTAAACGAGTATAGATCTTCTACCAGTAGAGGGAGCAGGAGCACTAGAAGAACCAGAGTTACCACCATGTGAAGAGGAACTAGATTGAAAATGACTATTTGAAAAGGTGTGAGTAGCAGGCATAGGTTTTCCTTTTCCACCACTGTAGTTATTGCCATTTATGCTATAAAAAGTTGTTAAATGTTGTAAATCAAAAACCATAGAATTATCTTGATCTTGCTCGAGTAACCACTGCTCATGATTGAGTATCTTGGTTTTAACTCAGCAAATGTGAACGGTGTTTCTCTATTATTGGTAGATATCGCAAAATTGTCATAAGCTCTCCCTAGGCCATTAAGCACATACATTGTAAGATCTGATTTACTAACCTTTTCACTAATTGAAGAAAGAGAATCAACAATAGATTTGATATAATGAAAATAAATAAGAATTGACAGATTTCACTTTCGAACACTATGCGATTGATTTCTAAGCATATTGCGACGAGTAGTGAACTGATTACGAAAACTTGCTTCTAAAAATAACCAAATTGCACGAGCGGATGAGAGACCAAGAACATCACCTGAAAACGTTTCAGTAAAAGTAGCTTTGAGACAACTTGCTACAAAGCGATCATCCATGCGCCAATATATCCATCTCGGATTGACGGAAGCAGATCCATCGATGAAAATTTCTCTATGGGTTCTTGAGTATCTCAATCAACATAGCCATACAGATTTGTGGAGATGAGAATCGACTCAAACTGGTCTTTTCATAGTAAGTAATTCTCTCATGTGAGTTTCGTTGAGACAAAATTTGAGATGTTAGTGAAAGGTAAAGAAAAGTTCAATGGAGGATCAGAGGTAGAAGCAGCGGAAGAATTAGAAGTAATCCCCCAAGGATTTTGAGTAAACTGATTGTGGTGATTATTATGTGTCATACTCCTGGTAGTTGCCATTAAAATCAAAAACAAGAAGTAAATCTAAAACTGAAAGATGAATTTGAAAAGAATCATATGTTTAATTGATGAGAAACAATGAAAAACGATGTTTAATTGATAGAGAAATCGATGTTTAATTGATATTTAAATGATGTTTAAGTAACATTGATATAGAGTTAATGTTTAATTGATTGAATCGAATCAAGAATCAGATACCATGAGAAAGTGGTATAGAAACTGTAAATGATATTCAGAGTAATTATTCTTGATTAACCGTTACAGAAAGAATTCAGACATCTTTAATACAGAGAGAGATGAGACAGATGAGACAGAATGGATAAACTAGTAGAGACAAACAGTAAACGAGCTAAAGGAGTTATAAATGGATAAACTAAGTCAAGGTTGACAAGACTGACCTTGACTAACTACATTATTTCTAACAGGTATACCTACCTCTCACATAGAGCTAAAGGAGTTATAAATGGACAGATCAAACCATCAATCTCGAAGAGTGTTTGGGGAACAACGGTTTTTCCCAAACAAGGCTACTTCACCATCTCAAGCAAAAACTAATGCCTATATATACCCAAACACTCATGGGCATGTACGGTCCATAATATTATCGTAAGTAATCTTAATCCGTCTTTGTTATTTATTCAAGTGTGTAACTATCTTAATTAAATTTGCATCAAGTGTTTGTATTTCTTTTCATTTTCTTTTTTTTGGTATTTAGGATCACAAGCATGCCATCCGTCTCATGAGGCGCCAAGTATGCATACTTGGAATGACTTGGAATGTGAGGAGGTGAAAGTGAAGAACCCTGGTTGTTGCCTGCGGTGGAGAGTTCGAATATTAATCATGATAAAGTTACCATCTCTCGAAAGTGATCAGATACTATGTTATGAGAGATAACCCGATGATGCTCAACAAATTCTAGCTCCGGAGGTTGATGATCACCGAGGGATTGGAATACTGACAAGAAGGATGGTCGACTAACCTCCACCAAGTAAGTTTCATCAACAAAAATCTATGATACTAACGGATTTGGGCACCAATAAATGCACTACTTATCTCCACAAAACAACACACAACTATTTGAGCAATACTCATATAGAAATCCACCTAAGGGTAGGAAATATTTACATGATGCTCTTTCATCAAATAAAGATTTTTTTTTAGAGGGAATATAATGCTCACTTCTTACAGGAAATCTTCTTTTTTGTTTGGGCTGTGAAAACAATGACAAATAATTCAACAACATCTGTTATGGTTGCTTGAAAAAGGAAACAAAATCCATTTTTGGCATGAAATTTGGTGTTTACAACTGAGAGGTTCACTAGAAAACTCTCTAGAAAATGATATTTCACTACGTCAAGAGGCGGTGGAAACTGCATTGAAAATTGGGTATGTAATGTACCTTGCCCCCGTTTAGTTGTCGTTTCTTTCTTCCATTTTTTTCCTCAATAAAGCCTCTTCTGAGTTTTGTTTAAAGAAACAAATATAGTGCAAATCAAGATATCCCTTGGAACATTAGATCGTCTGACCTAAGAGCAAGGGTTATGGGTAGTGAGCAAATAAAACTAACTCATTCGTTCTGAAAGAGGACTTGCTCAAATGAACGAGTGAACCCGCTATGGACAAATGTAAAAGAAGCACTACACGGGAGACAGTCTCCCTTGTAGTAAAAAAAATTGAAACTAGTTTAAAAAAAAAAAAAAAGAAGAAAAAAACCCATCCAAAACCACGAACCTATGATTTAATGGCTGTCAAACGGGGATTAGAGTCCTGAATAAATTTCATATCCTTGTGGTTTTGGTTGCCATTACTGGAAAAATAGAATTTGATCTTAAAAACAAAGATATGAAAATCAAAAGAATAGTTAAGACTTACTTACACCAATGAATTCGAGCTCAATATCGGGGTTTTCCCGTGAATGCTCGGAATGATTTACTTCCACAAACACTGTGACTGAATTCTTCTTCTTCTTCGTTAGTGAAGGAAATGAAATCATGGGTTTCGTGTAATTATGATTTTTAGTTGAAATTTCCGGATATCAAATTGGTAATACAACTCTCAGATTAATGGCGGCCGTTAAAATCCATGCATAAAATTTTTGCAAAAGCAAAGCAAATTCATTAAAGTTACTTAAGCCCGTCAAATGGGGGACTGTCCCTTGTTCATTGCAAAAAAAATTGCTACACGGACGATAGTCCCCATGCAGGTTAATTTTTCTTTCTTCATCGGGGGCTATCTCCCGTGTAGTTTTCTTTTTTCAAACGGGGAACAACCCCTCGTCTAGTACACCACCAACTATTCGTTCACTTGAATTAGTGTATGAATGAGTTGGGCATAGAAATGGGGTAAAACACCCCCATAATAGCTTCTAATTTGCTCTAATTGGTAGTCATTCCTTCAAAATGAAAAAGTGACACTATTACTATCCATCGGACTTGCTCAAAGAAAAGAAACATATTGTCAAGATTCAACGATTTATATGGGTTGATACCAGCATTACTAGGGGCTGATACCATTTCATATTGTCAAGAATTCCACGATTTATATGGGTTGATACCAGCATTATTAGGGGCTGATACCATTTCATATAAGACAAAAATATCTTAAGAGATCCTGACTGTTGGATCGGCTAAAGGATATCAGCCCCTAATAATGCTAGTATCAGCCCATATAAATTATGAAGAATTCACATCTATAAAATTTACCGACGTATCTAGATCTACTGTATAGGTTTTAGGGTAGCTTGGTCAGAAGACTCAAAACATGACCCTCCACCTTGTACTTCCTTTTGCCTCGATTTTCTTTTTTTTTTTTTCCGGAAAAGAGGATGCCCTCAGTATATATAATGATAATGCCGATTTAGGAAATCGGAAACCTTACAGAAGTTTCGCAAGATCATAATACAATCATACAAGTTGTGATATCTCCACCAATTCTTGCCTATCAAATCTATCCCTACAGTTCTAAAAACAGTTTCAGAATACTTTCTCTCTCGCAAGGGAGAGGACCGAACATTTTGGGACAAATTGATTTTCAAAAGAAAACCAGCGTGTGTCAAAGCACTATGCAATGACTAGATCAAATCCAACCTGATGTCCATCATAACATGCAAATAACATGAACCAGAGGTTTTAATTTTTAGATTGCCTAATGCAATCAAGGTAACACTTACCCAACTAGTAGTAAATGCATTTGAAAAGGTAACACTGACCCGACTAATAAATTTTAGATTGCCTCGATTTTCTTCGGGAGTGCATAAGTACGTACTTCATAAATGCATTTGAAAAATGCCCACTTTGAAGTTTCAGTTATGGGGTTGACGACTATTTTAATTATATACAAACGAATTCCTAGACCTAGAACTAACTTGATATTCAAAGCTATGAATAACCCGCAAAGCGATCAAATTTCGTTTGACCGGTGGGCATGGAAAATTTAAAAAGACAAGTCCCCACCGTCTATTCAATGCTTTTCTAGAAGGAAACCAAAATGGAAGAAGTAAACTTTTGACAATCCGTTGTGGTCCTTGTGTAGCTTATGTCAGTCCACCCTAAACCATGGCATCACAAAATTGGGCGCACAACTGCATTACTCATTAAAGATTCAAAAATGGCTCGTCATACTTTTTGGATATACATACGCCGGAAGAGCCAAAATTTGCTCAACAGAAAGAGGAAATTAAATTACACAAACAAAGCCAAAAATGATGATGGATTCTGAACTCTAAATCCAATGGTTGGTCAGGGAACGTTGTAGGTGAAGTAGGTAAAACCGGTTACCTAGACTCTAGGTTTCATTTGGAAAGGACCTTACTAAAAACCTTATCCTATCCTATTCTTGCAGGGAGATCGGGGATTGAGAGCTGAGACCAAGTGGAAGTGCACCCCTTTTCTCTTTGATGACAAAGCCACAACGAGGAACAACATTTTGTTTCTTTGTTTTGAATAACAAGTGGTGTCCGCTGTCAACATCTTGACTCAGACTTGGTTTCACCAAACTCATTTTCATAAACAGTTTGCTTCATAAATAATCCTGTCCTGGATAGATGGGAATTGTGACGTAGATCTGAGGTCAACAAGAGCCAACAAATTTTGAAACTAAAAACTTGCTACACCGGTTATTTAGTGTCGTCGTATCAAATAAAACTTGATCGAAATTTGTGTAGACATCCCATCAAAAAGAAGAAGAAGAGAAGATGTGTAGTAGACAACTAGACATATGAATGTTTGTTGCTGGTGGTAGCGTTAAGGATTTATCTGATTATTAATCAAATCATTCGTACGATAATAGAGATGATTGCGGCCTTTTGTTGGTTGTTAAATGTCCCAGGCACTTCATACTTTTTCTATTATACCAACTAGTTTTCACCCGTGCGATGCACGGGTCTGCTCTCGTTTATGAAAACATAGATCCATATTACAGAAAATTTCATTATAAAAACAAATTATTCTAAATAAGCTTATAAAAGCTTGGTAAACTCATAACACTAAAATAAAAAAAAATTCAACAATCTAATAAGAACTATAATACAAAGAAAAAATAATTGAAAAATTAAGGGCTTGGGCTTGTAATAATCAAACATCTTCAAAGATTAACACTTATGTGTAGTTTCACAACAAATTGACTAAAAATAATATTCGTTAAATTTCTTAAGTTCATGATGTTATATTTCGGTATATTTTTGCTCTAGGCTACTCAATTAGTATGTGCCTTCACTTCGTCAGTCGAATTGTCATCGAGATAGTGATGAACCATATTTTCAAAAAAATCTTGTTATCTTATAAGTTCCTCCTTCTCAATTTTGTCTTATGATAATGTTGGTACCTTATTAAGGTCAAATAAATATAGGGTAGTGCTTTTCTTCTATAACATATGAATTTTTTTTGGTTTTCTTTCTCTTTGAACATATAAACCTATATTTACATGAGGAAATCATCGAACATAGAATAACTTAAGATTAAAAGAACATAGAAACAAAGTGGGAACAAACTATAAAAATAGTCATGAGAAATTACTTACGTAGAATGTTGCATTATCCTCTAGCCTAATAAAATTTAATTTATACAATAAAAGTTTTTGGTACCACAACAATATACGTCTGATCAGTGAAGTGAAATCTTAAATTTCCTTGACATGCCTACGTTTACCATTGAAAATCAAAACCAGAAAATCCGCAGATGCATTATATATGTTTTGCTAATTAAACTTTTCCATGTGATTTTCGCAATGACTTTATTTTTTGAAATAACTGCATGTTGAAATGGAGATACTCATCTTTTTTCGATGGTATTGTTTTCCATTTTCATGTCTGTTGAAAATGGGCTTTGGAATCTCTCCATGTCATCAATGTCCGTTATAATAAAAATGTAACATAAGATTAAGATCATTATTATGAACTTGGGAGGCCACATTCAGAAATTAATTAAATTAAAAAAATTGTTAATATTTGTTAGAAATTAATAAAGCAGTTATGTCCTTTTTCTTATGTTTACCTGCATGGTTGTTTTTTCTAAACAAACAATACCAGAATACTATTACAATTTTAATAAACTCATGAATTGTAAATTGTGTATCTACTGCTTGAATGTAAATTACACTTCTTCTTTTCTTATGTAGAGAATATAAATTTTTTAGTTTTAGAAATAATGTCCTAACGCCTAATCTTTATATAAAGTATACACTCCACTTTAGTTCTGTGTCATAGAGATGTTTCGTTTAACTCTTTTGTACATCAAATGGTCCTTGTCATGTTTGGAACTATATTTGAGTCTTAGAGTTGCATTGGATTCAACTTCTTTTGTACATCAGATGGTACTCATTTTCTTGTTTGGAACCATATATTTGTGTCACAGGGATGTTCAACGAATGGTTGCAAACTTCACAATCTATCAACTGAAACATATGAATATAGAATCTCTGTCGTAGAAAAATTAGTTAATGATAAATTGTTTTCCAACCTGAAAATAAGTATAGTCTGCATCTTCACAATCTTTCGAAACATATGATATACTCCCTCCGTCTCCTATATATAGGCGGAGAAATATAATTCTCTTAAAATAAGAATTTTTTTGGTTTTTATAAATTTCTCTAATGTTGTCTGATTTACCCTCATCACTTCCAATACATTTACCTTGGAAACATGGAAAATATCAATAGAATAAGAGTTTATATCCCACTAAAATATTTAATAAGTATAATTATTCTTGGGAATTGCTAAAAGCATTAACTAAACTTGTTAATATCATACTCTTTAATAAGGGTATACATGGAATAAACCACATTGGAATTGGTTTTATGCCTATCTATTGGGACTAAAGAATTTTGCTTCTCCGCCTTTATATTAGGTACGGAGGGAGTAGCATTTTAAAATGAGTATATCCTATGTTTTTTTTTTTATATATCTGATATCTTTATAGTTTAAATTTAGTCTTCGCATACTCCTTAGATGTAGTTTAAAATTTAGTTTAAGCGATAGTGTATGTTCTTTCTTATTAAAAAAAAAAAAAAATCCTTATAGTATACAAAAATATTGTATATCCCAGGAGAAAATCCCGGAATATTTATCGGGGCTCACAGCCTCGGGACCCACCTCTGCCAATTTTAAATCCCATTGTATAGAGCCTTTCCCTCGTTCGTCCATCTCCTCACGGGATTTTCTCCGGCTTTTTTCTTGTGTCAACCTAGAATCATTCTATAGTATATTCTTTCAGGTGGACAAGTTTCAAAACTCTATAAGAGCATCTCCAATGGTGTATGGATACTTATCCCATGTGGAGACCTAAAAAAGAGGTATTTAACAACATAGAATCAAATAATTTTTTTGGTTTTGATAAGCATCTCCAGTGGTAGTTGTATCCATACCTATTTTGAAACACTTGTCACTTATTTGTAGAAAGTTAATCCACAAAATCTAACAAAATAAATAAAATAAAAACAAATAGTGATGACGTGGGTATGAATGAGAGTCTCTAAAAACCCATACTATCTTCCAAACTCAAACTTCCACATCGGATTAAATTTTTAATATCCAACCACCACTGGAGAGGCTTTTTTTGTTTAGAGTTTCTAAAATCTTAGGTGGCTTCAATATTTTTAGAGACCCATATTCCATTGGAGATGATCTAAACTAAGAGCACTATAAAACCTCTTTCCTCCAATCATTCACTTAACCACCAATACATACACTAAACTACCCACATCTCGCGACGCTTTGATAAAACGTTATAGAAGCTATAACTGTGATAAATTTATCACGAAAGGAATCCAAAAATACAAACCGGTGGATTATTTTTCCTTTACCAATATCTTCCCAATTCAAAATAATTTTCCACGTAGATAGCCGCTAAATACATCCTCACATGAAAAATGAAGATTAAAGAATTAAAGTTCCCTGACTTCGTGCCGTTTCACCCGCCTCATTCCCAACATGTTTAGGTGCCCAATTTCTTCATCTTCAAGGTCACAAAGCAAGCACCAAGTCGAAGAAATGTACCAAGATACCTCTCTTTTGTAGCGTCATTCTTGATGGAGCTTACTTAAGATTTTTATTTTATTTTATTTTTTTGAAATACGGACTTATGAATAGATGCTCGAAGAAAGAATGCAACTTCAGGCGGGATATAGTTTAAAGAGATACGTGATCTATAAGGAAATGAGCCCTCCTTCTCCAGCCTTGTGGAATACAGATCACCTGATTTTTACTCCATCATCCAGTGTTCTTTACCAATCCGCAAATGAATATCTCTTAGCTAGTGACATAATAGGCAGAAAAATGTAAAAACTGCCTACTATATTGAAAAAATCTTAAAAAGCCTACTATATTTAACCTTTACAATGGAAAAAATGACATCTTTGAATTTAAGTTCTGGTCAAGGTAATAACAGCAAGAAAAGTTTTGTATAAGAACTTGATGCAATGGAGACTTTATTTTACAAAGTTGCAGCAATTAATCAAGGAAAAAGGGCATTGAATCAAATGTGGAACTCTCTCCACTAAGCAGAATCATGCTGTGGGCCTAATGTCGCTAGGAAGTTACTGTTAAACTCATGAGTTTCTATAAAGTTCACATTTTGGCCTCGCCGATCACTATTGCATTGTCATGTACAATGTGCAGTCTCTTCTAAGCATCTACCCGATCATGAGAAGATAAAAAATATATCTTATGCAATATTCCAAGTTTTTTGCACTACACTCATTGAGAGAACTTTGTCACAAAAGTAGTACGATCATCAATCCACATATTGCAGTTAAAATTATTGCACAGGTCACTGAAAGGAAGATAGTCATAAGAGATGTGGGGATTTTGGCCGAAAATCTTAAGAATAACGAAGAGACCATGCAGGTGTTCGTTGAGTAGCCATTGTCTTATATGATGTCCAGGTATGTATACCAATGATTTATGATTGGTTATTGTACCAAAACATGGGAAAACATATTGTTGGACTGTGTAATTCTACGCTCATTAACTACATCCAACTTAAAATTAGCATGCTCTAGTATTTTTATTGCTCGAGCTATCATACCTAATATTTTTAACTTGCCATATATTCGGAACTTGCGCAATACATAAATATCAAACAAATACTGTTGGCTGAGGCATGTGGGTGCAACATGCAAAACGGCCCCTGAGATGGATATTTGGGCTAATGTTTCGCTGGGAAGTTATCCTGATTTTGTTTCATAAGTGAAATTGAAGGCAAACGCCCTACTGCAGGGGCCATTAAATTCAATGTATCACTTGTGAGAATACTAAGCAACTGGATCTCATATTTCATTGAGGTTAATAACAGCATGAAGATCTTTACTTTCTGATTTCAGCCAAACATAAAACATGAATCTGAGTACTTTAACCAAATGATTATTACGGACATAAACCTTATCAAATTGAGCATTTAAGACCAAAAGCTAGCAAGTCATTCTTGGAATAGATTCCAGAAAATCAACAGTAGCATGAGGAAAATAATTTTTTTTTAAAATTAAGTACTACCTTATGATTGTGATTAGGAACAATGAGCACCAAAAGCAACACCCACTCAAACGATTATTCTGCAGCAAACAATTTATAAAATACCAAAAAAACTAAAAGATCAACAAAAATAAAGCTATTTCTAATATATTTCATAGTACAACAACCAGTTTAAAAGAAACAACATAAATAGGAGAAAAGACTGTCGATTACAATTTCTTGGGATACACACCTATGGTAATTCAACTGCAAAATAAACAAATGCACATATCAGTTAACAAAGCATGCTCAAAAAAAGAAAAAAAAAAACAGTCAACAAAACCTTTATAAAGCGAGAAGCGGGGCAAAACAATATGGGAGTTTTGGCTTTTGCTCCAACGCATAGAGATAGTATAAGCCTAAAAAATAAACGTTTTTTTTTTTTGAGAATTATGCTTGTCAAGATCTAAATATATCCACAATTATATTATTTTTGGTTAGCATATTAATCTTCATTAGTACTTATTTTATGATTCTTGACCTAATTCGTAAATATATTGCTATGTGTTAAACTAAAAATTTATAAGAAAATTGATACGATATTACAGGCAAATAATAATAAAAATCATTTGTTTCCAATTTTATTAGATTTTCTATCATACCCAAACTGAAACATGTTTTTGGGCACCCACGTTTACTTTTTACAATATATTTTTGTAAAAAAAAATACATTATCGGGAATCTCCTGCATATCTTCCCGCATATTGTTTCAATTTTTGGAGTGGATTCCAAAAAATTCAATGGTGGCATGAGAAAAAGAGAAATATAAAAAATTAAGTACTACCTTATGATTGTGATTAGGAACAGTGAGCACCAAAAGAAACACTCGCTCAAAAGATTATTCTGCGGTAAACAAATAATAAATACAAAAAACTAAAAAAACAACTGAAATAAAGCTATTTTTTAATATATTCCATATGTACAACAATCAGATTATAAAAAAGAACATGAATAGGAGAGAAAAGGATGTCAATTAGAATTTCTTGGGATACACACATGATAATTCTAATCGCAAAACAAACAAACAAACAAAATACACATTCGATTAACAAAACATGCTTCAAAGAAAATATTCAACAAAACCGTTGATAACAACAAGTTTCACAATCATAATATGAATACACTAAGAATTGAATTGAGACAAAGAGATTCACCAATTTCTACACGGCATGACAATCATTAGATGAAAAAATATTTGCGGCTACTTTCTTACCCGACAGCAAAACCCTAAAAATTCAGAAGAAAAAAAAAACATCAGAAGAGAGATAGAGTGGCGGCGCCAAAACAACGGAGTTTCAACTTTTCTCGAATACTTTATATAGAGAGTCACCAAGCCTATTAATTCCATAAAAAAAAAAAGATCTTTCGGAAATAATATCTATGGATATCGTAAAGATTCATATAATCATGGTTAGCTACTATATTTTTGGATAATCACATTTACTCATTTCAATATTTTTGTCCAAAAATTATTGAATATTTTTTTTTTATGGAATGATTACTTAGTATTTTTTTTTTTTGGATAGCTACCATTTGCTTGTAATTTTTTTTTCCAGAAATACTATATATTTTTATTTTTTGCTTTTCATACGAAAAATATAAAAAATTATTATAGAATTAAAATAATATATATAATTACTTGTAATTTCCTTAATTATGGAATTAAACAATATGAAACAATATTTTGATATTTTTTCCATTCCAGTGAAGTTTTTTTGTTTGTTATTTTGATATTTTTCGACATCATATTCAAAAAAAAAATATGTCGCTGATAATGATTCTTTTTTTTTTCCTCTCTGCAAATTTTATTGTTTGGTTATTTTTATTCTTAATGATTTTGTATTATTTTTATTTACAGGATTAACAAACCCTTTTATAAGCCCCCGAAAGAAGATTACTCGATTCATGTGTGACATCCACAAACAAATCAGGTAATTTTTTTCTAAATTCTATCAATAATCCAGTTATTTAATACCAACTGAAAGTGTACTTGCAAGTATTTTATTTTACCCGTAGTTTGGAGTTGTAATTAGACAAATTTTATTATAAAAACTGTAAATGGACATTGGACATTTTTTTTTAAATTCCTATGATTGATTTAATTTTATGATGAAATCATGATGAATATTGCATATTTAATTTTATTGTGATATGGTTTCACAAATATATTCCCTATGATGAATATTGCATATTTAATTTATTGTGATATGATGAAATCGTTTTTTTTTTTTTTTTTTTTTTTTTTTTTTTTTGTTGAAATGTTGAAGTTGTCTATATTTATTTTGTTACTTTTTCAAGATTGAATAAGATTTAGTAATTTTAGGCAATTATTTTCTTTCATGTGATTGGCCAAATAATATTTCGTGGGCCCAAAAGATTATATTGAAATTCTATTGGTTGAAATTTAGAATGGTGGGGTCAGAATCAATCAGAAGCTTCGATTAACCACGTCGCTCGAAAAAACTCTATTTTTATATAAAGAATTTTGGCTCTATGAAGCAACTGGACTGGAGCCTTGCACCTAATTTTCACCTGTGAGCATATTGAATTTAAAAACGTATTAACTAGATAAATGTTGAGTTAATTATCCAACTAGAGTTTAACTCGCTTTTAGTACTCCTTAGACATACGGGCTAAGTTTAGATCAAACATAACATGACCAATAATATCTTAGTCGGAGAAAATGAGTTTAGATTTTTTTTTTTTTGGAAGGGTGGTCTTGGGCTGCATCCTTGACTCCTTATAAGAAGTTATTTCTGGCAATTACGAGGTTCGAACCCCTACCTCCGCAGTGGGAGGGAGCATACCAACCATCAGACCACTTGATGGTTGGCAAATGAGTTTAGAATAGTCTTGGTGGGAACTGATCTTAGGACTTTTGGATCATTATTAAGGACATTAGCTCATTTCATTTGTTGTGAACGAAAGATACACGATAGTTTTCTACATTATATTAAAAATTTTACAAATCCAAGTATGATTTTTTTTTGATAGGCAACGAAGATTTATCAAAAAAACGAGAGGGTATAAGAGGCTTATACCACCCTCAACGGTTACAAAAGAAAAAAATAAATACAAATAAAAACGAAATGAAAAAGAAAAAGAAAAAAAAGAAGTAAACAAACTACTTCTTAAAATTACAAGTGATTAAAGTAAATTTTTGGCCAACTGGTCATTACATCTTGAAAGGTTGGGTTCTCCAGATTTTGAAAAACCAAACACCACGTAAATAACACTCGATTTTCTGCTGCATTGCTATCTCAGTATTCTTTTTATCTTGTAGGATCAGAATATCGCAACATCAATATCCTTACGAAATCCTTGAACGACACACTGCGAAGATATCGCAGATTGGTAATAAAAATGACGCAACGGATGACGACAGCCTGAACACGAGAAAGATGTGAAGACCTAGCGAGATTTAGAAGAGTTGTGAGATTTAACATTTGAATACTTGCGAGAATGTCGCATAAGCCGTATCCGAAAATAAAGGACAAACTTAGTCAGTCATCCACTATGTAATGTCCTATATAAAGGACCGAGTAGGCTTAAGAGAAAGGAGAGATCTTTTTAGAGTGGAGAGAAAGTTTTGAGGAGAGAGAAAGTCTAGAGTTGCAATTATATTCTTGATTTCATTTCCCCTTTGTAAAATTCTTTAATTCAATTAATAAAAAGTGTGATTGTTGATCTTAAAGATGGGTTGATTATTATGAATTCTTATGAGGGATGTATTGTAGGATTTCCTGCAACTACATAATGGCACTAGAAACAGGGATTGAAGATTAAAGATTAAAGATTGTTATTAAGATTGTTCAAATCAAGAAAATGATGAAACAAATGGATAAATCAGTTAAAGTAGAGAAAATTAAAATCAAGGAATGTAATAGAAAGTTGGAGTGTAGCTTGATTACAAAAACAATGATTAATGAATTCCATGAAAATATCAGAGGGAGAATACATAAACGAGATTTTGAAGGAAAGAAAATCACGACGATGGAGAAAGTACCACCCTTGAAAGATTGGGAAAAACATAAGATTACATTCACAACAGCAGAGGTACCAAGAGAAAATTTAAACCACACATCTCCTTTGGTAATCACAGTAACACACACGGAAAGAAAAAAAGAAATCAGCAAAAACTATAGAAGAATGAGCGGTCAACAGAACTCTGGTTGATACAGGGAGTTCGGCCGATATAATATTTTACCATGCATACAGAGGAATGGGATACAAAGATGAAGAGATGTCTCCTTCAAACTATCATATTCATGGCTTTGGCAAATCTACAACAAAACCAAAAGGAGAAATAGAGGTGCGAATTTCGCTAGGAGAGATTGAAACACAAGTGGCACTATGCGTAGTGGATATGGAATCACCGTACAACATGCTGTTGGGAAGGCCATGGATACATGCAATTAAAGCCGTAGCATCAACATTACATCAATGCATTAAATTTCCTATGCCAAGTGGGATTGGTGAAATTAGAGGGGAGGTTGATAAAGCGAGATTATGTTATCAAATTGAAGTGAAACAAAGATGAAGGACGTGCAAAGAAGCGAAAAATCGCGAGAAAAGTGGCGAAGGAGGCAAAGAAAGAAGAAGAATTTAGAGCTTATATGATAAGAGCAGAGGAAGGAAAAGGAATACCCAGCGAAATTTCGGGAGAAGGGAATGAGTCTGCGAAGGAGATAAAAGAACCCACACCTATGGGAGAACCTAAGACCAATTACAATGTGGCGGAACCAACAAAGGAAGTGAATGTTGGAACCGAAGAAGAACCCAAAATACTAAAAATTGGGACTAAGATGGAGGCAGATGAAGAAGAAAGAACTATTGGTCTGTTGCGAGAATTTAAAGATACTTTCGCGTGGAACATGGATGAGATGCCTGGAATAGACCCGTCTGTGGCGTGTCATAGGTTGGAGATTGACAAAAATGCGAAGCCATTCAAACAAAGGATAAGAAAAATCGCAACAACATATCATCCTCAAATAGAAGAAGAGTTGCAGAAGATGCTTGATGCAGGAATCATAAGACAAGCAAAATATCCAGAGTGGATAGCAAACATGGTTGTGGTACCAAAGAAGAAAAAGGGGATAAGAATTTGTATAGATTTTACTGATCTAAATAAAGCTTATCCGAAAGACAGTTTTTCGTTAGCAGATATTCCACAAATGGTCGAATCAGCAGCAGGAAAAGATAGAATATCTTCTCTAGACGGATATAAAGGCTACAATCAAATCCCTCTCGCTGAAGAAGATCAGGAGCATACTGCTTTTTTTCGCTCCAAGAGGGTTATCTTGTTATACAAAAATGCCATTTGGTTTGCGAAATACTGGAGCAACATACCAAAGGATGGTAGAGAAGGTGTTTGCAAAATGGATACACAAAACATTAGAAGTGTATGTGGATGATATGTTAATAAAAAGTAAAGAAGCAAAAGATCATGTCCAAGATCTGAGGGGAATTTTTGAACAAATGAGATATTTTAACATCAAAGTAAATCCAGAAAAGTGTATCTTTGGGGTTGCGTCAGGAAAATTTTTAGGCTACATCGTATCAAAAGAAAGAATACAAGTTGATCCAGAGAAAGTGCAAGCAGTTCGTGACATGCCAACACCAGCGACGGTAAAAGATGTACAGAAGTTAAATGGGCTCTTAGCTTCGCTTGGAAGGCTTATTTCGCGATCATCAGACAAATGTAAACATTTTTTCAACGCACTCAAAAAGGGGACGAAGTTTAGATGGACAGACGAATGCGAGAAAGATTTTCAAGGAATAAAAGAACATCTGACTAATATAGCTATTTCGCAAAAAGCAGAACCAGGAGAAGAATTATTAATCTATCTTGCGACAACTTCGCATGCATTAAGTGCTGTGTTATTACGAGTAGACGCATGAGTTGAAAAACCAATTTATTACATCAGCAAAACCTTCAATGCCGCAGAGAAAAATTATTCAAAAATTGAAAAGCTAATTTTGGCATTAGTTTATGCAAAGATTTAAACTTCGCATATATTTTCAGCACATGAAATAAGGGTAATCGACAAAAATACCAATCGAGTCAAGAATGAAGAATTCAAAAGATCAGCAGAGTTGAGAGATGGAATGCACAAATTGGACATTTCAAAATCAAATATGAAATATTATCTTCACCCAAATCGCAAGTTGTTGCAGACTTCTTAGCAGAATTTCCTTTAGAAGATGATGAAGCTGTGGAAGAAATGATGAATGTAGAAGAAGAACATGGAAATCCGAGAGATCTATTAACATAGCCAAATAGATGGGAAATATTGGTGGATGGATCATCAAATGGGGAAGGTAACGAAGTTGGAATTGTTTTGATTTCGCCAGAGGGCAACAAAATGGCTTTTTTCCTTCAGATTGGAGTTTACATCCACCAATAATGAAACAGAATATGAAGCTGTGATACATGCCCTGAAGTTCGCAATAGAAATGAAGTTGGAAAATGTGAGAATCACCAGTGATTCGCAGCTAGTCATTTGTTAAATAAAAGAAGAATACACTACAAATGAATCATCCATGAAGAAATACAAGAAACTTGTTGAAGAATTGTCAGCGAGAATCCCAAAAATAAAATGGAGACACATATCAAGAAAAGATAACAGACTCGCAGATGCTTTTGCTTTTATCTCAAGTATGATGACAGATCCAACTGCGAGATGCATAAAGATACAGACACTTTTATCACCATCAATCAATAAAGAAGAATAAGAAGAGGTAGATGTGATGATCATAGAAGATGGAGAACAAACGCCCACTATCGAAGATTGGAGAGCAGAACTTCATGCATATCTGATGAGAGGAGAAACACCAAGGAATAGATTGGAAGCGCACAAATTAAAAAGCCATGCGACAAATTATGAACTAAGAGATGGGATACTGTATCGGAGATCCTTTAACGGACCTTCACTCAGATGTTTGACACGAAAAGAAGGAGAAGAAGTGTTAAAGATATTACATAGTGGGGATGCTGGCAATCACAGCGGTGGAAGATCTTTGGCATACAAAGGGAAAATACAAGGTTATTACTGGCCATATATGCATGAAGATGCGAAACAAATATCAAGACGTTGCGAAGATTGCCAAAGGAATGGAAAGAAAATACATGCACTTGGAGCACCATTAACATCTTCAACAAGTGTATGGCCTTTTGGAAAATGGGGTTTAGATATTGTGGGACCGTTTTTACCGGGGTCTGGACAAAGAAGATATCTAATTGTCGCTACAGATTATTTCACAAAATGGGCAGAAGTAAAGGCAGTACAACACATTCGCGACAAAGACGTTTTTACATTCATATTTGAGAATATCATATGTAGATTTGGAATCCCCGCACAATTGTTATCTGATAATGGGAAAAAGTTTGAGGGACAGAATATAGAACTGTTACTTAATGCATTTAAGATAAAATATGGGAAGTCAACTCCTTTATACCCTCAGGCCAACGGACAGGCAGAAGCAACAAATAAGACAATCGCAGATATATTAAAGAATAAATTAGAAGGGCATAATAGAGCCTGGTGCGAACAGGTGCATAATGCAGTATGGGCTTACAACACAACCAGGCGAGAAGCTACGGGAATGTCACCTTTCTGTTTAACATATGGAGTTGAGGCTGTGCTACCAACAGAAGTTATTATTCCAACAACAAAGAGAGAAGCTTGGGAGAAAAATCTTAGTGCGGGTATTAGTTTAACCAAGTTAGATGAATTAGAAGAAAAAAGAGAAAGAGATCTACAACATATGGAAAATTACCAGCGAAGATTAGCCCGAGAATATAATAAACGTGTTAAAACACGCGAATTTCAACCAGGTGACTTGGTGCTGCGAGAAACACCAATATATCAGCGAGAAAGTGGTGGAAAGCTTGCGAAAAAATGGGATGGACCTTATATCATTAAGGATATAGTTGTAACAGGGGCATATAGATTGATGGACCCTGAGGGTAAAGATGTGGGACGCAGACTCGATAGACCATGGAACAGATTATACTTAAAGAGATATTACCCGTAAAAGATTGTGGGGAAAGAATAGACTGAGAAATGATGTATGATTGAAGCAAAATGAATCTATATGAAGATCTTGTGAAAGAATTATTGCGAGATTAAACAAAACAAAGAAAGAACATGCGAAAATTTCGCACAGATAATGACAAGAGATAATCAAAGATCAATGACATACTAGAAAGGGGCGAACCTGCTATGGCGTACACCCTAGTTCGCGAAATCAAAATTTCGCAAGAGGCAAATGTAAGACCTAAAGTGCGTCATAAAAGGGGGTACCTGTTGCATGGCTCAGGGAAAAGGTTACACCGCCCCTGGAACCTGAGTCATGGAGATTTGGGGTCAATAAAGCCCATCCATGAGAGGTACCTTGGATTTTCAACCTAAGCTTATGACTTAGGTTGGACGACTGAGGGTCTCTTCTAAGGAGTCAGCATCTGATCAAGGCGCCGAGGTACACGGTTGAGCCAAGAGTCTTGGCTTATGCTGCACTCGGCCCGAAGAAAACTCCAATTAGGGTGCAGTCTCGTAACCATGAGCCTTATAGGCAAAAGGGATAAGAGGCTGCGAAAACAACTGGTTGTTGTTAAGATCGGATGGGAGGAGCCAACCTTGTATGGTAGAGGTACGTCTCCTTGAATGGGAAACTAGGGGGAAGATAAGGGCGGAACCCTCCATTAGGGAGCTGATAAGTGTCTTAAGACGCAAATGTCACGAGGCTTTATTTTCGCAAGAAAATTTAGGCTTGTCATATTTGTGCGACTATCCTGAAGAGGCAATAATACAAAAGACAAAGATAAGACGAGATCAATGGGTCAGTACATGAAAGTGTAAGGACGTCCTGCGATTTCGTCGCAAGACGGCAATGTCATGGGGCTTTATTTTCGAGAGAATTTTTAGGCCTGTCATATTGTCGCAACAAAATTTCAATAAAAAAGAGAGAGTTAAGGCAAGATCAATGGGTTTTTGCATGCAAATGCAAAGACGTCCTGCGATTTTGTCGCAATGACAAGAGGTGGCACAATAAGACCTTTAACTAGGAAGGCAAAATAAGACCACATGATTCAAAAAAAATAAAAATTAAGAATTAACTATTACTTATGCAGATCTTTCATCGCAAGAAAGATAATGAGAAGCAGTATGGGAATTGTTAAACAACAAGCATTATCTTCCTCGCTAGTAAGCAGAATAATAAAAGAGTAAATACATCTCAAAGATGACTGAAGTACACAATTTGCAAAAAGTTATAAAGATGAAGTAATTCAAAGAAGTAAAATTACAAAAGAGTTCAAGCCTCAACATCAACTTTTTCGCCAGAAGGAGATAATGGACATTCTTCACCAATTTTATCACCTTCACCAGCTTTCTCACTTTCGCCAGCTATTTCAGCTTCGCCAGTCCTTCCTTCATTCTGGTTTATTCTGGTTTCTTCTTCATTTGGGTTATTATTAAAAGTTTCATCGTTAGGAGGAATTTCCTCTTCATTTGCGAAATCTTCGCCACTTTCATAATAATAATCACTATCAGGAGAACAAGGAACTTCATCATCATCTACTTCCAAAGGTTCGACAAATATAGGAGCAAGAGATTTGGACAATAATATATCATTCACAAGAACTTCAGCCCTGAGATGAACTTGGCGAATGAGTGCTTTCTGGTGATTCCTATTTTGTATATCTTTGTATATCTTTGGAGTAAGCAAGATAATCAAATCTTCTTTCTGCCCAATCGCGAGAACGAGCAAGGGTAGAGGCAAGTAATGCATTCTTTTGCGAATCTTGGCATAGCTAGATTCCAAAGTAGAAAGGGAGGAGCGAAGATTTTTCTCGATTTCGCAAAAACAAAGAATAAAGAAAATCATTCAGCGAAGAATTTGCAAGGAAGATATCATAAAAAGACTTAACAAAGAAAAAATGGTTGAGGCAGTCAAATTTTATGACTACCTTCCTTTTGTGAGATAAGATATTGGGTTAAAGCCAAGTAACTATTCTCCAAGTGGTCCATGGCATTGTCAAACTTATCTCCAACCAAACCTTTCAGTCGAGATCGCAAATTCTTTTCATTAGAAATGAGTAAGGTGTTTTCCTTCGCAAGAGAAGAGTAGGATTCTTCTAGCTTGGAATATTGATCCTTGAGTTGGCTTGCCTTTACACTTAAAGTTATTCTACCTTGAATAAGTTTGTCCCTCTCAGCGGTAACTTCTTTAAGTTTACTCCTCAACGAACAGAGAGATTGTTCTTGCTCATTACATACTTTTTGACAAATGTTAAGCTGTTGTGAAGAGATCGCCACCTTATTTAAAAGAATTCGCTTCTCTTGAGATAGGGTTTCATTCTCATCTGATAAAGTTTCCAACTCCAGATTAGCTTTAGTCAAAGAGTAAGATGGGCGAGATAATTCATTACTTAATAAGTTTTGCTTCTGAACTAATTGAGCATTCTCCTTGGTAAGATTATCTACTTGATCAACAGAGTATGTATGAAGATTATCTAATTGGTTATATTGATCCATCCAAGCATCTCTATCCATTCGGGCTTTTTCAGCGACGGATTCAAACTGATATATCTCCATTTTTTGTTTCTGGTTTAAAGCTTAAAGGGCGAACAAGGGATTTCAAAAAAAAAAAAAAAAAAAAGTTATACCTTTTAATTCCTCGTTCTTCTTGCGAAGATTGTCACGATCCAGCGAAACATTCTGAAGCTTTTGATTTTCAAGATGAAGAGTGTCACATTTCAAGGTCATGGCTTGGAGGTTATTCTTCAAAGTTTCAACTTCCTTTTCTAAGGATGTTTGCGAAACCATTATGTCAGAGCCAAAATATTTACTCAAGATTTCGCAGACACCAGATTTGATAGGATCAATGGAGGCTTTCTTGACATCATCCAGAATATCTAATAAAACCTTGAAAGCAATATCCATCCCTTCCAGATTTTCTTTAGTAAAAGGGAGAGATTCGGATGAAGAAGTGATGATGACAGAAGATGGGAGAGTTGAATCATCTTTCGTCATAGATGTGTCATCCGAAGGTGAAATTTGATGAAGGTTAATGACTGGGGCTGAGGCAGTGTCAAGAGAAGAGGCATTGACAGTAGAAGAAGAGAAGGGTTCATTCGCAACAGGGTTATCACGAGGAATTTCGTTTATAGAAAGGTCAGGGGAGAAGTCTGCGGCGACAGTTTCGCGAATAAGGAGAAGGGATTCAGCTTGCGAAGGTATCGCAGGAGGTGTTGAAAGCTTAAACATAGGAAATGGAACAGAAGTTTCAACATTTTTAAGGTGGCGAGATCTTTTGGGGGGCCTATCGCCATTTCCATCACCCCGCGAATCACAAGTCAAATAAGAAACAGAGGCAACAATATTGTTATTAAAAGAATAAGTGTTTCTTAATACCTTGCTATTCGCAGGTTTTCTTTTGCTTACAACGATTTTTGGCTGCGAACCCTTGGGAACATTAGGGTTTTGGATTGTGAACTTGGTGCTAGAGGTGCTTTTGATGAAACAGAAACAATATGGGAATTATTCAAAGAAGAACAAAATCAAATAAGACAATTTCAGTAGAAGAGATCAATCTCAAAAAGATCAGTTTCAGCAAAATCAACAAACCTTGATGGCTCCATAAGAACAATAGCAGAAAGATAGAGAAGATTTACAGAAAGATGAACAGTAGTAAAAAGTTGCAGACGACAAAAAGAGTCACAGAGAATGTAGAGATGAAGAAGACGAAGTAAAAGAAAGAAAATATTCTTATGATGGATCTCTTCTTAAATATACAAAAAAATGATGACCGGTTAGCATTTAATGTGCCGGTGAATAGGGGAATATTTAACACGTGTAAGCGGTTATGCTTAATTCATGGAATCTTGTCGGCAGAAAATTTAAGGAAAGAAATGAACAGTTGCGGCAATTCGAAGCATTAATTCTCACATCATTCTCTCATTCGCAGAGAAGACATGAGAAGAGGCAATATGTAGGATCAGAATATCGCAACATCAATATCCTTGCGAAATCCTTGAACGACACACTGCGAAGATATCGCAGATTGGTAATAAAAATGACGCAATGGATGACGACAGTCTGAACCAAGAAAGATGTGAAGACCTAGCGAGATTTAGGAGAGTTGTGACATTTAACATTTGAATACTTGCGAGAATGTCGCAAGCCAGATCCGAAAATAAAGGACAGCTTAGCTGTCATCCACTATGTAATGTCCTATATAAAGGACCGAGTAGGCTTAAGAGAAAGGAGAGATCTTTTTAGAGTAGAGAGAAAGTTTTGAGGAGAGAGAAAGTCTAGAGTTGCAATTATATTCTTGATTTCATTTTCCCTTTGTAAAATTCTTTAATTCATTTAATAAAAAGTGTGATTGTTGATCTTAAAGATGGGTTGATTATTATGAATTATTGTGAGGGATGTATTGTTGGATTTCCTGCAACTACATATCTGTAAAAACTCTAGAGTTTCTTTCCATCCAGATACTCCAAACAATAGCCACAGATACCATGCACCAAATCTGAAACTGTTGCTTTAAAGGCATAACAATATTCCAAGAGAATAAGAAAGAAAAGAAATCATCCGATATTTTGAAATACAATTTCAGCTTCTTCTTAAAAGATTTTTGAAGCAAACTCACAGTTTAAGAACAAATGATTGACAGTCTTATCTTTATCATAGAAATGACACCTTTTAGAAACATCCATACCTCTCCTATGTAACTTATCTCTTGTTGAAAGACTATTATGAGCTATAGTCCATAAGAAAAATTTAACTTTTGGTGGAAATTTCTCTTTCCAAATTTAAGTAAAGATATGAACTTGACTATTATCTTTTGACATGTTGTTTAGTGAGTCATAGGTAGACTTAACAGAAAACTAACCTTTAGGACTAATTGACCATTGGATAACATCCTCCACTTCTTTTATGAAAGTGCTAGAAGTGGGATTTCTTTGCAAATCTGTAAATTCTCTCCTTGCATCCACATTCAATCTTCTAGGAACGCTGAAATTCCAAGATGCATTATCTTCCACATAAATTTCTGCCACACTTTTAATTTCAGCTCTAGAGATAGCTACAAGTTTGGATATTTTGTGGAAAGAGGAACATCAAAGAGCCAATTG
Source organism: Papaver armeniacum (assembly GCA_023531295.1). Taxonomy (NCBI): domain Eukaryota; kingdom Viridiplantae; phylum Streptophyta; class Magnoliopsida; order Ranunculales; family Papaveraceae; genus Papaver; species Papaver armeniacum. Next base: position 54,032 of record JAJJWW010013682.1, read on the forward strand.
CCCATCTAAAAACTAGTAATACTACCAAAATTTACTTTGAATTTAATATGACTCTTAAAAAAATTGCTAAAATGCATAATACCTTTCCAGACTGAAGTGCCATAAGTGGTCTTGGGTAGTTTTGAGAGCCATTCCAGTGTCATACTTTTCTGCAACTATCTTCCTCCACATAACATCTTTTTCTGTTGCAAATCTCCACTACCACTTTGCTAGAATAACTGAATTCATCTTCTTTAGATTCTTGATTCACAAGCCTCAAAAAAAAAAAAAAATCCTATAAAGAGTAGGGCATTTCACCAGATGAACTTTTTTCTTGCCTTTATTATCATTCCGTAAGAAATCCCTCATAAGCTTTTCTAGTTTTTTGGCCACAAAAACTTGCATCATAAAAAGAGACATAGTGTACTGGCAAACTGCCAAGCACACTATTAATCATATTGATTTTCCCTGCTCTATTTAGCAACTTTTTCTTCCATCCTGCAAGTTTGAGAATGAATTTTTCAATAATTCTATCCATTTTGCAACACCATCAGATTTGTCTCCACGAAGTAGTCCCAAATACTTTGTTGGTAACTGACCAGAATAGCAGCCTAAAATAGAAGAAATCTGAGCTAAATCACCATCAAAACTGACACCAAAAATCCGACTCTTTGCAAAGTTGATTTTGAGTCCTGTGAGCTGCTAAAAAAAAAGAAGTAAAAGCCTTAAATTCTTCACCTGCTTTATGTCTGCATCAAAAAAGATCAGAGTGTCATCTGCAAACTACAAATGGCTAATGAGCTTGCCTCCTTCAATTGCTTGAAAACTAGAAAGTAATCCTTGTTCCCGAGATTTAGTAATCTTGAAAGAAAGAGCTTCTCCCACAAGCAAAAAAAGAAAAGGGGAAAAGGGATCTCCCTGCCTAATTCCTTTCTTGGATTTGAAATATCATGTTGAAGAACCATTCACCAAAACTGAGAATCTTACAAGCTCAACACAGCATCTTATCCATTTTCTCCAACTGTCACGAAAATTCATTTTTGCTAGAATCTCATCAATGAAATCCCAGTTAACATGATCAAAAGCCTTTTCAAAATCTAGTTTGATCAAAATACCTGGATTTTTTTCTCCTTTTTCTTGAATCGATGACTTCATTAGCCACCAAAACTTCATCCATAATTTGTCTTTTTTTGATAAAAGTTGTTTGATGTGCTGAAATGATTTCAGGTAAAGTTTTTTTAAATCTGTCAGCTAACACCTTTGCAATTACCTTGTAAACACAACCAAGCTAATTGGTCTCAAATCCTTGATCTCTTCAATTGTTTCTTTCTTTGGAATTAGAGCTATACAAGTATTTTTGAGTCTCCAATCCAAAAAATTCTTATGTTGTATTTCCTTAAAGACCTGCAGAAAATCTTGTTTGAAAATATCCCAACAAAGAACATAAAAACTAATTGAAAACCCATCTAGACCAGGTATTTTTTTCTTGACCCAACTTCTTCATTGAAGCTAAACATTATTCTTCTGAAACATCTCTTTCTAACTACAACTTCTTTTCTTCTGAAATACTGTTGAAGTGCATAAAGTCCATAGTAACAGATCTTGTTTTGATTTTGAAAAATGTTTTGAAAGAAATCCACTATCCCATCTTTTATCTCTTGAACATCAGTACTCATTTATCCTCTTACTTTGATTCTTATTCTATCAGTGGCTAGTCTGTGAAAATATTTTGTATTATCATCTTGATTTTTCATCTGAACAACCCTTGACCTTGCTCTCCATTTTTCTTCTTTTAAAACAGATAATTTGCAAAAAAATCTTGTCTTGCCTGCAATCTTTCATTCCATTGTTCCTCTGTAAGACCATTATTATCATTCTGAATAGCATCAAGAGACATAAAAACATCTTCCAGATCTTCCATCCTTCTTTCCAAATCACCATATTCTTGTTTATTCCATAACTTTAATTTCGGCTTCGACAACTGCAATTTCTTATAAAAAGTAAAACCTGCTTCACCTGAAACATTAATAGTTACCCAAAAAGCACTAATGAAATAAATGAAATTAGGATGAGTGTACCTAAAATACTCACAGCGGAACGGACCAGGACCTATCTTTACACCATCACAGATAAGAGCAATGGGATTATGATCACTACAAGGTCTTGATAAAGCTTGTTGAAGAACATTAGGAAATTGTTGATCCCAAGCCGCTGAAATGAGAATTATGTCAATTATACTTCTTATACTGTTTAGATGATTGTTGGCCCAAGTGTAAGTTGTTCCATTAAAGGTAAATCAAAAAGTTCATGTCTAGCAATGAAACTGTTAAATTTCCTCATACCCACTGTAGCTACACCTGAAGAAGATCTATCATGTAGAAATCTTATTTCATTAAAATCTCCTCCAATCACCTAGGGAAAATTCCAATAGCATCTTACTTCTTCTAACTTTCTCCAGAATAACTTTCTCTCCTCAGCATCACTGGCACTTGGAGCATAAATACCAGTTAACATCCATTCAAATTTTGTGTCACACATCTGACATAAAGTAGTGACAGAATAGTGACCAATTAGAGAATCCAAAACTGTAATTTTAGAATCATCCCAACAACAAAGAATACCTTCAGAGATGCTTTCATAAGGTGCATCAAGTAATTGCACATTCTTATTAACCCAAGTCCGCCAAACTAAAATATCATTACATCTCTTCTACTAAGATCATTAAGACCCCTCACATTCCAGCAAATAATTTTTAAATCCATTAAAAATAAAATTCCCTAAGGAAACCAAAGAAGGAAACCAATTAAGTAAATTTACCCCCTCCTGCTTTAAAGTTCTGTAGATGAGATTTCATAGCTTCCATCATTAGATCAACATTTTCGTCTTTGTTCCCTTTGAAGAATAGACCAATTTGAGGCCCCAAATTAATCATTTGTGAAGCTACATCTTCAAATTGTTTCCTTAGATTGGGATCAATATTGTGCTTAATCTTGCTCCACTGGCTATCTTCTAAATTAACTGGATTTATATTTTCTGAGCTTGAATGTGAATTAGATTCCTCCATTAGTAAGGGCAGATCAGAACTTACTCTTGGTGGAATTAATTCTTCATTAACACCAGATTGTTATTGAAAAGGTGTAGGCATAGTCTCTTTCACAACATCAATAATTGAATCTTTTGAATTCAAATTCAAATTAGCCGTTGGTGTGGGTGCTCTTGGAATAAAACTTGAGTGCACAATATAATCTGAGCTCCCCGTATCCAAAATATTCACCCTTCTAGCTTTCCTTTTTGTCTACGTTTGAAAATTCAAATTTGAATTTGAGAATTCTGGATACATATTCTTTCCTTTATTCACGCGCGCAGAATTCTCCTCACTTAAATTTTTTTGATTTACATCTTGGGTTGAATGATGCAAAATAGGCCAATCAATATGGAAAGTCTGATTATTCTTTGAGAAATTCTCAATATTCTCCTTGATTTGCGATGACTCAATAGATATTCTTTAAACAATAATTCTTGACCGAAACTTTTGTGTTCCTCCATTAGCAGAATTTAAGGAATTAACTTGAACATGAAAAGATACTCCATTGTAAGTGAATAATAAAATTGTGTCTTTTTGATCAAAATGACAAACTTTAAGACGAATTGCAGTAGCATCTTCCTAAGAAAAAGTTGAATGATGTATTTCTAAAAGACCACCAAACTTAACACTTAACTGATTAAACAATCATCGCACCAGAAGTTGAATGAAACCCCTTTGATTTCAATCCAACTCCCCTCCATATTGTTACTTGAAAAATCGATTGTGTTAACTGAAGACCACCATGGAAGTAATCTTACCAAAATACCGTGAAAGCTCCATAATCCACTGTTAATCATGATTTTTTTATCTTATAAGGACGAAAAGAAAAAAGCTCTTTTATCAAAAGGAAAAATATCACAATCTGCTACCAAATTGAATTTATCAAAAATATCCTTTCCAATAATGCTCCAAGAGATCACAGGTACAGAAGACTCCATTATTACAACATTCCCCCATTGTGGATTGGAATTAGTAGCCTTTTGAACTGATTTATGGTTTCCTTGTTCAAAATTGATGTTATGGTCTTTTTTCTCTTTCCATACCTGAAAAGATTTTTCTTTATGATATGTTGAAGCTTCCTTGTTTCCTAATAACAACCTATACCGAGAACAAATTTCCTCCATCTGTTTGAACCCTTCTCAGCCGACAAAATAGTGAATGAGGTTTTCTTGTTTTCTAAAAAAAGTTAGACGTAAAAATTCTCCAATCTTGTTTCTATCACTAAACAGAAGCAAATATTCAGATCCCTTCTCAAATATCCAGTGCCATGTACCATATAACTCCTTGCTAGATTCTTTGCGCATCATATTTTTTTATCCAAATAATGGAAGATCTACTCATATTGAAGCGAATTAAATCCCTTGTATTTCTTGTTTCTCATGTTAAAAGAACATTACCAGATTTCGATGATAAAATGAAGGACTTGTATTCACAATCAATTTTTATTGAGAGATTTTTCAGAAATCACTCTCATCTTTTTCTTCTTTGAAATTGAGAACCAACCTTGTTCTTTCTCACCTTCTTCGCTGATAAAAACTGGACTTGATAGATTTGATTTTTATTGATCTGAAAACCTCATTTAGAACCAAAACCTAATCTTGAACCTTATTCTTATGAACACGCCGATCTTCATGCTGCAAACCTTGATGATCATAACCCACTGACTCCTTCCTGCTGCTGTGTGAAGACGAACCCCGAACCATCTTAGCTACGAGAAACCTGGACATTCTCTCTCCTCTTTTATTAAACTTTTATCTATCCAAGTATGATTTCTAAGCATTACTTTTTTGTGTGAAGGAGATAACTTAGGCAATAGATAATATTAAACAAATATGGGTTTTATCTTTCTCACACAACTGTTGAGATTGATTTCATTAAGCAGTATTTATATGAGTTACAAGATGTAGAAGCTAAGAAAGCGTAACAGCAAGAGCTGAAAAATAGGTACAACAAATAAAACGAAAGACTAAACCTAATAACCTATGGAATATGACTTTACAACAGATAAGTAGGATGACTAGGTTGAGTTACAAAAACCTGTACATATGACATGTGCGCTTGTACACGTGAGAATAATGTGAGGAGTTTGGGAGATTTAATAACCCCCTCAAGTTGGAGCGGTAGAACCTGAACGAACGCCCAACTTGCTAACCAAACGACCAAATTGTGGAGCTCCCAGTGGCTTTGTAAAAACATCCGCAAGCTGATCCGCAGATTGAAGATGCTTTGGTAAAATTAATCCACTAAGTAATTTTTCACGAACGAAATAACAATCTATTTCTATATGTTTAGTACGCTCGTGAAAGACCGGATTTTAAGCAATGTGAATTACAGCTTGACTATCACAAGAAACTGTGATAGGTAGAGGACATGGAATATGCATGTAAGTGAAAAGATAATAAAACCATTGTAATTCTGCTGTAAGATTTGCTAAAGCACGATATTCAGCTTCAGCAGAAGAACGAGCCACAATAGGATGTTTCTTTGATTTCCATGAAATAGGACTATTACCTATTTTGACTAAGTAACCTGTAGTGGAACGACGAGTCATTGGACAACCTGCCCAATCAGAATCGGTGTACCCATGCAGGGATAGGGAACTAGTAGAAGATAGAAAAATTTCATGACCAATAATACCCTTTAGATATCGTAGAATACGATGAGCATCATCAAGATGAGATGTGCGAGGTCGTTGCATAAACTGACTAAGATAATTCACTGAGTAAGTAATATCAGGACGAGTAAGTCCACCCCCCCCTAAGAGATACAAGGGATTTATGGACTCACTTTTTTTAACTCTACGGCCAACTAGACGACTTTAAAACAAGGAAAATAAACCTAGGGGATCACGTAATTCTTTACCATCAATAGGAAGTAACTTAATGTGTGTATCCACTGGGAAAGAAGAGGTACGAGCCCCTGTGAGACCAGAATCCTTTAGAATATCAAGGATATATTTTCGTTGGCATAAAAAAATGCCTTTAAAAGAACGAGAGACCTCAATACCTAAAAAGTATTGTAAGCGACCAAGGTCTTTAATTGAGAAATGAGAAGCCAGACGTAGCTTAAGAGAATTGATGAAATTATCATCTGTGCCAGTGATAATTATATCATCAACATATACTAGGACAAAAATCGAAGTTGTACCCCGATGATATGTGAAAAGAGAATTATCACATAGAGGTTTTTTTAAAACCTTCAGCTAGTAAAACTGAACAAAGTTTCGCAAACCATTGACGAGAGGCTTGCTTAAGACCACAAAGAGATTTCTTAAGTTTGAATACCTTAGAATCACCTTTACGTGCTAGACCAGGTGGAATGCGCATATAAATTTCTTCATCAAGATCACCATAGAGAAATGCATTGTTTACATCCAACTGATGTAAAGACCACCCTTTGATAGATGTAACAGATAATAACACACGTATAGTAACTAGTTTTGCCACCGGAGCAAAAGTATCATAGTAATCGATACCTTCTTGCTGAGTATAACCTTTGGCAACAAGGCGAGATTTATACCGTTCTATTGAACCATCTGAATTAAATTTGATTTTAAAAACCCACTTACAGCCAATGGCTGTTTTGCCGGGTGGTAAATAAACCAGTATCCAAGTGTTGTTGGCTTCCAAAGCTAGAATTTCCTTATCCATAGCAGCACGCCACTTTGGACACTTTGATTCCTGTGAGAAAGTTTTAAGGGAGATACGTGTATTTCTTCCAAAACAAAGGCAGCCAAAAACACGCAGATTTGAATAATCTGGAATTTGACGAAGTAACAGCTCATGAGGGGATTTATGAGACAAGACAGGTGATGGTAATTTGTTGATTAAATATGCAGCAGCAAGAACACATTCTCCCCAAAAACGAATGGGTAGATTCGATTGGAATCTTAATGACCTTGCTACATTGAGCAAGTGTCGATGTTTGCGCTCAACAATGCCATTTTGTTGTGGGGGTATAGACACAGCTTGTTTGATGTAGAATACCCTGTGCATGAAACCAAGACTGAAGTTCTTTAGATTTGAACTCAGCACCATTGTCAGAACGGAAAGTTTGCAATGATGGAACAATTAAATTGTTAGTACCAGATGATATACTGGTTAGTTTATGACCAAACCGTGTCATAACAAAGTTGAAAAAATACTGAAGAAACTTTAAAGTTTGTGATTTGGTTTTCATTAAATAAACCCAAGTGCACCTAAAATAATCATCTACTATTGTAAGAAAAAACTTTGCACCGGAAAGAGATGGAATTGAAAAGGGACCCCATATATCAGCATGTATTAGTTGAAAAACATGTGAAGAAGAAGAAACACTTTTATTAAATTTAAGACGGGTTTGTTTCTCCCTTGGACAAACATCACATAAGTGATTACATTGAGAATAAATGTAAGAAAATTGACTAGATAAAAACTTGAAACAATCCATGTTCGGATGGCTGAGACGGCAATGCCATGTATCCACAGGCTTATTTGCACGAATAGATAAAGCAAATGGTTGAGGACTGAAGTGATATAGGCCAGCTATACATCTACTCCATCCAATCTCCTTGGTTGTTTGACGGTCCTGAAAGATGCAAGAGCCGTTTGAGAAAGATACACACAAATTAGCTGTGTGAGTCAATTGACTGACAGAAAGTAAATTGAATTTGAAACTAGGAATGTAAAAAACATTCAATAGTTTGATAGTATGTGATAAATCAACACACCCAACATGAGTCACGGATGTATGAGTTCCATCTGGCAATTGAACTTGGATTGGTTTAGAAACCAAGTCATGAGAAGTGAAAAGAGACAGAGATGAACATATGTGGTGAGTAGCACCACTATCTACAATCAAATCATTGAAAGTACAAGAAAGAGAAATACTTGCGAAATTTGTAAAAGGAATAGTTTCAGCACCACCTGTAGCTAGTTATAACAAAGAAAGCATGTGAGCATATTGAGCCGCACTGATGTTTGGGGCAGCTTGCTGGGCAGATGCAGTAGGAGCATGAATGGCAGCAACCATATGGGAGTCTGTAGCACGGGTCTTTGGCATATCCTTTGGATAGTCGTTCAGCTTCCAGCATGTGGCTCTAGTGTGACCGTGTTTTGAGCAGTGATCACAAAACAGCCTGAGGCGTTTATTATTGCCAGATATATTATTGCTTCCAAAACCAGGATGTGCAAAATTCCTTGGGTTGCGATATTCACCACGAGAAACAACATTCAAAGTAGCAGATTCAATTGAAGGAGTATAAGATGAGTTTATACCTTGCTGCTCCTCCTCCTACCTGACATGATTGTATATTTTCAAAGATGAAGGCATAGGCTCCATGAGAAGGATTTGAATGCTAGAGAGGAGAATCGATCATGTAACCCTTGTAAGAACTCCATGGCTCTATCCTAATTGTGGTTATCGAAGTAGTTTTTTCCTGCGCCACAGATACACGGTTCAACGGAACGAAAGACATCCAACTGATCCCCGAGATACTTGAGTCGTGTGTAGTACATCGCCACGCTCAAATTGTCTTGCTACATGTTGGATATAGATTGCTTTAATGCATACAACTTTGATGCATTATGGTGGGAGAATCTCGATTTGATTTCCAGCCATTGTTCTCTAGCAGAGGGAAAATTCATTGTACTGGATCTGATTTCAGGATTGTTGATGGTGGATTTTCGTTTAAGGTTAAAATTGTAAAAAAAACCTGAAAAATCATGCGCTGACATCTTGTAAAAGATAAAGCCATTTATAAGTGTTGGATATTCCCTCACTTAATTCACCAAGAATGGATCATGTAGCAACAATCCCTTCTTGTGAATTTCATATCAGCCTTGTATTTCCCGTACTCATTATCGGTGTGGCATGACGATCGAGTGTTACTCTTATAGAGTAACATGAACCTCCAAGCACTATAATGAATCATTATCGGTGTGGCATGAGACCGAGTGTTACTCATATATAGAGTAACACGAACCTCCAAGCACTATAATGAAACCATGTACGAAATACCCGTACAGCTGCCGATGCTCGGTGTGTTATATTAGCCCGAGCCCTCTCGGTGTGTTATATTAGCCCGATTGAGCCCCTCTCGGTGTGTTATATTAGCCCGATTGAGCATCCGGACTTGATCAGATCAGTCTCCGGATATGATTCGATCGTTGATCATCCAACTCCACAAGCATGATTGGATGACCACAGATCAATTCCATCACCCCAAGCATGGTATGGAATACCCACGGCCTTAGCTTGCCGTGATATGATTCGATCGCAGTCATCCAACTCCACAAGCATGATTGGATGACCACAGATCAATTCCATCACCCCAAGCATGGTATGGAATACCCACGGCCTTAGCTTGCCGGATATGATTCGATCGCAGTCATCCAACTCCACAAGCATGATTGGATGACCACAGATCAATTCCATCACCCTCAAGCGTGTATGGAATACACACGCCCGACCCCGCATGGTCGACCATTGGCTTTGCTTGCCAAGAAACCGTCCATACCAAGCATTATGGACGGAAAACCCTAAATTAGGGTTTGCGGCATATTACATGTGCCGCAAAACAGCCTCATCCATCCATCTTCGCAAGTACTGCACGAAGGGTGCATGTAGACTAGAAGGGCCCAGAGCATGTCAACACGATCACCGTGTGACCGCCTACACACTTGACCAATCGGTCAAAGCCAACCATGGTTGGTTACAACAAATTCGTCCGCCCAAAAGAGCATGGTCGCGCGGCTTTGAAAGCCAAAATTAGGGTTTCAAGTCATCACGCGCGTCCATCTTCTCCGAGACGAATGGAGGGTCACGATTGGATTAACCAAGGCCGGTCATACCAAAGCATGACCACCGTGGGCCCATCTACCTCCTTCTTGCGATCGGCCAAGGCATACCATGCCCGGCCAACCCAAAACGCACGCCCAAACTCGTGCGGTTACACTCCCCAAATCCTAAATCGATCTCGACCGCTCAACTTCACCGGATGATTTGAGTGGCTTAGATCACATTTTCATGGGATAATCAAGTATAGGTGTGAACACCAACCTACCACCTACACGGTAGTATGATCGACCAAGACCGACCAAGATGGGTCGTCTTGGAACGCACGCCCAAACTTGGGATGTCATGCGGTTTCCAACTCCTTTGCGGCAAGGGATTTTTCGCCGCAAACCGATCTCAACCACTCCTCTTTGACGGTCAAATTGAGTGGCCTAGATTGCATCTTCATGAGACGGAGAGACATGGACGTGTACACCATCATGCCGTCAACACGCATGTATGGTCGGTCCTCTACAAAATCCTTCCCATGCTTGGTTTCGACCAAGCTGAAGAGTGATGCTTGCGCACCTCTTTTAAAACCCTAATTTCATCAATCGGTCATGATGAGTGTCTCCAACATCATCTCATCCGTCCGACTTCACCAACTTTGGTTATACAACCCCGGTCGAGTTATTTGGATAGTGAGGAGTCATTACCCATCACTTTACCACACCGTAATGCGCACTCGCATAAAATACACACGATACTCCACAAGTATCGACTTTCCGAATAACGCAGATTATTCAATTCAAAGCATTACATGCTACCTTCCGTGGATCCACGATCCACATTCCGCACATCAATCATGTCACAAACCGGGGGATACTTATCGGGGTATTGGTCTGGCGGTTTACACGGCGTGCGGCGTGCAACGCGCCATCACAAGAACGTGTTAGGAAGTCATGGACGGTTAGAGATGAACCGGAGAAGTGGGCAAGACCGTCGTATGCTACCGACACACAACTCCACCACTCCATCATTCCATTACCTCCACTTCCCACGAGAAACGTGAATGAGGCTCAATGACTTGTATAAATAGGTTCTCCGCCCTATTTCAAACAAGGAATAACGGGGACAGAACAACACAAGTTCAGTCGACAGAAACCAAGTGTTAATACAAAAACCGTATTCAAACACCCGTGAGCCTCGCTTGCATCAACCGTAAGCTTGCTCATTTTTTGTTACAAGTCATAAGCAAGCCAACACCTTCACAATCTCAACACCTTCTTCGCTTCCCTCCCTAAGATCAACCCCATCTCCTTCACTTTGTGACCGAAACAAGTCTGGAACGGCCATTTCTTGGTTTAGGCCGGACTTGCACAGATTGATCTCTCGAATCTACAAGCACTCACCGCGTTAAAGTGCATTTGTTGAAGGTTTAGATTCATTCCTCATCCACACCCCAAATTACCAAATTCTCAGCAGGAGTAGTTTTCACCCATCAACAATTGGCGACCACAAAGTGGGAGGTTGATCTATCGGTTGCAAAAATTGAATTCTCAATCCTTCAGTTTTCATCCCGCGATGTATCCTCACTCGGAGACCACAGGCGGTTCAGATATCATGGGAAGCATAGCTGGAATGTTGGAGGATGTCTTGGCAAATCAAGCCGGTATCACCAGAAGGTAGAGCGAAACATTCCGCCTTTTAAATGATATAACATCACAATTACAAGAAGGGTCGGCGTGCATCTACTCAGCAAAGTGTAAGAAACGCTCGAATCCTTAGCCAGGAGTCACAACTTTACCGGTGGAGAGGAAAAAGAGCCCGCAGGAGACTCGGGAAAGATGAACAACATGGTCCAGTCAACAATGAAGAACCGAGGCAACTCCACGAGGAGGAGAGGACTTGTCCAGAGCACTACAACGTCTAGGATAAAGAAATGGAGCCCGCAGCTTACGGATCCCCTCGCTGGAAGATTTACATATCAAGACCCTTGTTGAAGCCGTGAAGAAACGCTTGAGGAAGGAGAGATCAATCAAGTAACACCCCTGGAGCCAACAAGGAATGAATTCAACGCACCTAGGAGAAGGTACTTCAATGGCACGGACCTACATGGACCCGATCAAAGAAGCGACATCGATATGAGCGGTCCTGTCATGGAGGCTCCTACACCGGGACCGATCCTCACAACGATCTTCCTCGAGTCAATAGTTTCACTCTGAAGTCTGGGCGGTCCTGTCATGGAGGCTCCTACACTGGGACCGATCCTCACAACGATCTTCCTCAAGTCAATAGTTTCACTATGAACCAGAGGCCGGTGGATCGGGAAGCGGTTTCTCTAGTGGAAAGTTTATGCAAACTTTCACATCTCTCGAAGAATCAGCGCGCGGAGACGTTTTGCTGCTATCAACCATAGGAAGGTCACGACCGTGACCTACATGTCACCGCACGCATCAAGGATTCGAGTTCAGACGACCCTTATCTACACATGATCGTCTTCATTACTCTCAAGATTCTCAGGACATCCAAGGCTCTCCCGGGCAAGGTCGTACGGAAGCCTACCACAATGACGGACTTCGAGGGAAACCAAACCAAAGCACATACGGGAGAAGCTCCGTGGAAAGAATCGACAAGTTCGTTGCATCCCACTCCCCATGTGGGCGTCAATTCAGGAAGAAGACCGACTTGCATCATTGAGGGCTAGTACCCACGATGCATCTTTGCTGACGAAGCATTCTTCTCCATACTGTGAAGCCACAACCCACGTTCACACGAGGAGGGAAACGAACTTTTATGGCGAGTCGTGACCGTAAAGGAAAACGGTATACCCAAGATCGCCATTATCGCAGAGAGGAGATCGTTACCCGGTCTCTCCACCTAATGGAATGCTACAAAAGCAACGAACCACAAGAGCAAGTGCTAGATGCTCCACAACAACTGCAAGATGGCACCAACTCTACAACTGATGAAATTGAAATCGTTGAGGAATCTCCTAGGCCTATCTCCATCACTCAACCTTGTGTACGGATAAACGCACGAAGCTCGTGCAACTTCTCAAAGAGTACCAGGACATATTTGCTTGGAGATATGAAGAAATGCCGGATGAAAATTGGTCACCCATCATATACATGTCATACCTGTATCCAAGTCGGTTAAACAGTTGTAGTTCATACATGAGGAAAATGGATAGATCAAAGTCGCATAGACTTCAGAGACTTGAACAAGTCTTTGCTCCAAAACGATCCTCCTCGCCTAACATCGACATGTTAATAGATACAACCAGCGGACACGGCATGTTCTCCTCCATGGATGGATGTAGCGGCTACAAACAGATAAGGATGTACGAGCATGATGCAAGTAAGATATCTTTTCGAACTCCTCTCGGAAATTTTTATTATACCATGCTTGCCATTTGGTTTAAAGAGTGCCGGTTCAACGTATAACCGCTCTATTCCACCGGAGCCGATACCTCAAGGGAGCAGCCTCAAGAAGATAACGATGTCCAACCGTCATATCGAGAGAGATCCGGCGAGTTACTCCATCGGACAGTGGTCGAACAAGATCCGGGTGAGTCACTTTATCGGACGAGTACATGTCTATCACGCTATATTGGAGAATCCGCGCTTTTGGTCATCCTCTGGAGCTGTTGAACGCTCATCTACAACAACATATGCCCCGATAGAAAGAACCGGGCCTGCCAGGAAGAGCCTCATAATGTTTGTAGGGGCATATATCTCACCAACAAAGCGATACAACATTCACCTTTCAGAAGCGGTTCTTTGAAAGCTGACAAGAGGAAAACCACCAAGATACAACATCATGCGCGTCCATCAACTCCAACTCCAGTACCACGTGCACGAATCCCACAATGATGAAACAACGTCCAAGGTATTCCATACCCGGCTCGACAACAACCACTACGGACAAACCATGTAAACCACGCTTGGGGATCGAGGCTCGCATGAAGTTCCTTCACCGTCGATCAAGGACTTCTTCAACATGAGAAAGATGGTCAGTCAAGAATCATGGATTCGCAAGGGTAATCGAACTGAAGAGGAAGCCACTTCAACGCTCCCTCCCAGTTGCTTCAATGGTCTATTCAAGAGCCGCCGCAACGCTCTCTCCGAGACCCACGTTCGCTTCATAATCCTTCTTCAACACTCTCTCCAGACCCACCTCAACGGCCGCATCGAAACCACTTTAACATCCTCTCGAGACGTTTCAACACTCAAGCCGCATCAATAATCTGCGCTCCGGTCAAGTTATCTTTGATGTACTCATTGCTCAACATACGCCTCATCCATCCTTCATGAGGACCCAAAATGGAGCATGAAAAACCTTGAAGTCGATAGGAGGAAGGTTATCCTGTGGAACGAGATGTTTTCATATAGTTGAAAGGGCGCGGTGAACAATTCATCATCGATGTTCGGCATATCTTTGAAGTCGTCAACACTTCCTGACTTGGCACCAGCATTATCTCCAGAAGACATCTCAACAGGGATTCTTTCTACCGCAATGAAATAAAAGACAGGAGTTAGAACTTGTATGAAAGCACATGAGAAGTTTAGTCACACACGGCAAGACACAACTCACGAGCGGAGCATGCAATGGCCGGTCCAAATACCATTCAAATCCGGCACAAAATTCAGTCGATTTCAGTCTAGTACGAATTTTAGTCCGGTACAAGTTTCGGTCTGGGTATTGACTTCAAGTTCTCCCAAGTATAACTTTCAAGTCGGTATAAGTTTCAAATTTCAGTCAAGCATATGTGAATAAGACCCACGTTCCGGCATATACGGCGGGCCCGCATTCATCCGCATACATCACAATACGATTTTCTTTATTCATGGGAATCGTGTACTGGATTCAAGTCAAATGGTGGGGAAAGCTAAGCATGCATATGTCTTACAAAAGGTATTTACCTAACAAAACTAGGGTTTGACCGTTAAAAAAAAAAAAAAAAAAAAAAGGAGCGAAACCTACCTTGAGCGGCCGGACGGGAGCAACTCCGGCAACGGACGGCGGCGGTTTCCGGCAACAATTCCGGCGACAGCAACAGCAGCAGTCGACGGCAGCAGCAAGGTTGCGGACGAGAACAAAAGAAGAAAAAGAAAATTCGTGAGAAAAGAAAAGGAGTTTGGCTTCTTTTATAGACAAAAATTAGAAGAATCCCAATAGAACAAGGATTCCTCTTTTGTTTGGTTTCCTCTTCTGATTCAAATACCCAAAGAAAGAAAACGGCCCCACTGTGGATTCCATACAAGCGTGACGGCGTGGAAAACTAGCGGTAACCGACACTCTTCCGGGTAAACTCCTTTTACCTTGTCTTTCTCATGTATGCATGTCACCATCTCATGCCTACCACACAATAATGTAACCATTATGTGCTAGGCAGGGGACTTAATGTTGATGGTGGATTTTCGTTTAAGGTTAAAATTGTAAAAAAAACCTGAAAAATCATGCGCTGACATCTTGTAAAAGATAAAGCCATTTATAAGTGTTGGATATTCCCTCACTTAATTCACCAAGAATGGATCATGTAGCAACAATCCCTTCTTGTGAATTTCATATCACCTTGTATTTCATGTACTCATTATCGGTGTGGCATGACGACCGAGTGTTACTCTTATAGAGTAACATGAACCTCCAAGCACTATAATGAATCATTATCGGTGTGGCATGAGACCGAGTGTTACTCATATATAGAGTAACACGAACCTCCAAGCACTATAATGAAACCATGTACGAAATACCCGTACAGTGCGATGCTCGGTGTGTTATATTAGCCCGAGCCCCTCTCGGTGTGTTATATTAGCCCGATTGAGCCCCTCTCGGTGTGTTATATTAGCCCGATTGAGCATCCGGACTTGACCGTATCGGTCTCCGGATATGATTCGATCGCAGATCATCCAACTCCACAAGCATGATTGGATGACCACAGATCAATTCCATCACCCCAAGCATGGTATGGAATACCCACGGCCTTAGCTTGCCAGATATGATTCGATCGCAGTCATCCAACTCCACAAGCATGATTGGATGACCACAGATCAATTCCATCACCCCAAGCATGGTATGGAATACCCACGGCCTTAGCTTGTTGTGAGATATGATCGATCGCAGTCATCCAACTCCACAAGCATGATTGGATGACCACAGATCAATTCCATCACCCTCAAGCGTGGTATGGAATACACACGGCCGACCCCGCATGGTCGACCATTGGCTTTGCTTGCTAAGAAACCGTCCATACCAAGCATTATGGACGGAAAACCCTAAATTAGGGTTTGCGGCATATTACATGTGCCGCAAAACGATCTCATCCATCCATCTTCGCAAGTACAGACGAAGGGTGCGGATGTAGACTCGAAGGGCCCGAGCATGTCAACACGATCACCGTGTGACCGCCTACACACTTGACCAATCGGTCAAAGCCAACCATGGTTGGTTACAACAAATTCGTCCGCCCAAAGAGCATGGTCGCGCGGCTTTGAAAGCCAAAATTAGGGTTTCAAGTCATCACGCGTCCATCTTCTCCCGCACGAATGGAGGGTCACAGATTGGATTAACCAAGGCCTGGTCATACCAAAGATGACCACCGTGGGCCCATCTACCTCCTCTTGCGATCGGCCAAGGCATACCATGCCCGGCCAACCCAAAACGCACGCCCAAACTCGTGCGGTTACACTCCCAAATCCTAAACCGATCTCGACCGCTCAACTTCACCGGATGATTTGAGTGGCTTAGATCACATTTTCATGGGATAATCAAGTATAGGTGTGAACACCAACCTACCACCTACACGGTAGTATGATCGACCAAGACCGACCAAGATGGGTCGTCTTGGAACGCACGCCCAAACTTGGGATGTCATGCGGTTTCCAACTCCTTTGCGGCAAGGGATTTCGCCGCAAACCGATCTCAACCACTCCTCTTTGACGGTCAAATTGAGTGGCCTAGATTGCATCTTCATGAGACGGAGAGACATGGACGTGTACACCATCATGCCGTCAACACGCATGTATGGTCGGTCCTCTACAAAATCCTTCCCATGCTTGGTTTCGACCAAGTCAAGAGTGATGCTTGCGCACCTCTTTTAAAACCCTAATTTCATCAACGGTCGCAGATGAGTGTCTCCAACATCATCTCATCCGTCCGACTTCACCAAACTTGGTTATACAACCCCGGTCAGGGAGTTATTTGGATAGTGAGGAGTCATTACCCATCACTTTACCACACCGTAATGCAAGACTCGCATAAAATACACACGATACTCCACAAGTATCGACTTTCTCGAATAACGCAGCTTATTCAATTCAAAGATTACATGCTACCTTCCGTGGATCCACGATCCACATTCCAGACATCAATCATGTCACAAACTGGGGGATACTTACTGGGGTATTGGTCTGGCGGTTTACAGCGTGCAGCGTGCAACGCGCCATCACAAGAACGTGTTAGGAAGTCATGGACGGTTAGAGATGAACTGGAGAAGTGGGCAAGACCGGTCGTATGCTACCGACACACAACTCCACCACTCCATCATTCCATTACCTCCACTTCCCACGAGAAACGTGAATGAGGCTCAATGACTTGTATAAATAGGTTCTCCGCCCTATTTCAAACAAGGAATAACGGAGACAGAACAACACAAGTTCGGTCGACGAAACCAAGTGTTAATACAAAAACCGTATTCAAACACCCGTGAGCCCGCTTGCATCAACCGTAAGCTTGCTCATTTTTTTTACAAGTCATAAGCAAGCCAACACCTTCACAATCTCAACACCTTCTTCGCTTCCCTCCCTAAGATCAACCCCATCTCCTTCACTTTGTGACCGAAACAAGTCCGGAACGGCCATTTCTTGGTTTAGGCCGGACTTGCACGTATTGATCTCTCGAATCTACAAGCACTCACCGCGTGATGCATTTGTTGAAGGTTTAAATTCATTCCTCATCCACACCCCAAATTACCAAATTCTGCAGGAGTAGTTTTCACCCATCAACAAGGATCAACTGAGTTGGATATCCAACTCCCAACAAGATCATCATCACGCGTCCAGTGTTGAAGATCAACTGGATCTTTAGGTTTCTTCACCGTGCCATCTATATAGCCGGTTTTTCCATTCGCGATGAGAGTCTTTGTCATTACTCTGCCCCAGGTGTAGTAATTATCGTTGGTTAGAAGAGGAGTAAATATCACAGATGTGGGATTATCTGCGGGATGTACGTAATAAGGACTGTTGGGAGATAACGCAGTATCCTTATCGGAGTTGTTGATGTTGTGAGGTTCCATTATGGGATATGACTGATCACCATCAATAGCCATGAAGATTGATTTGCAGGTAAAAATTTTTGTTTTGACCTAGATCTAATATACCATAAACAAATATGGGTTTTATCTTTCTCACACAACTGTTGAGATTGATTTCATTAAGCAGTATTTATATGAGTTACAAGATGTAGAAGCTAATAAAGCGTAACAGCAAGAGCTGAAGAATAGGTACAACAAATAAAACGAAAGACTAAACCTAATAACCTATGGAATAGGACTTTACAACAGATAAGTAGGACGACTAGGTTGAGTTACAACAACCTGTACATATGACCTGTGCGCTTGTACACGTGAGAATAATGTGAGGAGTTTGGGAGATTTAATAAGTATGGTGCACCACTCATCTCTCACACGCTGGATCGCGTTACACCCGGTTCTGGTTGAATTATCAAAAGAAAAATATTACATTTGGTCCTGGGCTTAGGCTTGGGAATGAGTTCAACCAAGATCTCTAGGAATAGGTTCAACCAAGATACGTTTTTTTTTTGGAATAATCAAAATAAATTTTGTATTAACGTCCCCGTATGACCCGTGCAAAAAATATTTCGTGCCAATTTTTTTGTTCTAAAGACAGTTTGTATTGTTTAATAGCGAGATAATTTCTACTTAGTTTATGACTGTTTTATGTTTGTCATTGTGCAACATCATTTCAAACTTAATTGTGCATTGACTTCACCTTCTCATTTTGTCTATAAAAGCAAATTCAAATTTCATTTGTAAAACATCCCAGAGCAGGCTATCATTCCTCGCTCTTTTCCCTTTTTCTCGCTTTGTTGTGCACAATTTGTTTGTTTATTTCCTTACATTCTTACTATTAAGTTTAACGAGTGCACAACTTGTATTGTGCTTATACAATCGCCATATATTAGGCAACTCTATCATGTGCACATCTCCGTTGTTGAGGTATAATATCATTCACTCTTGAGGTGTACATGGAACTGTTGCACTAAGGAGAATACAATAGAACCTTTATATATTAATACTCTTGGGCAAGCACAAAATTATTAATATACATGGGTTATTAATATATAGAGGTTGATTAAAGTAAAATTTCACAAATCGGCACTATATTTTGTATCAATATGTAAAGGTAATCACTATATAGAGTATTAATATATGGAGGTTCTACTGTATTCTAAGCATGTGGTTTAACCATGAAAGAAATAAACTAAAAATTATTGAAGATATATTTTCCGAAGTTTTTATAAATCCTGAATAATCCTACCCAAAAAAGAAATAAACTGGAAATGGTGCTTAATCGACAGACCATGTAGTAGAGCTTTACATGACACCAGAACCATTTCTGGATTCATCAATAACAACTAGGAGCTCAAAAGAGATGTTGAAGTTGACCTATAGAAGAAAAGAAGAAACTATTACTCAATCAGGTTGGGTAGTATGGATGATTACAAGGTTTTTATATAAGGTGGAACTAGAGGAATCTTTGGCAACTAATAGTCCTCACTGAAGTCTCGCCATCAGGTATGATTATATAGATGAAGAAAATTTCTATGTTGTCAAAATTTGGGTTCTTGTCAAGAGGATTCCAAAACATATAATTCCGGATATAAGCAATATTCTTAGACCAGCTGGTATATTTCAAGAGGCTAAGAAACCATATGGAAGAGACAATGATGAGAAGATCATGAAAATTCCGCTTGATATAGATATCACTAGAGCTCTAAAGTATGGTATAAACTCTTATGAAAGTCCTATAATCTCTCACTGGTTGGAATTTTCTTTTGCTCTAAATGGTATTCAATTTCACTAAGTTTGTTGAGTTCTTGACCATCCCGGCCCCCTCTGTAAAGAAAAAAGTGACTGCACCACTCATAACTACCAACCTCACCCATCTTCTACTTCAAATCCAATAATACCTTTCCCATGAACCCCAATACTATAATCAAGAAAATGACTTATTCTGATAAAGATGTCGTTGCTGAGTTTTCAATCAAGATGGGAAATGCTCAAAGACATATTGTGTTATCTAATAGTACTGTGGAACTTGATGGACCTGAAGAATTAATCATCTTTAAGGATGGTATCCAAGACCCTAGTATCAGGGAAATTCCAACTCAAAACCTTGATATATTGGCATGTCAAAGGAAGCACAAGGAAATTGTTTTTTGTCAGAAGCTTAAGGAATCAACTTAAAAAAATAAAAAAACCTTATATAGAATGCTTCTCGTCTTCGTGGTCATAACAATGGGAACAACAATGTTGAAAACCTTAAACCTAAAAATATCTTCCCAATATCTCCCTCTCCGTCCCTAACCCATACCCAACTATTTTCTCTCTAGCTAATATTCAAACTCAGCTGAATCAAGAATTCAATAACCAGAAGAAGTTGTTATGGGAAAGAAGAAGATTGGAAATCAGAAATAAAAATGATTTGTCTCATCATGCTCATATAACCACTAAATCAAAAAGGGAAATTCTGGCCTTGGAGACTTATGCTGATCAAATGAAAAAAAGTTAAAGACTCAATACCTCCCAACAAGAAAATCAACAATTTGTAGCAAGGAATGCAGATTAATCCGTCATGCAGTTTGACTATTAACAATCTTGTGGGAGGTATACTTTCATTCAGGCAGAGGTACTATCTTTAATTTATATCCCCCTCTCTATGTTGATTGGTAGTTGGGCTTTCTATGTTGATGCTTTTAGTGTCGGTTGCTCTAACGCTAGCCCATTCTAGCCTAAGTATAACCAAGCATTATTTTCTAGGATACTTTATTCTTATCTTTGACTATGCTAGGATATGTTACTTTTGACAGTTTCCCACAATCTTGTCTTGGAACTTCCAAGGATTAGGTAAATATAATACTAGCAGAAATCTGAATGACATCTATCTTGAATAAAGAGAACCCTGATTTTTTTCTTTCTTTCTGAGACTAAGCAGAAATATAAGAATCTTAGTTTTGTCCTTAGAAACATAGGGGTTACCAACTTCTGGTTTGTTGAACCTAAGGGTTCTATTGGCACTGTTGGTGGGTTAGCTCTTGCTTGGACGTCCAATGTTACCATCTCCATTTTGTATTTCTCTAATAATAACATAAGTGCTACTATCACACCAGCCAATGGAAATCCTTGGTTGTTCACATGATACTATGGTATTCCCTATACTACTAAGGATAAACTGAACTCTTGGAATATGATTGAAAATATTAATAATAAGAATACTCTATCTTGGCTTGTTATGGGTGATTTTAACTTTGTTCTTCATGATCATGAAATATAGCCAGTATACTATTGATTCTTCTGAAACTGGTATTTTGTTAGATAAAATTGAAGAAGCATGTCTCGATGACCTTGGATACATTGAATGCCCATTCACTTGGACCAACAAAAAAATTGAAAATCTCCTCACTGAGCAAAGACTTGACAAAGGTTTATGAAAAAACGGGGGTATAACAACCACCCCCAATAATTTGTTCGGAAATCTGTATGGACTAAACTCCAATATAATTCCGAGAGCACCAACTTAAAAGTGAGACTCAATCAAGAAACATAATGAGCTTTATCTCTATTTCTCAACACAATCATCAAATCGAACAGATAGAAATCCGTGAGCCTGATTGATATGAGAAATAATTTGGATGGTACCAAAGACCAATGCCCAAGTGTCAATCAAGTTCTATCCAATAAACAAGGTCGGATTTATCAATTGATTAAACTACGCACAACCTGTGATATTTCAATTATATAAACAAATATAGTGCGGAAAAGAAATAAAGACACCAGAAATTTTGTTAACGAGGAAACCGTAAATGTAGAAAAACCTCGGGACCTAGTCCAGATTGAACCATATGAACACTTTTGTCTTAACCATATTCATCTAACACTTCTAGATCAAATATGATGATCAATCAATCATGAAAGATAATCAAATGAATCTAATTTTGTTTTAAACAAAGTTGTTCACTATCTCATAGAAATATATATGAACAAATTGAAACAAAATCGGATTGATTCGTAATCGTACAAAGTACTTGTACAAGAATCAATGCATGAACATTAAGCCACGGTTTGCATAGTTAATTTGCATTCCTTAAATCATAAATGTTTTAGTTCATGAGTATGAGAATCATACATAACAGATTTTAGAACTTAACCACTGTGTTCGCAAATTGGGTACGCGAACAGCAGCTCCGGACCTTGTCCTAGTCAAGCCATTCACAAACCCGGTTCGCAAACAACCGTCCCGGACCCAACTCAGGTAAATCCGTTCGCACACTAGGTACGCAAACAAGAGTTTCGGACCTGAATCATTACAATACAGTTCGCATACTAGGTATGCATACCGTGTTGTATCCAGACATAGGTAATTGTTCTAAACTCTCATTTCAATCATTGAAACATCCTTGGAATATGACAATGGTAATCTCACACATACCATTAGCTTCAAGTAATTTTCAAGTGATCGAATGATCAATACGAAACTTCCCAAGCTAACATCAAATGTCTGTCTCACACAAATCATGTAAGATGTTCAAGGTAATTTTCACATGATCATCTTTTGACTTAATATTTAGTTTCCAACAAATAGATTGTTTCCAACTAAACTCGTCAAGAATATGATGAACATAGTTAAAGCAAAAAGCTTCCAACACATATTTCGAGATATAGATAAGAGAGATAAACTCATCTCGAAATATCAAATGTGTATAATGTAAAAGTCTATATAGCCATACGACTTAGTGTCATTAGAAGATAGAATATAATAGACTTTTGAGTGATAGATAAATTTTAGTCTCCACATACCTTTTGTTGATGAAGTTCCTCCAAGCTGCTCAGTAGATCTTCGTCTTCAATTGGTGAACGCCATGAAGTCTAAATCTCAACTACACATTCTATCCTAATCCGAGACATAGATATAAGTAGACTAGAAATCAAGTATATAGTTTTGATTAACTAAACTTGACAAACAAGCTTGAGATATCAACGCTTGCGAGTTCGACCGAGAAGTGCTCTAACAGTTTAGATACTGACCATTGGCTTGATATTTACCTTAACTCCATCAAATCTAACCTCCCTGCTGTCGGTTTTGATCATAACCCTATTCTTCTAAATACCAATCCCCAACTGGAACCCTGGTTAGAATACCCTTTATATTCTTTGGTCCTTTGTTGATCACCAGGAATGAAAAGACATTATCTCTATATGCTGGAAAAAGAAACACTTACATTCTTTTACTTTCAACATAGCTAGGAAATTAAAGGATGTCAAGGTCAGAGTCAGGCTATAGAACAAAACTGCCTATGGTAACATCAATTTTAATCTGGAGGAGTGTATCAAACATTTAGAATGGATTACCAAGAACAAGTTTAACAATACAAGAGTGATGGTATCACAAAAGCCAAGAAAAGTGTTCAACACTGTCATGATATCCAAGATAAATTTTGGAAAACAAAGAGTACATACCAAATTATCATGTTAGGAGATAGAAACACCGAGTTCTTTCATGAATCTTCCAAGAAAAGGATGAGAAGAAATAAAATTGATTCCATCTAGATCACCAAGGGGGTGGCTTACTGACATCACAATTGTATATGAATGTTTTACTTCTCACTTTGAACATGTCCACTGCTGAACCCATCAACATCAACCAAAATATCATTAACCTTATACCCAAAAATGGAAATTAGGAATAACCTCTTTAGTATGGCTGAAGATAAATCCCCTGAACCTAATGGTTTCCTACCCAATATCTTTCAAGCCAATAGGATGTGATTGGGGAGACATATTGTGGAAATGGTCCAAAACTTCTTTAACTCTGGTTTCATTATCAAAGAAATGAACTCCACTTTTATATCACTCATACCTAAAACTGACACTCCCACAACGCCATCTTATTTTAGACCCATATCTTTGTGCAACACCAACTACCAAATCATCTCAAAACTTCTTGATCAAATACTAAAACCCCTGTTACTTAAGCTCGTCTCTCATTTCCAATATGCTTTCATACATGACATATAAATTTCTTACAACATTGCCATTGTTCATGAGTTAATTCACCACATGAACACCAGTGACGGTAAGAAAGGTGACAAAGACATTATGAGCATCAATATGGCTAAAGCTTTTGATAGAGTTAACTGGAACTTTCTGATGGAAAATATGACCTAAATGGGCTTCAGTGATAAATGGTGCAACCTTATTCATCAATGCATCTCCACCAGCAACCTAGCTGTCTTAGTGAATGGCTCTCCTGGGAATTTCTTTAAACCTTCAAGGGGGCTAAGAAAAGGGGATCCTATATCTCCTTATCTCTTCCTCTTATGTATGGAAGCCCTTTCTAGAAATCTGATAAATACTGAGTAATTGGGATTGATTCATGGCACCAAACTTTGCTTACAAGCCCTTTCCAAAAGCCATCTACTATTTGCTGATGATTGTATGATTTTTTTGTAAATATAACATGGAAGAATGCAAAAATCTGGTACGGTTCTTTATTGAATTTAGCAACTCCTCTGGACAAATGATAAACTTTTCTAAATCAGTGATTTTTTTCAGTAGGAATACTGCTCCAGATATTGATGACAACATAAGTAACTTCATGCAAGTTCAGAAGATTAAAATAAAGGATAAATACTTGGGCTCTCCTCTATTCACCAAAAAAAGTAAAATCCAAATCTTCAAGCTTTGTATTGACAATCTCAAGTTCAGATTATTGGGTGGAAAAATAATTTTTCCACTGTACGCAAACTACCATAAATTCTGTCACCTCAACCTCCAACATCTATCAAATGAACTGCTTGAAACTCCCAAAAGCCTCTTGCAAGGAGATGAATAAAATTCAAAGGGATTTTTCCCGGAGTAAAAATCCTGAGAAACCAATGGGATTATATTACATTTCTTGGGATGTTGTAAGTAAGCCAAAAGAGTTAGGTGGACTGGGTTTTAGAAATATGGATTTCTTCAATAATGCTATGATAACTAAAATAGCATGGAGGATTATCTCTAAACCAGATTCTCTATGGTCCTCAACCATGAAAGCTTCTCACCTTGAGGATTAGGAGGTAATTATAATGAGCATTAAGCCAAAGGCTAATGATTCTTGGATTTGGAAAGGCAATCTGAAAGGAGTGGCCAACATATAGAAGTATTACAGATGGAAGGTGGGAAATGGTCAAAAATTTCATATATGGGAAGATAGATGGATATACAACAAAGACAATATTCTAGTGCAGGATAGTTTCCTTCTAGCACCTTTCCCTTGCCTTTTTGATCGACTTTTATCCTAACTTGTGTTTTTACGTCCGATGAAGTCAGGATATGGCTTTCTTTTGGAAATTCTATTTTCTTGTGGTGTTTTGGACAACTGCTCAGCCGCTTTTGTCTTCAATATCTCGCCTTTCATCATTTTCCTTACTCTTGTCTTTGCTGGTGTCTTTTCAGATTTATCTTCATCAATTTCTAAACTGTTGAAAAAATCACTTTGATGCTCTTGGATGAACTACAATGATTTTGCAACGATCCTTGTTTGTACATTTTCATTAGATAATTATTTTTGTGACGTCTCTTCTTTAGGCTCCTCTTGGCTCAATAATGAACAGTTCGGACAATAGTTACAGATTATGGTTGTCATCTTTTACTTCACTTCAGGTGGTGATGTTCTATAACAACCTTTTTCAAGCTTCACGAACACAGATTCTGACAAATTTTTTAGAATGTCATCAATTTCTTCCTTTGTCATAAAAGGTGCCTTCTCCGGATTTTCTCTGTGTGTGAGTAAAAGAATATTTTCTTCAACCGACAACATGGCTTCAGGATTCAGCTGCAATAAGGCTTCAGCTGAGTTTATCACATCTTCACTAAATGATTCTTCAGTAGTTTCAGTTGTGTTCATCATATCCTGGTTATCAAGGTGCATCTGGTCTTCTGGATCCAAAATCATCACCTGTACATCTGGTCTTCTGGATCTTCAAAAGCTATTCAAGTAGGAAAAGGTAAGATCATCTGCAACATATATATGGCATGTTGTGTGTGTATGAAGGCTTTTTCTCCCAGATTCTTTGTGATAGTGTACAGATTTGTATACCGACATGTTGTTTCAGTAACATGGCCTGTTGTGTGTGTACAAAAGTTTTTTTTCCCAGATTTGTTATGATAGTGTACAAATTTGTATACCGACATGTTGTTTCAGTGACATATGGCATGTTGTGTATTTATAAAAGCTTTTTTTACTAGATTTTTTGTGATAGTGTACAGATTTGACACACCAACATTATATTTCAGTGACATATGGCATGTTGTGTGTTTATAAAAGCATTTGTCCCCAAATTTGTTGTGATAGTGTACATATTTGTACACCAACATGTTGTTTCGGTGACATTTGGCCTGTTGTGTGGGAGTAAATGTTGCTCTTGTTATGAAATGACGAGGGTACCCAAGTACACCACAATCTTTTCGTTTCAACCTATAAGTCCGATACCAAGTGTGATCGTATATGGGCCGAGTCGAGACAATACAACAACAAGGTATACACTCGATATTAGTTATGGCATGAAACCGATTACTATAGGATCACAATCAAGTGCCTTCAATTAACGTAGAAGTGTATTTAATTTTAATTATAATAAAACAATCATAATTGCGGAAACTAAAAGTAAATCACTCAACAAGATTTTGTTGACGAGGAAACCGAAAATGCAGAAAAACCCTGGGACCTATACCAGTTTTGAATACTCTCAGAATTAAGTCGCTATATAAAGAACAAATCCAACTTCGTATAGTTGAGACCGAGTAATATACCCTTAGTTACTTGGTTCCTCAATATCCCTGCGCCTACAACCGTCTGGCCATTGCACGCAAATGATAGTTGTCGATCTCTACGAATATTTGATCAAATCCAAAGATAAATTAGATCTTAGTCGAATCTCAGCCGATCAAGATGTGTGTACAAATATCATAGTCTGTTGACAATGGATGATCACAAGTTGTCTTCCGATCTAAAAACAATTCTGAAGATCCCGTTAATACTTTGACCTAGTTTGAGTGACCCTATGTCAAAAGAGAAGGCTCTCAAGAATAATCAAACTAGGTGCAATCAAAGTTTCAACAATTGTTGGTCAATCAAATTCATAATTGATAGGTGTAGAATACACCGTATTTACTATCTAGTAGTTTATGCTTTCTTTGCTATTTTTCTTGTAAATTATGTATTTTACACTTATTTTGAGTTTTGTAGCTACTTTGGAGTCGCATGGAGGAAAAGAAGAAGAAACCACCTAATTTGAGCCAAAAGGGCAAAAAGGTCATTTTACGGGCGAACACTATCCAGGAACCCAAAGAGTGGTTAAGGGGCTCTCATTCAGGGGTACCCCTTATCACTCGGCGAGTGGGTGTTATTAACACTAGGTAGCCCTTATACGAGAGGATGGTTATCTTTGGGTAGCACCCAATTGGGTCGGTCTAACCGCACCAGGATCCAAACCCGACCGGATCCGTGTAATTATAAGCTGAACCTAAAATTGATTTCTCAATCATTTAGAAAAGCCGAAACGAGAACTCGGAGACTCGGGAGGAAAATGAGATCGAGATGAGTAGAATCTGGGAATCAGAGAGGAGTTTCTGGAATTGAAATAAAGGAGAAATTATGGCAGTGATGATGTGATCGAAATGTGTAGCTGCTGAGAACAAGATTTAAAAGAGGAGATCGAGAACTAAATGCGAGATGATGCGAGAAAATGAGTGATAAGGGAGATGAACTCACTGCTGTTAGTTCATGAGCTGTTCTGACCGAATCGAGGAGGGTTTGATGGTCTTGATTGTTGAAAGCTTGGTGGAATGGGTTCTTGCAGCTGTGAATACACAAATGAGATGGGTTCGATCTGATGGTGGTATCTGAGATGGGTTTTGGTGTTCGATCGGTGAAGATGGAGAAGATGGTGATGAATTTCTGTTCTTTGTTAGATTCAGATTGAAGATGGGTTTGATGATAAAGTGTTGAATGAATCGGAGATTGGTTACGAGATTGGGGTTGTGGTTCTTTGGTATTGAGGATTATGAGTCGATGGCTAGATGTGGCTCGGATTCGATTAATGGGTGTAGATGATTAATGGTTTGGAGAATTAGTTTGGTGGTGTTGTGGCTTTGCAACCTGCAATGGGAGACAGTGCAATTAAGGGATTGCGTTTGAGTTGAGGCGGTAATGGAACCGAAATTGGTTGAGCTCATGGAGGAAATGAAGTGCGAGAAATTGGTGGTGTTTGACATGTGTAGATGAATGTTAGGAATTGACACGGGATAGTGAAGCGATTCTGAGAACATGGAGTTGTTAAATGTCTTTGAGTTGATGGTAATGCAGAGATGGAGGTCTTTGGAGAGTATGGTGTGGCAATGGAGTTTACATGGTTGCACGATCTTTGTGAAGAGTGTATTTGGTGGTGTGGAGGCCGAGTTAATGAGTCTAGATGAGAAGCTTGAGATGGAACTGTGGTTGGTGCAAAGATGGGTGATGCACCGGGATAACAATTTGCCATGTTAACAAGATCAAGTGGTTGCCTGTGACATTTGCGGGCTGGTGGAAGTCGGAGAATGTCGGGTGAGATGTTGATGCTGTTGGAATTGCAGGAATGAATGTCAGATGGAGCAAGCAGTGATGCAAAGAATAGGGCCAGGAAAAGTGCAGGCATGAAGCACAAGGATAGTGCAGCTGCAGTTGGAGATTGGAAGTTATGCACTGAAGTTGCAGGGCCATCATGGTCGAGCCAAGGCTAGTCACTCACTCGCAACCAAAGGCGATGGCCGAAGTCAATCGACTCGGGTATGACTAACGACCCATACCCCCGACTTGACCCGATTTGACTAGGTGATTGACCGAGTCGACCCGATTTGACCCGACCGAGTTGGACCGTTGACCGGTGGCGGTTTGACTTTGCCAGCCACTTGAGACACTTTCCATGACTATTCCGGCCGGATTCGGCCACAATCCCAGTTTTCCGTGAGCAAAATTCGAGAATTTTCTATGGACCTCTCTCATGGGTGTGAAGACTTGGGCTTGGAATTGGATGGAGAATTGGACTCAAATTTGGAAAGAGAAGGTGGAAGAGTTGAGAAAAGCTTGGATTTGGAAATTGAATTGCAAAAGGAAAAGGATTCTAATCCTTAGAAGATTTGGAGAATGTTGAAGCCTATAAATAGAGAAGTTTTCTACAACTTCTAGACACATCTTTACACACACAATTCTTTTCTTTTCTTATTCTTTGTGTGAACTCTTTTAACATGAGTAGTTAATTTTATTGATTGAGGATGAATTCCTAGTTCTTAATATGATTTGAGTTTTTGTTTTTAATTCTATCTTGAAGTTCTTCACATGATTATCGTTTGTTTTTACTAATAGGAGTGATCTTAAAGACATTCATGATTGATTGATAGATTGTTTAGAATGCATGCTAAATTGATTTGTTAGTTAAATCTAATGCTAGTGAAAGTTAGGAGATAAGTAATCGTTTCTTGACTCTTTACATAAGTAGCAAACACGAGACCTTGCGGAGGGATTCCGTGGAGCAATTGTGTGTAGAAACAACGCTAGAAAGTGAACCAAGCGAACCGAGTTTAACTACTAGTACTAAACCTAAATTCATAAATCTTAATGCATTCTCGGGAATTACATCTTGTAAGCGGACCTCAAGGTGGTTCTTTTGAATAGAATCGATAACTAAGCGGACTGTTACTCGGTGAAATTAGGGATTTTGGGGCTAGCTAAGCGGACCTGCTATCCTACGGTTGGTGATAATTTGTGACTAATAACAAGTAGAAAAGAACATAACTTGATTCATTGTTTCGTAACGAAGAAGGATTCCTTGATCTTCTCTCTCCTATTGTTTTCATCTTTCAACTTTCGATTTTAATTGCTTTCTTTATTTTTATTTTGCTTTTTACACCCCCCTTTCGTGACAACTTTTACAACTAAGATCTCTTGCTCCTCGTGGGAACGAACTTGACTTCCATTATATTATTTTTAATTGAGTGGAAATTTTGAATTAATTTGATTGCACCTACGACACGCATCAAATTTTGGCGCCGCTACTTGGGAGCAGCGGATGATTTTAGTTGTTTTTATTTTTCTTTTTGCTTTATTCTTGCTTTGTTGGATTCTATTCCGTATCTAACCTGGTTTTTGAATCTTATTTCAGGTATCGGTTTTCCATGTATGGTGGACAAGAGCAAGCATATTACAACAATCAATACGGTTTTCAACCTCAACATTATGACAACTTCCAACCATCCTTAGGATACAATCAAAACCAATATTTTGGCTATGATAAATTTCCTACTGAACCTTATGGATATTCTCATACATATCAACAACCTTATGACGGGTATGTAAGTGGACAATCACAAGGATGGGAGGATAGTTTTGTTTATGATCAGAAATTCTCTAGTTTTGCAGATAAGATGTTAGCCATGATTGGGGATCTTCAACAAAATTTTTTTTTGATGCAAGACTCACATCGAGAAATTCAAAGGAATTCGGAGAAAATATACGAACTAATTAACCAACCTTTGGAGACTTTTGATGACGCTAGTGTAGATTACTCGAGCCTTGATCTTAATAATGATCAATCACCTATTCAAAAGGACGAGCTTGAGGAAGATGCATTTATTGCTTGGCAAAACTTTCTTAAGGAAAGATGGGAGTCCGCGGAAGTGTATGAATGTTCCGACAATGA
Organism: Papaver armeniacum; assembly: GCA_023531295.1. Lineage (NCBI taxonomy): Eukaryota > Viridiplantae > Streptophyta > Magnoliopsida > Ranunculales > Papaveraceae > Papaver > Papaver armeniacum. The sequence goes on from JAJJWW010013682.1 coordinate 84,867, forward strand.
GGAAGTTATTCCAACTCCGGATCATAATAACGATCCTTCACCTATTCAAAAGGAAGAGATTGGGTGTGACTTACCTATTGTTGTAAACGGTGTAACACCCGCACAAGAAGATTTTACAATCTATACCGATGAGAATCACTTTAGTAAATGGCCCGATTCCGATGATGAGAATGTTGAAGAGATGATTATAGAGGATGAAACCACATTCATTGATTTTGTGGAAGACCCAATTGAACTTGCGAATGATTATGATGATGCCGAGACTATGGTTAAGGTAGAAAACGACGAAGAATGGTTGCAAGGTTTAATAGAGGACCACGATATACAAGAGGTAAGTGATTCACTTGAATTTGTTAAGGATGACGAGGATTCTATAATACAAGAAATTTTGAAAGGTTTGTCTAACCCTTTGCCTATTGATTCTTCTCCTTTACCTCTTATTGGTTTGATTGGTTTGAATGTATGTGCTTCGAAAGTATTTTTGGATGATTTTGTTTCTAAATATCCACCATTGGAAACACTTGATGCTAACACTATGCAGGTTTGCCAAGAGGAATACATGGAAGTTCCCGAATTCTATGTTCTTTATACACTTCCGAGTGTGGACGAGAATAAGTGTGGGGGAAATTTCTATCGTGCGATAATTTCACTATTGTTTTCTTGTGCTAATATTTGTATGGAGTTATTGTTTGCAAAACAGGTATTATGGGTGGATCCTCAAATTTTCCGATTGTTAGTATATGGGGAATGAATCTTACAAGAGCCAAGTCGGGCCGTCGACTTTAAAACAAGCGCTTAATGGGAGGCAACCCATAGGTTTTGTATTTCTTATCTTTTGCTTTTATTATTTCTTTTTCTTGTTTCTTATCATGTTAAAATTTCCCACCTTGACTTTATTAGGAGGATTCAATTACATTGAGGACAATGTAAGGTTTAAGTGTGGGGGAGTGGTTAAGCATGTTTTTAAAACAAAAATTACAAAAAAAATGAAAACATTTAAAAAGAAAAAAGAGTTTTACATAAAAATTCCAACTTTTAAAGATTTTAGAGTCACTAGCATACTTCTAGGTATGTTTACATAGAGTTTTTGACCGACATAATTGAACTTGGAAGTGTTAGAGAACTACATTCGGATTTCTTGTTTGTTAGAGTGTTAAATAATGGATTTAATCATGCCGGTGATGCGAATTTGGTGCAGGGAGAAGTGCGTTATTAGAGTTGCTGATCAATCATTAGTGGAGACTACCCGTATTCATATCATGAGATGCACTGACCAGAAATTTTCCATCTACTAAAGAGCTTCTTTTGAGTGTGTGTCACCATACGTTAATTCCGGGTAGAATGGTGAGCTACCCAACTTCCCACCACTAAAAGCACTACTCTTTGATCTCTTGAGTGCTAATTTTGTCAATCATGAGGGTGACGTCCATGGATGAAAGCTTCCTTCTTGTAGTTCGATTTGCAGTTAGCACCATTCTCTCTCGCGACAACAACGGATCCATAGAAACATTCTCATCATCAACAAGGAGCGACATCAAAATTTACAAGGAAAGTTGGAAAAAGTTTAAGGTTTACAAGCAACGGAATGAGAAAAAGAGCAAATTTCAAACTCAAGTAAAGCAACATACAAATGAGCGGATTTTATATATATGTTGAAGACTTATAATACAATGAGGTAATTTTATATTCAAGTATGAAGACTTATTCATGAAAGCGAAGAAAATTAAAAGGTGAGAATTTTTGAAGTTCATGATTTCAAGACGATACAAGTTGTGAAGAATCAAGCGGTAAAATACTTCTTCCATGGCTATGGTTTATTTTGTATTTAATTTCTCTTGTAAAAAAAAAAAAAAAAAAAAAAAAAAAAAAAAAAAAAAGAAAAGAGAGAAAAACAAGAGAAATATTTGTTCTTATTTAATAAGCCGTGGGGAAGGAAAATTTATAAGGAAGTTTCAAGCGACAAGGATATTTAAGGTAAAAAGGGTTACAAATTGTTAAGGATTTATGAAATTCAAGGGTTTATCATCAATAGTTGAAACCGAAGACGAAGACGAACAAGGAGCGGAAGACGTTTCTATTGGATGCCGTGAGAGTGGTGTTATCTTAATTGGCGATCGGATGTGAAGGTAAGTAAGTAATCGCATCCTCAATATAAATGGTTGATTTCCTTTCTTAGAGATTGTCGAAAAATGGTTTTCAAAATATTAAAAGATGTGGGTTTTTAAAAATATTTCGGAAGTTATCCTTCCCACCATTCAACGTGTCGCAGAATTCTCTCTTCATTCCTACTGCACACATGTGAGAACCATAAAAAAGCCGTCTTTTTGAGTGCAATTATCATAAAATCTTATTTGGTGAGGCGCGAAGTCGAGGCGAAATGCTTATTGATCGTTTCTCAAACACGCATTCTCTCATTATGGTGTGGTTATTTCTCACTCAACATTTAAGAATGAGAATATGTTCTTTAGTATTTCTAACTTCTTATTACTAGCATGCGAAACTCTATGTCATCATAACTTTTTGGATGCTTGTGACGCTTGAACGCTTTGAAGTTGTGAGTTTTTAGTTTGATTTGCTCGAGGACTAGCAAAGTCTAAGTGTGGGGAATTTGATAGGTGTAGAATACACCGTATTTACTATCTAGTAGTTTATGCTTTCTTTGCTATTTTTCTTGTAAATTATGTATTTTACACTTATTTTGAGTTTTGTAGCTACTTTGGAGTCGCATGGAGGAAAAGAAGAAGAAACCACCTAATTTGAGCCAAAAGGGCAAAAAGGTCATTTTACGGGCGAACACTATCCGGAACCCAGTAGTGGTTAAGGGGCTCTCATTCGAGGTACCCCTTATCACTCGGCGGTGGGTGTTATTAACACTAGGTAGCCCTTATACGTAGAGGATGGTTATCTTTGGGTAGCACCCAATTGGGTCGGTCTAACCGCACCGGATCCAAACCCGACCCGGATCCGTGTAATTATAATCGAACCTAAAATTGATTTCTCAATCATTTAGAAAAGTCGAAACGAGAACTCGGAGACTCGGGAGGAAAATGAGATCGAGATGAGTAGAAGCTGGGAATCGAGAGGAGTTTACGGAATTGAAATAAAGGAGAAATTATGGCGGTGATGATGTGATCGAAATGTGTAGGCTACTTTTGAGAACAAGATTTAAAAGAGGAGATCGAGAACTAAATCGAGATGATGCGGAAAATGAGTGATAAGGGAGATGAACTCACCTTTGTTAGTTCATGAGTCATTCGACCGAATCGAGGAGGGTTTGATGGTCTTGATTGTTGAAAGCTTGGTGGAATGGGTTCTTGCAGTTTGTGAATACACAAATGAGATGGGTTCGATCCGATGGTGGTATCTCGAGATGGGTTTGTTGTTCGATCGGTGAAGATGGAGAAGATGGTGATGAATTTCATTCTTTGTTAGATTGATTGAAGATGGGTTTGATGATAAAGTGTTGAATGAATCGGAGATTGGTTCGAGAGATTGGGGTTGTGGTTCTTTGGTATTGAGGATTATGAGTCGATGGCTAGATGTGGCTCGGATTCGATTAATGGGTGTAGATGATTAATGGTTTGGAGAATTATTTGGTGGTGTTGTGGCTTTGCAACCTGCAATGGGGAGACAGTGCAATTAAGGGATTGCGTTTGAGTTGAATTTGGTAATGGAAATCGAAATTGGTTGAGCTCATGGAGGAAATGAAGCTGCAGAAATTGGTGGTGTTTGATTTTGTGTAGATGAATGTTAGGAATTGACACGGGATAGGATAGTGAAGCGATTCTGAGAACATGGAGTTGTTAAATGTCTTTGAGTTGATGGTAATGAGAGATGGAGGTCTTTGGAGAGTATGGGTGTGGCAATGGAGTTTACATGGTTGCTCGATCTTTGTGAAGAGTCAGGTTTGGTGGTGTGGAGGCCAGAGTTAATGAGTCTAGATGAGAAGCTTGAGATGGAACTGTGGTTGGTGCAAAGATGGGTGATGCACCAGGATAACAATTTGCCATGTTAACAAGATCTGAAGTGGTTGCCTGTGACATTTGCAGGCCTGGTGGAAGCTGGAGAATGTCAGGTGAGATGTTGATGCTGTTGGAATTGCAGGAATGAATGTCAGATGGAGCAAGCAGTGATGCAAAGAATAGGGCCAGGAAAAGTGCAGGCATGAAGCACAAGGATAGTGCAGCTGAGTTGGAGATCGGAAGTTATGCACTGAAGTTGCAGGGCCATCATGGCTGAGCCAAGGCTAGTCACTCACTCAGCCAAGGCAGTGACTGAGTCAATCTGACTCAGGTATGACTCTGACCCATACCCTGACTTGACCCGATTTGACTCGGTGATTGACCGAGTCCTGACCCGATTTGACCTGACTGAGTTGGACCGTTGACCGGTGGCCGGTTTGACTTTGCCGGCCACTTGAGACACTTTCCGGCGACTATTCCGGCCGGATTCCGGCCACAATCCCAGTTTTCCGGCGAGCAAAATTCCAGAATTTTCTATGGACCTCTCTCATGGGTGTGAAGACTTGGGCTTGGAATTGGATGGAGAATTGGACTCAAATTTGGAAAGAGAAGGTGGAAGAGTTGAGAAAAGCTTGGATTTGGAAATTGAATTGCAAAAGGAAAAGGATTCTAATCCTTAGAAGATTTGGAGAATGTTGAAGCCTATAAATAGAGAAGTTTTCTACAACTTCTAGACACATCTTTACACACACAATTCTTTTCTTTTCTTATTCTTTGTGTGAACTCTTTTAACATGAGTAGTTAATTTTATTGATTGAGGATGAATTCCTAGTTCTTAATATGATTTGAGTTTTTGTTTTTAATTCTATCTTGAAGTTCTTCACATGATTATCGTTTGTTTTTACTAATAGGAGTGATCTTAAAGACATTCATGATTGATTGATAGATTGTTTAGAATGCATGCTAAATTGATTTGTTAGTTTAATCTAATGCTAGTGAAAGTTAGGAGATAAGTAATCGTTTCTTGACTCTTTACATAAGTAGCAAACACGAGACCTTGCGGAGGGATTCCGTGGAGCAATTGTGTGTAGAAACAACGCTAGAAAGTGAACCAAGCGAACCGAGTTTAACTACTAGTACTAAACCTAAATTCATAAATCTTAATGCATTCAGGAATTACATCTTGTAAGCGGACCTCAAGGTGGTTCTTTTGAATAGAATCGATAACTAAGCGGACTGTTACTCGGTGAAATTAGGGATTTTGGGGCTAGCTAAGCGGACTGCTATCCTACGGTTGGTGATAATTTGTGACTAATAACAAGTAGAAAAGAACATAACTTGATTCATTGTTTCAGTAACGAAGAAGGATTCCTTGATCTTCTCTCTCCTATTGTTTTCATCTTTCAACTTTCGATTTTAATTGCTTTCTTTATTTTTATTTTGCTTTTTACACCCCCCTTTCGTGACAACTTTTACAACTAAGATCTCTTGGTCCTCGTGGGAACGAACTTGACTTCCATTATATTATTTTTAATTGAGTGGAAATTTTGAATTAATTTGATTGCACCTACGACACGCATCAATAATCGAAAACTAAAATAACAATGCAATTATCTAGTTTCCCACTAACGGTACTCGTGGAGCTTCTTGATCCTACAGAAGTCTTTAAACGAGCGGACGTAAGAGATTTCGCCTAATTAGGGTACTTTCCTCTCCATATGGTCGGCTCCAGCAGAAACAACACGAATAAAGTTTGTCTGGTACTTAGGATAGTTTGCAAGAAATGCAAACTTAATTATTTATAGACCAAGGTTGTTTGGACAACAAGGAAATTCCAAAACCGGCTCCAGCAGAAACAACACGAATAAAGTTTGTCTGGTTCTTAGGATAGTTTGCAAGAAATGCAAACTTTATTATTTATAGACGAAGGTTGTTTGGACAACAAGGAAATTCCAAAACTGAAAGATTATCAAGATATGAAATCAAGTACCTAATTTCGGTTTTCATATTTCCAACTAATATCCAACCTGTAATTCTGAAATCTCTCATAGAAAATACCTAATATTAGTTTAACACTTAACTAATATAGCTCTTCTAGAGATATGTTTTGATTGCTGGAAAATCAAAAACATATAATTCGAAAATCATAATTAAATATCCTCAATATTTCGGTTTGGGATCACCTTGAGTATCAAGGAATATCTTTAAACAATCAATGATAAGAATTATGTACATGTTCAATTATGCCGGCATCTAGCACTCTATTTAGCAACCCCTAATTCCAAACTCACTCGAAATCATAAAGTAATATGTTAATGTTGAAAATTGGTTTTTCTCTTGGGACCGGTTCTACCATGACTCCTAACATAGGTTAAGATCGGTTATATCAAGTTTCCAAATATATGTAGGGATCGGTTCCACCATGACTCCAAACAATATCTAGGATCGGTTCTACAAAGACTCCCAATATAGGTAGGGATCGTTACTCCCCTGATTCCCAACAATAGCTAGGATCGGTTCTACCAAGACTCCCAGTATAGGTAGGATCGGTACGTCTTCACGTTCTTCATGTCTTCAGAGTAATACTTATATATCTCAATATTCCTAGACTTTCTAGTCTTAACTTAAACGAAGTTTACTCTAGTAATTTTAATCAATCGACTCTAATTGAGTTTTGATACTAAAATATGACAACCAAACTTGACATACGAACGTGGGTTCAACCGAGCAATGATCGAATCTCCCCATTTGTCAATTTTATTAGCAAAACTCTAATACATATGGAGATAATCGAATTTAAAAATAACTCATTCTTCATACGCTTGATTCTAAGTTTCAACATCACAATATCCTGTACATATTCAAAAAATAAATGCCGATGTTGACATTTGAATAACAAAAGCTTTACTCCCCCTAACGGAAAGCTATGTATATATTCAATCCGAACATCTTTGTTATTCCCCTTTTGTAGTATGAAATACTACGTATCATGATGATATGTTTCTATCACTTAGTCTATGTTTTACTTTTTCGTTAGATATAACGTTTAAGCACACATGTCATTTCCTAGTGATCATAAATCACTTGTTTACTCCATATATTTCTCCCCCTTTTTGTCATAAGAATAACAAACATAAGAGCAAACCTAAAGGATCCTACAAATCCATAAGAACTTCCTATAAGAGTTAAGCACAAAGGTTTCACATACCATTTTAGATAACCAATACTAAAACCAAAAAAAAATTCCCGAAGAAATTTTCCCGTAGTCCGATTAGTTAACTAAGGAAACTTAGTTACAAACCGAACCGATTATGTATATATAGTCGCTTTATTCGATAAGACTCAAAAGAGATAAGAATTAACTCAATTTCTCCTATCATGTTCCAATTAATCTTGAAATAACTGTACCTCCTTTTAGATAAGACAAAAACTAGGTTAGTTAACTAGTTTTTCTCATCAAGGAATCGACTAGACTTGAATAATCAAATCCTAAATTTGATAAGCTTAAACTAAGATCAGAATTAACTCAGTGTTACTTATCAGGAATCAAAAGGACTAAAAAAAATGATCCCTTTTTCGTTAAGCAAAAATAAAAATCATTATAGACATAAGTTTTTCTTGACCGGAAACAATTGAAACATAAAAATCCAAACAAAATAATGAAAATTTAACAATTACCGTATTTCGTTAAGAAAAAGCAAAGAATATGAAATTAAATCAGCTTTTTCTTAACAAGAAGACGATTAACTAACACAAAAATCGTTACCTGATAAGTGCATATTTTACATATATTTAGTGTCATTTCCATGCTAGTAATTGCTTATATTCTTGCAAATTATTGTATATTACGCTTGTTTTCTCTTATTTGTGTTTTATTAGGTGAATCATCCAAAAGAAGTGAAGTGGCACTTAATTGTGCAATAAAAGAAGCTAGCTACAAGTGGAGAATGGCCAAAGACCAAGTGGAACTCATTCAAGTACAAGAAGACGAAGTCAATGGCGAAAGAACGGAGTCATTTTGAGTTCGTATGAAGAAGTTACGAGCAAAACAAGAACTTGGAAGCTAAAAGGGCAAAATGGTTAATTTCCGGGAAACTAGTATTGGCACTTCATCAAGTGTTAAGGGGCATCCGATCTGTTAAGGGGCAGTCAGGTCTCAAAGGAACTGCTAAACACAGTCACGTATTTTACAAGGGGGAATCTTGAGTTCAAACTCAAAAACTGAAAATCCCGCGTGCAGTTTCTTCTGCATGGATATCTGTTGCTGCGTTTCTCGAGCTGCTACGATTGGTAGTGATGAGAAGGAGGGTTCGGTGATTGATGGAAGACTAGTAGAGAAGAAGACCTCAAGCTGACAGTGAACGTTACTTCCATTGTTGGTGACAAGCTCGAGTCCGTAGTCATTGGTGATGGGTTTAAGTTCTGTTTCAACTATATATGAAGAAAAGAAGAGGTGACTGATGTTTGCTTCCATCGGTGATGAGCATTGATGATGAAGTGTGAGAAGAACTCGAGCTTGGCAGAGATGATACGGTAATCGGCAATGGTGTATGTTGGGTGATGGAAGATGGAGAAGGAGCCTGCGATGGTGGTTTATATTTCTGGTTTGAACAGTGAATGATGGTTACTGCCCATGAATCCGAGAAACATAGAGATGTGGTTACACTATTGAGAGAAGACCCGAGCTCGGTATACAACAAAGTCAAGAAAAATATGGGTTTTCTGCCATTGATCGATGAGAAGGTGATCACGGTCAGTGGTAGCTTCTGAGAACGAATACGAAGTAGTTGTCTGCGGCAACAAAGAAACTCGAGTACGGTTTTGATGATGAGAACGTTGATGCACTTGGTTGACTGAACGTGAATGACTGCCGTGAAAACTCGATCATGGGTTCAAATCAGTTGAACTCGGGTGTTTCAGTTGGTGATAGGAGAGCTCTAGCTGGACAAGGAACAGATAAGCACGGACTTGAGGAGTTTGATATGCTGTTAGCAAGATATTTGACCGAGAATACAGAATGGAACTGATGATGCTGCCGTGATTATGGTGGACTCTGTAGGATATTTCCGAGTCCAAAATAAACAAGGAATCATCGATACGCGTTTGTGTTGGTTGGATAATCTTTGGAAGTTGAAACTTGACCGAGAATTCAGAGTTTGGGTGAGAATAGAGTCGGCAAAAATAGTCACCAGACTAAGCTTTCACCGTCGATTTATGAGATGAATGGTGGAGATTTAAACACGTTTTAGGGTTTGAGTCGGCTAAGAAAAGGTTGGTGATTATCATATTTGAAATCTCAGCTACAAAAGGCTATAAATAGAGGCTCGAATCACCACGGAAAAGCATCTCCTCACCCTCACTTTCACACCCACAACCTGTTCGAGGAAAGTCCTGACAGAATATCCAGAAGCTTAAGGAGTTCAATTCATGCACAAATAGCTCGAGTTCGTGACGACTTCAGGAGACATAGATCAAGCTTCTTTTCGTTTGTAGTTTGAACTCTACTTTCTCTCGGATTTGTTTATGATAAAACTCCATTATGTCTAGCTAATTTACTTATTTGATTGGGGATGAATTCTAGTTCTAATACATGATTCAATTTAGCATATAAATCTATTCAAAAATTATTCATTTGATTATTGTTTGTTTTTACTTTAATAATTTTATGATTGATTGATAAATTGTTTAGTTGGCAAACTAAGTCAGTTTATTAGTGAATCTAATGCTAGTAATGAGTTAGGATATCCGTAATTGTTGAATAACTCTTACACAAGTAGAAATTGCAAAACCTTGCAGAGGGATTCTGTGGAGCAATCGCAAGTAAGAACAACCCTAGTAAGTGGACCGAGCGTACTGAGTTTAACTGCTAGGATCAAACCTAAGTTCACAAACCTTAAGGCATTCAAATGAATTACATCTTGTAAGCGTACCTAAAGGTGGTTTAGGCGGATAGAATTTGGAGACTAAGTGTACCTGTTTTTCATTGATATAAGGAATTTTGAGGATAGCTAAGCGTACTTGCTTTCCTATGGTTGGTAATAATCTGTGATTTACAAAGAATAGATGAATATGCTACTTTGATGACTGTTTAGTAATGAAGAAGGATTCCCTGATCATATTTCTCTTCATTGCTTGCAACTTAATTATTTTAATTGCTTTGATTTTGCTTTAATCCAAACCAAAACCCCCCCATTGTGACACTTTTGACAACTAAAACTCCATGCTCTTCGTGGGAACGAATCTTATTTGCTACTATATTATTCATTAGTAAAGTAGAATATAAGTGAATTAATTTGAGCACCTACGACACGCATCATTACCTTACGCTTCGATATGACAAACTAAAATCAGAATTAACTTAGTTTTCATGTCAAGAAAGATTATAAGCGTAAGTCTTCCATCGATTTCCACAACCATATCATTAAGCACCAGTTCAATAAGAACGCTCCCCCTGTGAGTTGTTATTCCCCTGCAAAAAATAAAAGAATAACAAGCAAAACAACCTTTATCAGAGAAAGGTTGAACCGATTTTAGCTATTTCGTGCCAATAGTAAAAGCCTAAAACCAAAACTCATATGTTATGCTAAATACACAACTTATGTAAACATAAACCGATAGAAACATCATTGTGACTTTCACACATGAGTTACTCGTCTAAAAATGTTAGTATCTCTATATGATCCTTTAATAAAGCCTGCCTAAAAATGTTAGTTACTCGTCTTGTTATATCAAAAAGTCACACAAATCATAATAGATCACCATATATATTATGAGATTGAAAATTAGGGTTAGTGAAAAGTGAAATAATATCTCATAACCAAAAGCAAAGCACAAAAGATATTCATTCAAAACAAGCTATGCAATTAAAACAACCATAAAAAAGAATGATACAAAATTTTTAAAAAATAAAAGCTTAATCATTCATAATATTGATAGTTATTGAATAGACTTTAAACAAAACATTGAAATAAATCAATAATTTGATCACTTTATTCCTAAATATTATGTGTCTTCAAGAAATATTGAGGACGCCAATATCGGACTCTAGGTCCAGATTCTTCCAAGCACTTTTTTTCTTCTTCAGTTGAACATTTGTTTATCTCTAACAATTGAGATTGAAGATCAATAAGTGCTTCCTTTGAATCTTTTAGCGTAAGTTCATGATGCGTAATACAACTTTTAACAGAAAGGATGTGTTTTCTTAAAGAATCTCACCGAACATTAAGTTGTTGAACATCTTGTGTTTCGCTCATGATCGATGCACATAGTGCCAAATCATCAAGAGATGAAGTTGCTGTCACCGATTTCTCCATTTTGTTGTCAAAATAATCTTCTTAGGACATAAAAGATATATAAATGAAAATAGGAGAAAATTAAGGATAAATATATTTTGGTTTTGAAACCTTGAAAGGAATATATTCAACCATTAGATAGATGTACGGCTAGATCTTTATACACCGGTACTAACGTTTTCATGGATGTAGTTAAAGATATCGATCATGAATTTGGTTAAGGTATTGGTGGAAAGAGATTTACCTTCTACTGAAGTTAAAAACTTAATCATTAATATTAATGATAGATTCAAAAATCTGTTCAACTAGAAACATCTCTGGACAGCCACAAAAAGAATCACAAATGACTTCTTTGTGACTTCAACAAAGAAGTCTCTCACCTTGAGCCATCTTAATAGCAAAAAGAATCACAAATGACTTCAACAAGTGTCCAATATCTTCAAGTACATCTGACTACTAAGTGGGACTCAAACATAAAAGTTCTTTCACCATCACTCCCACAAACACAAGAAATCCGTTTTCTAACAAATCTAATGGATAATGTACCATCGAGTGGGATGTTACGAGGGATAAGTGCATAATTCTTGAAGCGTTACCATAATAAAGCTTGGAGAAACATTGAATTAACATAAGAAACCTTATCTCCCGGCCACCAATACCTTAACCATTAAGCATAAAAAAAATTGTTAGATAATTTATTAAGGTCATGCATCTTAGCTTTCAAAATGTCAGACATTGCAGTCTCCTCTACTGAAAGCCCTTCAGGAAGATTACCCCTTAACTGGAAGATGCAACAAGACATCAACATCCTCGAAAGTGATGGTAAACTCTCCCCATCTATATACGAAAGTGTGAGTAGGAATACACCAACGAGCGAGAAAAGCTACCATACCTCTTATATCATGGTAAATAAACAGGTCTCCAGCTTCTTGAATAGCTTGCGTCACTTGTGCAAGATCCAACATGGCTCGAACATGACTATAACCAACATATGCCTCGCCCATCCGGAAAATTCGGTTAAAGGTTTTCGAGAAAGCTTAAATTCTATAAGTGACGCAGAATAGCAGACAGAATCGATTTATCGCTCGAGGAGACGCCAATTTTTTATGAGTAATGTCCCTGGGATTTACAAAAAGGCGAAATGAAGAACCTGGGAGACGTTTTTTGGGGCTTTACTGGATCACAAAGAAGTGATCATCCGTGAGCAATATATTATGGTTTTCGGGTATATACTAAAAATCAAGGAGCAATATATGTTGGTTTTGGGAACCGAATATATTCAACCCAAGGTAGTGAAAGATATAGATCATGAATTTACAGTTATCTTCTAGTTGAACAGATTTTTGAATCTATCATTAATATTAATGATTAAGTTTTTAACTAGAAGGTAACTGCAAATTCATGATCGATATCTTTCACTACCCTGGGTTGAATATATTCGGTTTCCAAAACCAAAATATATTTCTCCTTAATTTTCTCCTATTTTCAGTTATATATCTTTTATGTCCTGAAAAGATTATTATTTTGACAACAAAATGGAGAAATCAGTGACAACAACTTCATCTCTTGATGATTTGGCACTATGTGCATCGATCATGAGAGAAACACAAGATGTTCAATAACTTAATGTTCGGCGAGATTCTCTAAGAAAACACATCCTTTCTGTTAAAAGTTGTATTAAGCATCATGAACTTATGCTAAAAGATTCAAAGGAAGCACTTATTGATCTTCAATCTCAATTGTTAGAGATAAAAAAATGTTCAATTAAAGAAAAAAAGTGCTTGGAAAAATCTGAACCTAGAGTTCGATAGTGACGTCCTCAATATTTCTTGAAGATACACAATATTTAGGAATAAACTAATCAAATTGTTGATTTATTTCAATGTTTTGTTTAAAGTCTATTCAATAACTATCAACATTATGAATGATTAAGCTTTTATTTAAAATTTTGTATCATTCTTTTTTATGGTTGTTTCAATTGCATAGCTTGTTTTGAATGAATATCTTTTGTGCTTTGCTTTCGGTTATGAAATGTTATTTCGGTTTTCACTTACCCTAATTTTCAATCTCATAATATATATGGTGATCCATTATGATTTGTGTGACTTTTTGATATAGCAAGACGAGTAACTAACATATTCAGGCAGGCTTTATTAAAGGATCATAAAGAGATACTAATTAAAAACTCATGTGTGAAAGTCACAATGATGTTTCTATTGGTTTATGTTTACATAAGCTGTATATCCAGCATAACATATGAGTTTCGGTTTTAGGCTTTTACTATTGGCACAAAATATCTAAAATCGGTTCAACCTTTCTCTGATAAAGGTTGTTTTGCTTGTTATTCTTTTGTTTTTTGCAAGGGAATAACAACTCACAGGGGGAGCGTTCTTATTGAACTGGTGCTTAATGATATGGTTGTGGAAATCGAGGGAAGACTTATGCTTATAATCTTTCTTGACATGAAAACTAAGTTAATTCTGATTTTAGTTTGTCATATCGAAGCGTAAGGTAACGATTTTTGTGTTAGTTAATCGTCTTCTTGTTAAGAAAAGCTGATTTAATTGCATATTCTTTGCTTTTTCTTAACGAAATACGGTAATTGTTATATTTTCATTATTTTGTGTGGATTTTTATGTTTCAATTGTTTCCGGTTAAAAAAAACTTATGTCACTTCTGATTTTTATTTTTGCTTAACGAAAAATGGATCATTTGTTTTAGTCTTTTTGATTCTTGATAAGTAAAATTGAGTTAGTTCTGATCTTAGTTTAAGTTTGTCAAATTTAGGATTCGATTATTCAAGTCTAATCGATTCCTTGATGAGAAAAACTAGTTCACTAACCTAGTTTTTGTCTTGTTCATCAAGAATAATTGATGAATTTTCTGTTCTAAATGATGATGATTTTTTTTCTCTCGGTTTAGGGTTTCTTCTTCACTGATTTCATTTCTCTAGGTTAAATGATTCTTTCCCTTTATTATTTTCAGTTTTAATTCATGTTTAAACGTGGTATAACTCCTTCAGAAACGTGGCGACGAATTGTCAGTTACAGTACAAATTTAATTTGCAGCACGTGTGCATTACGAAAACCGTGCTACGGATATTAGTGTCTTTACATCTTTTAGACTGGTTTTTGGACTAATCTGTAGCTTGTTAACTCGAGCTGGACTTATACGTATTTTTGGACGCGTTTTTGGGCTAAACCGTTTTCCCCTAAAAGTTATGTATGGTGAGATGAGCCCATATTTATTAGGGTCCAATAAAAGTTATGCATGTTTGGATGAGCCCATATTTATTAGGTTCCAATAAAAGTTGTGCATGTTTTGTTAACCTAGCTGCACAAATGGTTTTGCAAACACAGTAAAGAAAACACATCAACCAGTTAAGCAGCATACATACAACATACTTGAAATCATGGTAATCCCAAACTCAAACGGATGAAACAGCATACATGTCACTTTCATTCTTCTTTTTTCTGATGCTTAATTATTATGATTATTATAAATCTAATAAATATGCTAATGTATTCATATGATTTTTCTTTTTTTAATTAGGTTCATATATCTAATTTATAGTGGTACGATCATAAGTCCTAACATCTAATTTATAGTGGTACGATCTTAAACTCCAAGATAATCACAAGTTTGCACATATCTGATAGAGGATTACCTGACTTGGAAACAAGTAGTCCTCTACTCCTCTTCGTACGCCCGGAAATCTTCAAACGGTATACCTTTGGAAGTCTTGGTTTCCCCTCTTATTATCGAATACAATATTGATGGATATTGTGTTCCTTTTATAGAGTAGATAGAGGACCAAAATTATTTTGGTAGGTTTGGAAACAGCAAAGCTAAGCTTTTTCCGTTTAGCTTCTTGTTTACTCTTGAGTCTTTAAGTTTGCATTAATCTCGGAAACGTACATGTCTATCTCCTATAAACATGTAAAGGAAAAAAAAAATGGTATTAGTATCTTTTTAGATGGCATACCTCGTAATGAAACTCTTTGTTGCCTTGCGACACAGGAATTGAATTCACAAACCAATCAGGTGCAAGTGTTTTCCTCACACCATCTGCATTGGAGTTTTCACGAGAAGCCTCCTCCTACCCACAAATTTTATGGCGATTGCTTGTAGTTTAACCGTGATTTATATGGGAGGATAGTATGGCAGGTCTGAACGCTTACAAGCATATGGTTTTGCCGTGAAAAACTGCATCGTGAAGAGTAAGGAGTAAAGAGCAGAAACTACTGCACTTTCAACTTAAATATGAAGGAAGCCAGATACTAAGGATAAAGGAACTTCATCATGCAAAAACCACTTCATAGAAGCGAAATTGGAGAATGCAAAGAAAATGGTACAGTTTTATGAAAGCTTACTTCGCTCATCAAGGCAGCAGTTGCAGTTTGACGTTTAGCTGGGTCAATTGCAAGAAGAGTTTCAATTAGCGGTAATGATGATGATGGAATATCTTTAAGTGTCTCTTCTATGCACCGGTCATATGGATGCTGAAGCTCAAGTATAGTATCCTTTTGTAGTTTAAGCATTTTCCAGTGTTCTTCAGAAGAAGATTCAAATAACTTGAAAACCTTGTGCAGTTTCTTCACCTAAAAGACATGAGTAGAAGGTATTAACCATTGTTGTGCTCTTCACTGCACCTAACTCTGATTGCAAAGAGGAAACAATCAAAGACAAGAAGGTTTCAATAACACAAAATTAGTTTACCCTCGATCGCCCATCTATGCTGGGCTTATCAACCAACATGCAACCTGGCTGCATAAAAAGCCCACGCCATAGTTGGTAGCACCATGAAAATGTTCTGGAGGTCTAATCTATGCAATACAGTATCCACTTGAATAGCCATGGGCTGCTTGCGCATCGATCAGACTAGAAGAACGAAGTTGATCAAAAGCCAGCAATCTTAAGTGACGACGTCCATCTCGGATCTAAAGAAGGAGATGGCCAATCTGGCCAGATATTAGAGCCTACATGATCGATGAATAACCTCGGATTCGGTCATATATGTTGCGTTAACAAGGTTGGGCCAGCTTTTGAATCTGGTTGTCTATAGTATGATCAACAGCAAGCTTAGATGGAACACCTAGAAGCTCCTCTTTTTCGTCATCCAAGATTCCAAAGACGCAAGTGAAAAAAGACAATTTCATTTTCGTCATCCAATAGTTTGAGTAGGCACCCCAAAGTCGATTCCAAATGATCCATCGTCTGCAGTACCATGTTCATTATCACAAGCAAGCAATTTCACTAGTACCCGATACCTGGTCGGTATATTGAAGAGTGGTGATTTGTCATCTTAATTCCCTTGATCACTTGCCAACACAGATTAAGCCTGATGGACTTAACCTAACGCATTTTGGATTTTGATCTTTACATTGACAGCGTACTTTGTGAGTGATCCAAAGCGATTTTTTTTTTTTTTTTTTTTTTTGCGCCGGCCCCTGTACCGTGGCGGCATGCTCTAGTATAATGAACATTATACTTGCACTATAATTCGATCTTGTAAGACATTGATGTTTCCACTGTCTGTTTAGTTACTTTTGTTTCGAATTTAGCTGTTTCTTTAGTTTAGTCCCAGCTGGTGTCTGTAACTTTCGTTTGAATTTTCTTTGTACACTTTGTTAAATCAAATTTTGGTTCTGCCTCTTAATCAAACAATAAATAAGACAGAAAACAGAAAACAGAAGGAGCAATATAAGCAAGAACAAGACAGCTATATGGATTCACGGATGAAATCAGAATAGCTATGAGTGAGTAGAGTTTAGGCGCCATGCTGACTCCTTACGCATGCTCATGATTTTGTATGGCTAATGCCAAAGGTAGACCGCGTAATGCATTAGTCTTCTTTTCAGGTCCAGATGTACCGCTTGAATTTGTTTGTTATATTCATTGTTTGCAAACGTAGCTCCGCCACTTTTTGATACACTTTATGTCAACACTTTTTGTATGGCTACTTATAAGCTGAGACCATGCACGACAGCATATCAGTCGTAGGCTCATTTCATGCTCAGCAAAATCAGGGTACCTAGCTGAAAATGACAACAAAAACTGCAAAACAAGTCCTCATGACACATTCGAGTATGAAACACCAGCGCACCAATAGTTAAAGTGTAGATGTAGAAAATCCTACTACTACATCCAAAAGATGTATGCTAAGAAGTAAATAAGAAAGACATAGAAGAACACAAGATGTACGTGGTTCGGCATGATTACCTACGTCCACGGGGGTTAAGGGATGATCTTATTACTTCACACAAGATTACAAGGATCCAATATACACAACAATGCTCACAAAACACTCAAAGACCTTGCTCTCTCACTTCTTTTCTCTCCTCCTAAAAACCCCTCCCCTCTACCTTCCTACACGATCTCTATTTATAGCTGCAGGTGGTGATACATCGATATTACAGTGTTGAGCCTGGTATAGCTTCCTGGATGTTCTTCTCGGGCGACTTGCTGGTGCATCGGTCGATCTCTCCTTTTCCTCGGGCAGAATCATCTAGCCGAGTGGTGCCATCACCGATGTCGTTCGTTTGGTGGAGGTGATCGGTGTCGCCCTTGATTCTTGGTAGGAGTCTCGCCGGCCGAGCTTCTCTTATCTCTTCACCAACCCCTGTCAGTGCGTTAATTGTCCTCGAACTCGATGAGCATCACATCATAGCTTTTCTCCTTTATGTCGACTTCTCGAGCTGTCTCTGTTCCTCTTTCCTCGCGCCCAGGCCTGATGAGGTGATTCAGTGCTTTCAGTACTTGTTTTTCTTAGTGCACCCTTGGCCAGGATGGTTCCACATAGCTCTGTGGATTATTTGCACCTACATTTATGCCCCTTCTTCCACTTGTGTGATCGACACGTGGGGAAGAAACCGCCTCGTCTTCCCACGTCCTCAGTCATGTCGGGTTCTGCGCCATGTTGTTCCCCACTTCTCCATTTGCTGTAACCGGTTTACCTTTCTCGTCGGTTACCACATGTGAGGTTTATAAGTCTGATCCTTAAACCTCATTCTCTCTTTACTTTTCCTTAGCCATTTTTTCTCCTCTCTCTCCGTTCTCCTCTGCTTCTTTCCTCGCCATTAGTTATCTTCTCCATAGATTTACTTCCCTCCTCCTTCTCTGTCCTGAGTCTTCCCCGTCTCCATTGCCGCTGTAATTTCCGATTCCGGTAGTACTTTTACTCCTCCTGTCTACCAGCTTTCATGGCGTCTTCAACCCCTTCCATGGTGGAAAAAAAGTTGCGTGAGCTATGTGTTTTACGATGAAGACGATGTACCGCTTGATTTCTGTTTGTTATGGAGAGCCCCTCTAGGCATGATTATCGTGCTCTGGATTCTATCTTTTCTGATAATCCTTCTTCGTTTTCATGTAGGGCTGACAAGAGAACTGCCAGAGACCTATCGGATGAACAGTTCGTCCGACAGTTGAAAGATGAATTCGATCTTCATGGGTATGACGTCAGGCTCTTGTCGGGCCAAAAAGGCGTCTTAAAGAAGGATGATGTTCTAAAGTTTCCCCACTCGGTCGAGGCGACCATTGTCACCAGGGGTCAGCTAGAGCTCGGGCTGCGTACGATCCCAGCCGTTCGTTTTGGTACGAGGCTCTTTCTAAGATTCGCCCTTCCTGTGCCTTGGCTCAGTGGAATGGCAATACCTTTCGTATTTTATCCGAGTGGGAGAGGCGCAGTCGAGGCGAGTGTACTCCTACCACCTGGTCCACCTACGATCCTTCCCAGGCGAGTGACTATACTCTGCCAGTTTTGCTGATAACTATCGAAGTGGGACTGCTACCAATGGTGACCTTGCTGGTTTTGCTGCTAGCCCACATCGTCATAAAACTCTTCCTGAGGGTGTCAAGAAGCTTTTGTTGGACGAGGATCCCGAGGGGAATAGTTCCAACAGACATGCTCGTCATACTAGTGATGCGGCTTGGGACCGAGTTCCTCTGGTTATCTCTGGTCCCCTTCTGAGCGGCAATTTTCCTCCTCCGTCCGAGCCTTATCCCTTCTGGGTGGTCAATGTTGAACGGGTAAGTATGTTTCTTGGCTTTAGATTTATTTAATCGGCTCGGGTAACTAATAGGGCAATGTTTCAATTTCTGTGTGTTTTTAGTCCAAGTTCCAGAGCGTTCCTTCTGATTCCCTTGTTCCTCGCAAAAGGGATAGGGTTCTGGTGCAGGGGCCAAGGAGGAAACAGGGAAGGTAACAAATATATTACTCCTTCTTTGTAGTACATGTACTTGCCCCTATTTGTTGCCTTGAATGATTCTGACATTGGCTCATGCGCAGAAGCTGAGGGTCGATGATGTAGGAGGTGCTTCGGCGAGGGATGGTGAGGATCTTGAGGAACGGCTGCCTTTATCGCATTTCATGAGGAAGTCACCTCAGAAAACTTCTGATGTTTCGTCTACCCTTGTAGGTGGGAAGCCTAGTGGTAAGGGCAAGGAGACTAAGGGCGATTTACGCGTCCCAGAAAAAACTGCGCCCCAGCAGTCAGCTGGTAGAGGGGTTGTTCTTGCCGATGGTGTTGTGTATCTTGAGTCCGATGGTGATGATGATGATGATCTTTTTGATGGGGAGGACGAAGCCGATGGTGATGAAGAGGAGCCGAAGCAATCGGATAAGCCTGGTGGGGATGACGCGGGTACTCGGGAAGTAGAGAACGCTGCTTCTGGGGACGAGTTTCTAGAGCCCCTTTCTCCTGTGGTTCCTAATTCAGGGAGCAACACCTCCTTTACCGTCTCGGGCCCTATGTTTAATTCCCTTGGAGCTCTTATTTCTCCTGATTTTTTTCCTGTTGTCGGATGAAGAGAAGATCAAGGCGGTCTCGTTGTATGATGCGGCTGAAGAGTACTTTTGACCTGTTTGGTGAGTTGCGTTGATCAGGTCATGCATTCAAGTTGTAGGGTCAGTGCTAACGCTGTTGGTGTTTGTAGGATGTCAACCGCTCGTTGCTAAACGCCGCCGTTCAGCGTAGGGAGGTTGCCGAGAGAGACAATCTCCATCTCTTATTACAGCAAGAGCGCGAGCGATCCCGGGGGCTGGAAAAACGACTAGCCGAGACCCAAGGTAATTATTTAGCTCTCACGTGTTTATGATTGATTCTGTAGTGCCAATATCCTGAGTTTAGTACTGCCTTCCTAGCCGAAACTTCTAGTGCGGAGGCCGATGCTGTTACGAGGTATCGTTTGTTGAAGAGAGAAATTAATATAGAACGGGATCACGTGTCGAATTTACAGCAAAGGATTGTCAACAAAGATGATAAAATCGATCGTCTGGAGACCGAGATTGAGGGTCTGCAGACCCGTTTTGCATCGTTATGAGACTTTTGAGTATGTCCCGAGGAAATCGATAATCTTAGAGCGAGCTTAGCTCGGTTCCAAGGTATTCTTTGCCGATAAAACACTGTTGGCGATAACTTAGAAAGTCAATGTGGTGGCCGAGGCTTCGGGTTCGAGACTTGCACGCGGATCGCCTTCGGATCTTGGGGGAGAAGAATGCTGCCGAGAGGTGTATCCAAGAATCCCTTGAGAAGCTCAGGGAGTCCAAGAAGGTTTCTGAGGAGTTGGAGTGGGTTCGTGCTCAATTATCAGGTTTGCAGATAGCTCACTCTCGGCGAGAGGGCCGAATGGAGTGATCACGCAATCTTGCCCCTCTAATGAGTTTAACGAACAAAGATATCTAGAACTTTCTTCCAAGATGTCTTCTCTCGAGTGTAGCTTGTCCGAGTCCGAAGAGACCATTAGAGTAGTTACCCCTTTATTGGAAGGTGGTGCGCCTTGTATTGCGTTTTCCTTGTTGTTGTTTTAGTCTTTGTTATTATGTGGCCGGCTGCTCTTGTTGTTTTGGCAGCCGAGCAGAGGAAGGTGGCATCGTTGGAAGAGGAGAATGCCCGATTGAAGGGGAAGGAGTCTCAACTACTCGAGCGGGTAGCCACTGCAAGGCAGAGTCGATCACGGTGACACAGGATCTCACTGCTGAAAAGGCGAAGTTTAACGACGAGCTTGTTGCGAAGGTCAAAGCCGGTGTAAAGGCGGTGCTTGATAAGAAACGAGGCGATGCTGCTGCTAAGAGGGCGATTCCGGGGCTGGTTCCTTCTAAAGAGTAAGCTTGTCTTTTGTAGCGCTGCGTCGCTGTCTTACCCTTTGCCATGGGTTGTAATCCGTTCGAACGCCTTCAATTTCTCGTACACTTTTTAATAGGGTGCTGTGTCGCCAGTTTGGTTGTTTTTCTTGCTATCCGACACTTTTTATGCATGTTCTTTTGTTCTTACTTATGTTACGCCGACAATGTATGGTTTATTTTTGCGACTAAGTTGTATATGCCTGCATAAACATGAGTAGATTGGTTAATCATAAATGTCGTTTCTGTCAAACACACTCAACAGGGAGGGTCATCGGGCCCAATGCCATGTCCCGATTGAGGTATCTCATCACCTTCTTTCAAGATCTAGTGGCAAGGTAGTTGGTCCTTCCTAATTTCTAGGGGATCGATATCCCAAGAAGTTATCTATTAACTTTCTTGGGCAAGTGATTTCGGCCACTTGCGAGGGGAGCAATGTTGACTGCTCGATTGTCGAGTACTCATGCCCCGACAATCGGCCACTGGTTTCCAACCGCTTGGGCCCTAGGACTACCTCGGCACTTGCGCTTTGCCATCGCCCAGAGTTCGAATAGTCCGTCTTAGTGTAAGTCGCCTCAACACTTGCACAATGCCATCGCCCGGGTTTGAAACGACCATTTAGACGCACTTGCCATATTTCCAACCCCACGTGGCATTTCACGGAAATAAATGACAATATATCATACCTGTTTTCATGGGTGATATAGTTTTAGTCGCGTAGCATTCCACGGTCGTGGCTCAGGTATTCCGTCCGGTTTTAGTATCTTGTATGCCCCTTCACCGACCTTCTCAACAATGGTGTAGGGTCCTCCCCATCGTGCTGCTAATTTTCCGCCTTTTTTATCACGTTCATAACTGGGTAGATGCTTTAGTACCAACTGTCCTGGTTGAAATTCTCTGGGTCAAACCCGTTTGTTGTACTCTTGCTGGATTCTTCGTTGGTAATTTTCCATTTTCTGCAGGGCCATCTCTCTTGTTTCTTCTAGATCGTCTAGTTTAGCCAGGATAAGATCTGCTGAGATGTTTCGTCTCCATGCTTCGGTTCTTGTTGTAGGTATCATTTCTTCTGTGGGAAGGATGGCTTCGGTCCCATATATTAACATAAAAGGCGATAATCCGGTTGCCTCTCTGCGAGTTGTCCTGTATGCCCATAAAACGTTATAAAGTTCTTCGCACCATTCTCCATATTCCCCGTCAAGCTTCTTCTTCATGTTATCGGCGATGGTCTTGTTTGTGATCTCGGCATGTCCATTACTTTGGGGGTACAGGGGTGTAGACTTGCTCTTTCGAATATTGTAGGTGTTAAACAGCAAGTCGATATTCTTGCCCTGTAGTTGTTTCCCATTGTCAGAGACGATTGCTGTTGGTACTCCAAAGCGACATATGATGTGTTCCCAGATGAATTGGAAAACATCTTTATCCCGTATGTGTTTCAATGGAGCGGCCTCTACCCATTTGGTGAAATAGTCGGTGGCTATAATTAGGTACTTTCTCTGCCCCGATCCGACATGCAATGGTCCCACGATATCAATCCCCCATTTAGCGAAAGGCCAGGGACTAATAACAGAGTTCAATGTTACTGCCGGTGCATGTATCTTCTTTCTAAATTTTTGGCATTCGTCGCAGATGAGGGCCATATGCCTCGCGTCCTCGTTCATGTACGGCCAGAAATATCCCATGGTTTTAGCTCGTGCTGCTAGGCTACGGCATGAGTTGTGGTTTCTCGCTGCCCCATAGTGCAATTCGTTGAGGATCGTATGCCCTTCTTCTTTACTTAGGCACCTTAGTAACGGTCCTAGGTATGACTTTCTGTATAGAGTGTCGTCTCGAAGCTCGTACGCAGCTGCTTTAATTTTAATTTTATTTATCTCGGGTCGCCCCTTGGGCAATTTTCCGGTTTCGAGATATTCGTGAATCGGTTTCCTCCAATCATCGGCCCGATACTGATCAGTAGTGGTTGCTGCGATATGTGCGCCGATGTCCATGGTCTCAGGTATTGAGGGCATTAAGACTCTCATAACTCTGATGCCTTCGACGCTTGCATCTGTCAACATGGAAGCAATGTATGCTAGGGCGTCCGAGTGGCGATTGTCCTTTCTACAGATATGCCGAAACTTGATGCTCGGTATCTGGCCGAGAATTGGGCGAGTTCCCAATATTTACGTAATAAGGAGTCATGTATGGCGTCTTTGCCATTGATTTGTCGGACGACTAGCGAGAGTCGCTTGTAAGCCGTACCTCTTGGATTCCCATATCCACTATCAAACGCAAGGCATGTATTACCGCTTCATATTAGTGACATTGTTAGTCGCTTTAAATTCAAGCCTAAAGGAGTGGACCATCTTTTTCCCTTTGGCGTCGTGAAGACCAATCCCTAGACCCGATCCGTCTTTATTGGATGACCCATCCACGAAAACCTCCCATCGTGTCGGGTTGCATGTCTCGAGTAGGTCGGACGGGTCCTCTCGGTCTTCCTCCATTCCGGGGATGTCTTCTACTTCATCTTCGTCTCACGAGAGAGGAAGTACGCAAAAAGTCGAAGCTTGCTTTGTGCTTTTCTTTCTTTGTTCTCATTTCGTAAAAAATGTCGAACTGCTCCGTCCCGACCTGGCTGCATTGTCGAGTACTGATTCTATGGAGGACTTTGTGAGTACCCGAATCTTGTGAGTTTGGAAATACGTCCGAAGCTTATGTGTTGCAAACACCAACGCTAATATTAGTTTCTCGATCCTGGTGTAGTTCCTCTCTGCTGGATTCATGGTTTTGCTTACGAAATACACCGGCTTTTCCTCCCCTCCAATGCTCTTGACTAGTACGACACTAATGGAATAACTGGTTGCCCCAAGATATAGTGTTAGTATGTCCTCAGGCTCTGGTCTTTGTAACACCGGAAGACTCGCGAGATGTTGCTTAATTTTCTGAAATGCTTCTTCACACTCCTCAGTACATTTAAACTTCTCTCCTTTCCTTAATGTCCCGAAGAAATCCTTGCACTTGTCAGACGACCGAGAGATGAATCGTCCTAAGGCCGCCAAGTTCCCATTTAATCGTTGCACGTCCTTAAGCATTACTGAGCGACAACATTTCCACGACGGCTCACGATTTTATACGGGTCGGCCGATGCCTTTTGTCGGTGATTATGTACCCTAAAAACTTGCTCGAGGTGACCCAGAAAGTGCACTTGGACGGATTTACCCTCATCTTGTACCTTCTCATGGTTTGAAATATGTCTCGGAGATCGTCGATGTGGTTGGTGGCCACCTTGCTCTTGACCAACATGTCGTCCACATATACCTCGATGGTGTCGTGTATTTTATCTTCAAACATGTCTTCCACCAACCTTTGATAGGTGGTGCCTGCGTTTTTTAATCCAAATGGCATTTTGGTGTAGCAATACAACCCTCTTGGTGTGAAGAATGATGTATGCTCTTGATCTTCGGGGGCCAGGGGTATTTGGTGGTACCCTGAATATCCGTCCATGAGTGTTATCGCCTTATACCCAACTATGGATTCTACTAGCTGGTCGATGCTGGGGAGGGGGAAGCTATCCTTTGGGCATGCTTTGTTTAAGTCACTAAAGTCGATGCAGACTCGAACACCTCCATTCCTTTTGGGGACTATCATCATGTTAGATATCCATTGCGGGTATTGGGCTTTTCGAATGATCCCTGCTACGTGCAACTTTTTCAACTCAGCCTCCACCGCCGTTTGCAGCTCGGGTGCAATTCTTATCATCTTTTGTCGGATAGGCTTGAACTTGGGGTTTATCCGCAGGTGATGTGAGCAGACTTCCGGGTCGATTCCTTCCATATCGTGCATTTGCCAGGCGAATACATCCATGTGTTCCTTCAAAAGAGTTGTCAACTGCTGAGATTGTTCGTTTGTCAAAATAGTTCCTATTCTCACTATTTTTGGCTCTTCCTCGGTACCCAGATTGATTTGTCGGGTAGGTTCTAAGGCCGAGAAATTTTGCTTTGGTTCGCCGACTGTTATCGTCTCTTGTGATTGCTATAAGATCTCTTTCTCGCCAGCTTCATAGGTAGCGATAGCTTGTGACATTACCTTTTCCAACTCTTCTCCCGCCTTTATTTCCTTAGACTTGTTCTTTTCTTGGCGTTTCCTTGATCGCCTCTCTTCATTCTAATGGACATCTATCTGCACGCACTGCCTCGCCGCCTGGGGGTCGCCTAGCACTTCTACTACTCCTCGATAAGATGGGAACCACAATCTTTGGTGATAGGCCGAGGCGACTCCCTTGATTCCCAAGCCAAGGCCGACCCAGAATTGCTTCGTATGGTGACACAACGTCGACCACGCAAAAGGTGGTGAGTATGTCTAGGAATCCCTCCCCGTCCGAGACTCTGAGTGTGACTTCTCCCTTTGGTACTGTCACCGTACCGTTGAAGCCGTAGATTCGGTAGGTCGATGGGATTAGGACGTCATTGGACAATTCCATCCTCTTGAAGGTGTCATAGAACAGGACTTCGACTGAGCTGCCGCTGTCCATTAATATCCTTCGGACGCCCTACTCCTCGATCAGCAGAGTTATCACTAAGGGATCCCCATGTGCTTGACCATTCAATGGGACGTCTTTCGCCGAGAAGGTGATGGTCGCATCATCCATGGTTCCATGGGCAGGGTTTTGGCCACACTGAGGATTTCCTTGCCCGATCAATCCCTTTTATGAATCCTCGAGGTGATACCGGTTCCCAAATCGAATCCTTGAGTTTGAGTGCGATATGGTGTTGCGGGCGGGCGGGTGCCACGATTGATTATTATTTGGTGCACTTTGGGACGTCGGGTTGAGCAGGTGTCGGCGATTTCTTGACGAAATGTCGTAAATATCCATCTCGGATTAGGTGCTGGACGATGTCTTTCACCTCCCGAAAATCGTTAGTTGAATGGCCACGAAACTGGTGGTAATGGCAAAACTCTGGATGGTTCCTTGTTTCGTCAAACTGAATTCCCCGAGTCTTAGGATATCGGATATCATTCCTCTTCTCGACTTCTTTGAATACCTCTTCTAACGGTGCGTTTAGTGGAGTGTAATATCTAGGTTCGTGACGAGGCTTCTTTCCTTTTTCGACCCAAACTTTTTGTTCTCCCCATGATGTTGTGTGCTCGGCCTTTTCTCAGATCGTTTCGGGGCTTCTCGTAGGGTTGCCTCTACTGTGGTGCTGGCCTCTTGTATTCCTCTATATTGTGCTCCTTCCTGGATCTCCTCTAAGGCGATGTAGTGTTCTTGCATCTTCCGGATCTCTCTTAATGTTTTAGGCTTCTCAGTGTACATTGCTACCCAAATGGGATCTGATTTCCCCAATGAATTCTCGAAACCGAATATCTGTTAATCGACCGGCACCTTTCCAATGTTCGTACATAACTTTGTCCATTTGTCCGTTAAAGAGAGCGCAGCGGTTCCCTGAATCTTCGTGCAAGTGTGAAGAGCTTATTGACTCTGGGCCGAGCTATACTGTTATGCATGTAAGTCTCAAGGAAGGTTTCCACCAGGACTGCATAGTTTCCAACGGATTCATCGGGCAGGGTGTAGAACCAGCTTTTTGCCTCGCCCTCCAAACTTGCTGGGAAGAATTTGCACATGACCACATCGTAATTCTTCCACTGTAACAAGGACATGCTGTACATTTTGATGTGCTCTCCCGCGTCACCTGTGCCGTCAAACCTAGATGGGAAGATTGGCAACGTACACTTGGGCGGGAATGGAATCTGATCCAATTCCTTGGTAAACGGTGTCTTCTGAGCTTCGCTGATTACTTATGCTAGCTTATCGTCCTCGTTGTTTCCTGTCAGTTTTTTGACCATTTGCTCAAGTTGTTTGATCTTTTGTTTGGTTGTTGCATCCGTACCCTCGTTGGTTGTCTCTTCCTCGGCCGAAGAATCCTCGGCTGGCCCATACCCTCCTCTTGGTCGATTAGGGTCAGGTATGCGTTCTCGGCTCGGGGATGGGGGTGGGGTGTTACTCGATGGAGTGTGATTGCTAGAAGCGCCTCGGCTCGACGATCCTCTCGACCCTGCTCTCCTGTTGCGGAGTCGGTAGTTTTCATGTTCTAAAGCTAGGTTTCTTCTTTGCAGCTCTCTCATAAGATCTTCTTGCCTTCTTTGGATTTCCAATATAGCGAGTAACATTGGGTCGGGGGATGTCTCGGTTGTGGTCGCCCCTTGCTAAGTGTACCCGCCTAAGCCTCTCACCTTCTCGTTCTAGTTCGCGCTGGTACTCTGTCGGTTGTCTTTCTCGTCCTCGTTCCTCCTGTATCGTCTGCACTTCCTCTTCTTCCTCTGTATCCGATGTTGTTCTTCCGTCTATCATGTCGTCCTCGTTCCCTTGCCCCATCTGGCTCGGGTTGATCCTCAGCATCCTAGGTGAGATCATCATCTCGGCCTAAATCGACCTCCTCGTCGACAGTAGTCATGCCTTTGACTTGTGCCTGAGTCTCGTCCTGGTTATTTGGCCGATGATCTTCGTATCGGGAATCCGTGAGTCCTTCTTGTACACTAGATCCCGCTGTGGCTCGGTTCCTAAGGATCCTGCTCGTCCTGGAGGTGCTCGCCATTACCTTCAATACTGCCCTTGTTCCTTGCTCGCTTGCTTTGTTCGTACCTACGTCGATAAAGTATCTGACACTTACTTCGAACTGCTTTCGAAAAGGTTAAGGATGAAGTACAGCAGTTCTGCTGTGTAAGGTGGAAAAAGTTTTCACAGTACACTTCCATTTATGCTAACGTGTTGATCTCAGCAATCAAGTGGTTTTGACCGTAAAGGACAATCTTTGAAAAGCTGTCTCGACGCATCGCTTTCGGTACTTTCCCTATGCATTAATCATTATTTGTCCTAACATTCCTAGTGCCAGAAGTCATTAATCATCCGTACGCTAGATCGGAAGATTTCTTTCTTGACTATGGTTGATAATAATGGCAACCCTCAATCAGCTGTTGTGTTGACGGTCTACCTACACGAGTTGCCGGGAATCCCCGGAGACGGTTGTACCGTAGGATTCCTTTGGTTTTCTACTGATGTTGTGAGGCTTTTAGTATTGGATCAAAATGAGGCTTGTTTAACGAAGCGCTCGCTATAATCCTTCCAGCCGTAGTTTCCGGAAAACTAAACTCAATGACTTCGAGTTAGTCTTGCCTCCACCACTGTTGTACTTTGGTTAACTTACTAAGAAGGTTTAAGCAAATGAAATAACGTTTCCACTTAGCTTCTACCGATCATCAAAGATGATCCATTCGGGAGCTTTGGGGGTTATAACGGTTAGCTTAGGTCGACGACAAGGCGACCCTTAATCAAGGAGCTTAACTCAACACAAAACGTTTAACCCGATGCAAGAAGATTAACCAAACTTTCCCGATCGGAATCCCTCACTCATAAGGTAAGAGATCTTAGGCATTTACTCGACGGAATTGATTGGTGAGAAGAACTAAAACTAAAGTGATCTTTTCAAGGATTAAGTAAGTGAAGACGAGATGTAATGAAATCTAGCTTTTAAACACGAAGGTAATCTTTAAACAATAAATCTAACAACCTATGTATTTCAACCGTTAGAGTCTTTCACTTAGCATCGACTATCATCAAATAGATGTTTATAGGAGCTGTTGAATCTCTCTTTTAACGATGTTGAATCAATAGATGGTGGTCAGCGAGATGGAATTTCCTTCTAGCTTCTACCAACATCAAAAGATGTTATTTCGGGAGCATACCGATCTTCCAATAACTCGCTTAGACGTCTTAAGCAAACAGCCTAGCTTAATGATTTAGTCTTGGCGAATTTATTCAAACAAAAGACAAGAACACAAAGCGGACTTACATCAAACTCGGTAGGTTTGCTAGGAAAACAAGGATGAGAAAACCTCATGAACTTTCGCCTACCAACACTATTAACCAAAAGAGTTTCTCCCTTAGCTTCAACTAGCACGCAAGGTGACTTAGGAGCTTGGATTTCTCTCTTTTGGTAACCGATTTCAAGGTATCCGAATATGTTATACGGTCCCCTTAGTCGGCGCCAGAATGTAGATGTAGAAAATCCTACTACTACATCCAAAAGATGTATGCTAAGAAGTAAATAAGAAAGACATAGAAGAACACAAGATGTACGTGGTTCGGCATGATTACCTACGTCCACGGGGGTTAAGGGATGATCTTATTACTTCACACAAGATTACAAGGATCCAATATACACAACAATGCTCACAAAACACTCAGCACTGCTCTCTCACTTCATTTCTCTCCACCTAAAAAACCCTCCCCTCTACCTTCCTACACGATCTCTATTTATAGCTGCATGTGGTGATACATCGATATTACAGTGTTGAGCCTGGTATAGCTTCCTGGATGTTCTTCTCGGGCGACTTGCTGGTGCATCGGTCGATCTCTCCTTTTCCTCGGGCAGAATCATCTAGCCGAGTGGTGTCATCACCCGATGTCGTTCGTTTGGTGGAGGTGATCGGTGTCGCCCTTCAGATTCTTGGTCGAGTCTCGCTTCGGCCGAGCTTCTCTTATCTTTTCACCAACCCTGTCAGTGCATTAATTGTCCTCGAACTCGATGAGCATCACATAAGCTTGGAAATTTCATGATTGGTTTTGGACTGGATCGAGGCAAACTCGATTTTATGTCATGGGAGTTTTGGATTTTATTGGTGAAGCTGTTTCACAATGTTTTGGCTCCCTATTTCCAGACTTGATCAGCAGATTCAGGCACCACACAGACAGGCATACAAGAAGGACAAACGTTTCCGATTCACGATGAGTAAATTATGAGTCCATGACAGAGCCGTAAACTTGGACTTTCACCTCTTTAACCCAACTTAGACTATTCCTAGATATCCTACATTTTTCCTTTCATTGTTGTTGGACCAAACTTCATCATGGAGTGGTGGTATCTTCAGCTATAATAATGTGCTGCAAAACAACAAAATTATGAATATAGAAAGATATAAAAGATGTTATTTGAAAGCATCCAAACTCAACCAGACAAAATCTATGATCATGAAAAATACATATAAAAGAGTCCTCCTACACATTACAACGGTACAATCGATGAATACTAAATACAATAATATTCAAGAACAAAAACAAATGTGGTATTATTAGGACAGGTAATTTGAAAATGTAGGCCCTAAAAAACAACTCATTTCTAATCGTTCATCCCAACTCCCATAATGTGTTTTGGCTGGACTAATATTTAAAGCCTTTGAACTGTGATGGGATGAGTGGGTAGATGCATTTCCGTTGTACGGTTCTGTTTCTTTGGTAGGCCACACGGAATCCACTTGCAAAGCCATATAGAGCAAACAGCGAATCACCCTGCCTTATCAGCAGCATGAGCAGATCCTTGAAAACGCTAGGTGGTAGTGGTACTGGTAGTAGTAGGATAAAGTGGGCCATGTACAAATTGTTTATGAGTAGCGGCTCTAGAAGTGTGGTTGACAAAGCTGTACAAATAACATGTTTATTGCCAATGGCGACGTCCGCATAAGCTACTAATTTGTTCCCCGCCGAATGCTTACTCGTCTGGGTGTGTCATCTCCGATTCTGTTAATAAATACAACTTTTGTTCCTAGTGTAGATGATGGTTTTTTTGACATGGTAAAAATTTGTAAATTTGTCTATGAATCTGCATCTGAGACGTATCTATAAATTTATATATGCTAGGATTTTACCCTGGTGAATTTTCAATATATTTTATGGAATATTTCAGTATTTATATTGTACTCACCTCTATATTGAATCTACATTGATTGGACCGCTTCTAGATGGATTGTCCACTAGTATGGAGCAACATTGTCCTCGGAATGTTACCGGTGTTGGTTGCAGTTTCTCTCTAGATGTTCTCTGAATATGCGAAATATACGTTCAAAACATACTCCATTACCTAAACGAACACCAGTATTGAACCTGTAGCTGAATTTCTTGAACTCGTTCATATTAATATTCCTATTCTCATTTAATAACATTGAACTTGTCTCAAGTCGCAAAACTTTTCACGATTGAACTTCTTGAACTTGTTTTGTATATGAAATAATGTTCAGATTCTTATCCGAACAACATGGGTATTTTACGACCTTCGCCATGAAACCAAAATCTAAGTTCCATTTTGGCCAAACATAATGTTAATCCAACACCAGTATTAAGTGCTAACATTACCTTGGTCATGGCTGGGTGGCTTGGCCTCTACAGGCTTGTCCATGACTACTGTGCCATGACTTTTCCCTTGCTAGCTTGTCCACATCCACGGTGTTGTGGCATTTCCAAGCTTTTCCATGGCCATGGTGTTATGACCTTTCCCTTACTATCTTGGCCACGACCATGGTGTCATGGCATCTCTACGCTTGGCTACGGCCATAAGCCATGGGACCATCGCCTTGGCCACGGCCACGGCATCGTGGGATCTCCTCTTTTTCCAGCAATGACACCATTCATTACCTTGGCCATGGCGTCGTGGCCTTTCCTCATTTCTGGTGTCATGGCCTCATCACTGCGGCCACGGCTACGGCGTCGTGACCTCTCCCATTTTTCAGCCATGACATCATGCCATGGCCTCATCACCGCGGCCTCTCTCCTTTATATTGGTCGTGGCGTCACGCCATGACCTCATTTGCTACCCTGGTCATGTCCACGGTGTCGTGGCCTCTCTACCGATTGGCCATGGCAATGATCCATTGGCTCAACTGTCTTATCCTTGCCTACGACGACGTGGTCCTTACCCCAATATTTGTTTAGCCATTTCCTCTATTATCATGGCCGCAACCACGATATCGTGACATCTAGTACTTTTCCATGGCAACGAGCCATGGGATCTATTACCTTGGCCATGGCCATGGCCTTCATTTCCTTCGTCCATGGACATTGTCATAGCCAGTATTCCCTTGGCCATGATCATGGCAGCATATTTATTGCCATCGTTGTCTTGGTATTACCGGGTATCATCTTTCTCATTTGATCATCACAACTCAATGCTCAAGCCATGAAAATATGGGTAATCCTTAGACTCACTAAAATATGAGTCACTCAGAGGCTCAGTGTTACTCCACTAAGACTTGATACTACTCAGCTTATCCAATGTTGGCACTTGGTTGAAGCACATCGTAGTTGTGGCTTAACCAAGATAATAGGTAGTCCATGACTATTAATATGAGAAATCAAAACATGGATGGGGGGTGGGGGTGGGGGGGACTTTCATGGGGTATTATTATGGTTGTTTATAGCAACATGCGACACTCGATGATGAGAAAGTAACAAGTACATGTGACGATTAGGAGTGATTAAAGGAGAGATTGAGTGATGGTTTAGAAGCTTCCAGAAACTTCCCTAGCATAGCGGACGTGGATTTATTATTACCTTCAAGATTTCCACTTCTTCACCCCTTCACTACCTCAACTACTTACGAGGAAACTGTGTATTTCCATAACGACTACATATAAAGAAAAAAACATGCTTATCATTCAGAGCTCTGCTTCTTCATAGTTATCGACAACCTTAGACATAAAATTCATGAACACTGGTTTCTTCAACTTTCTCCGCTTCCCTCCCCTAAGACCAACTCATCTTCTCTCTTTGTGATCGATGTCCAACCTCTTACCATGGTGACATATTTCTTGAAGCAAGACGTGAAAAAAATATCTTCTTGGTTTAGGCTCGTCATGTATGATTTTGATTTTCGAACCTAAAGAAAGTACTTCGATAGTACATTATTTAACCATAAAACCAAATTTTAAGTATAAAAAATTATAATAAGCAAAATTTTCCTCTATAACTGGTAAGCTAAGTTCACTCGTCGTGTTACTACATAGTCAAGGTGGAAACCTGAGTTGAAAAGTGTGGCTAAGCCCAAAACCTAACCTTTTGAGCTTTAGGATGGTATATGACCTCAGTCTAAGAAAGTTGACCAGGTCAATGGTGGTCACGCCAGCGACCCAAGTCAATGGTCATACATGTTCAATTATGCACCTTTTGGACACTGCACTTCACTACCCTAACAAGTACAATTGAGTAAACTTTTCTTCAAACTCTATTTCGTCTTCTTTTTTTTCACATAGAAATCTATGATCAACAAAAGAACAAGATCATACATATTGGAGATAAACTGACATTTGCAATAGATGTTTATTCCTGATATGCACTTGATATCAAATGTCTTCAATCACAAATTAAAACTCAGAACTGAAAAATTGGAAAACCCTATAAACGATAGTCTTTTTCGCCTCTTAATTTCTTGTGTTACCGGCATCGCCATACTTTTCTCATAATATGTTAATAGTCGGGTTAAGGTTGTACAAATCTTGAACTCAATAATGTTTGATAAGGTGTAATAAACACCTTAATTATTATCTATTGTTTATGCTTTCTTTGCGAGTTTTCTTGTAAAATATGTATCTTATGTTTGCTTTTGAGTGTTTAGGTACTTTGGAGTCGCTTAGCTCAAAAGAAGAAGAAATCAATCATTTGGAGTGAAAGGAGCGAAAAAGTCATTTCACGGGTGAAGGATATGCGGTGGAGAAACGGGTGGCCAGCTGAGCTAGTTTGCTAAAGTGGCTGCCTTATCAATTCATTGGGTGCTTGTAGCACTTCTCATCATTACCATGCCCTAATTTTAAGAGAAATGTTTCTCTTTTACTTCCAAGATTCACTTGAAATCGAGAGAAGAGAGAAACTAATTGGCAGCTCCATTGGAACTGATAAAATGAAGAAGAACCAGGGATCGGTGATGGCGGTTCACAGAAGCATTTGGTTGTTGTTGAGTCATGTTGACATCAGTGATGGAGGAGATCTCAGAGAAGATGAACTGATGAAGAACAGATGGGAAATCTGAGATTTCAGTCAAGAGAAGTTAGGGTTTTGCTAAAGACGATCGATTTAAGAATCTGGTGATGTTAATGATTGGTTCAAGGGTTGATTAAACGTGGGTGTGTGCTGAATCTCAAGAATCTGAGGATGCTATGAATAAATTGATGTAAAAATCAGAGATGGGTTGATTCTGCAACTCGTATTTGAAGAGAAGAACAGGGCACAAGGAGCAACTACTGGCACTGATTTATGTTGGCTGACAAGAAAGGGTTCTTACTGTTGTTGATAATAAAGACTCAGATGGTTCAGATGGGGTTTGTAGTGATGAAATTGGAGATGGGTTTGAGTGTGGAATCTTCCCTGAGTTGAAATGGAGATTTGGGTTGTGTTGGATTACAGAGATAGAAAAGAAGAAGGAAGTGGTGCAGGTGATACTGAACTTTTGCTGGTAGTTTAGGTCAAGAACTCAGATGGTGGAGATGCAGTTGAGTACCAAGGGTTGGATTTGTGAAGATGAACAAGATTGGGATGAATTTCGAGATCTTATAAGATGGGTGTACACTGAATTATGAGCTAAAATGTTGGGAACAGTTTTATGAAAGAGTTGTAGCTGTTAATCAGGGAGTTGTGTGATGGTTTTGAGCTAATGGGTCTTATTGGAGATTGTATGGCTGAGATGATTTAGAATGTTGCAGGAGCTATTGCTTGTATGAGCTCCTGAGGTGATTTCAGATGTATCTCAGCAAGGAATTACAGAGAAACAGTTTTGGTGATTGGATGGAATTTGGTAATTGCCATGAAGTAAAGCTGCAGAGGCTGTGGTGCTGTGTAATGATGTTTGAATGAAGCTACAGGTGTAGGCAGTTGGAGCTGCTGCTCTAGTGTTGATTTTAGAGATGGAGATTTTCAAGGTTGAGTTGCAGATGGAGATGTGGAGCTGGCGAATGAACTAACAATGTTGATGTATGCTTAGGTCACATGTTGATGTTGTAAGGTGATCAAATGAGTTTCAGATGGTGATTTGGTCTCAGCTATTGTAGCTATGAGTTGAAGCTGCAGAAGGTTCAGGTGGTATAGTGAGGATGTATCTGCAGAGGAAGAAAATGCTCTCTGATGGAGATGTGCAACTGAGTTGAACTGGTGGTGCTGTAATGGGTATTGTGATTATAGAGAATGGGTTACGCCAGTTGCAGATTGGTCTGAGTTGCGGCTAAAAGAGAAGCAGGTGCAAGACGAGCTTGAGGCAATTGCAGGAATGGCAAGAGAAGGGTGTTCAAGTGATTAACTGGTAGCTATAGTTAAATAAGCTACAGATGAGCTGTTGTTACTTCAAGGAACTGAGCAAGGGAATGTCAGTTGTTGCAGATGTGTGTTGAGTTATGAAGCTGCTACAACTGGTTGGTAGAATAGACGGTGCTGCAGATGAGAAGTGTGTTGATAATTAGCTGAAGAAGGAATGGAGTTGTGATGCACCACAATGGTGCAACACATAGGATATGGATCATGCAAGATAACTAGGTATGTGCAAAATGACAACAGCCTTGGCCTAGACCTTATTAAGACCAGTTAGACTCTGACTCAGCTGAGTTGCCTTGACTCAGCCTCAGACAGAGTTGACTCGGTTGACTGAACTTTGACCGGTGACCGGGTGGACTTTGCCGGTCACCTGAGCTACTTGTTGGCGACTTCTCCGGCCAATTTCCGACCATTTTACCAGTTTTCCGTTGACCACTTTTGGAGCATATTTTCTACATGGGTATTTTCACATATGGTCTTGGTGGAACACATTGGAAATGGGCTTTTGGAGGATTGACCTAGTTTTCGAAAGATGAAAAGCTACAAAAGGAAAATGTTTCTACTTCTTTTGGGATCACGTATTTTTCTACTTGGAGTTTTGGAGGAGAGCGGTGATTCCACTAGGGTTTGCTTTCATTTTTATGTTTCATCTTCTTCATTTTTGTTATTGATTACGATGAACTCAAAAGCTATGAGTAGCTAAACAACCATTATTGGTTATGGGATAAAGTTGATTTCTCAACATGTTATTTGAATCTATGAATTAGTTTTGTCTCAATAAGTTATTGTTTATGATTCATGGTTTATATTGTCATATGATTTGATTGTTTGTTTGGTTGAGTCCGGAATCAATCCGATTTGCATTCATTTCTAAAGCTATATTAGGGTTTTCAATACGAAAAAGTTGTTCATCCCTGATTCTAAGTAGAATAATTGTGGGTAGTGCTTGTAGTGATATATCCTACTAGTCACAAGTGAATCATAACCTTTGTTAAAACGGATTAGTGCTTTTACACGTTTGTTTGCATTGATTAGTCTTATTCCATAGAACTTAGTGCTTTTAGGGAGTTAAACTTAATTGTGCTTTTACACTTTAGGTTGCTTTCTAGGAAGAATTCACATATACATCTTTTAATGTGGTTGTGATGAAATCAGGGAATTAGCGGGATATACTTGCGATCAAGGTATCCTAGGACTTTTAGTAAATGAGATATTAAATTATCAATTCTAGTCATTGATGAAAATACATATTTGTGAATGATACCTATCCAAGGTGCGGAATAGCTACTCGAAGAGGCACAATACTCAACCAAGTCGAGACACAACGTAAGAATAAAAGTTAGAGAAATTTTATAACAACAAAAGCCTCTCATATGTTGAGGTTCGTGACAAAGAGGGAACGAACTCTTTTCATACCACATACTTCATTTAAATTTAGTTGAGTGAGAAAGTGAAATTATTTTTGACGCATACGACAGACGATCAAATTTTGATACTACCGAAGTTATAAAGTGAAGTGCGCAAAGGGATGCTAGGTCTTCAATTCACCTCTAACTCCTATTGTAAGTTCAACTCACGGAGCCGGGAGGCATACGGCTTGTTATTAAGTTTTTAGTTTCTTTTTATAATTTCGCTTTTATCTTTTTTTTTTTTTTTTTCTTGTCTTGTTTCTCACTTGTTTGCGAGAATTGTTTTCAAGTACCTAAGTGGAAGAACTAAGAGTCCAACCAAGTCAAGACACAACTAGAAGTGGAAGAAGAGTTACAACTAGAAGAAGAACAAGAGGTTCCAATTGTAGAAGAAACACTAGTTGAAGAAGAACCACTAATTGAAGAAGAAGCAATGGGTGATCGTACACTCAAGGACTTGGCTTCTCATAGGCTTGATACACAACGATGGTGTATCCAAACAAACTCAACCTTCGAGATCAAGCCGGTGTTGATTAGAGAGTTATCGAAGTTTCATGGTATGGTGAATGAAGATCCAAACAAGCATCTCATGGATTTCCACAACGTTATCATGGCTATGCTTCCATAGAATATTAATGCGGATGGAGCGATGTTGAAAGCCTTTCCGTTCTCCTTGGCGGACAATGCTAAGGAATGGTTGTATTACTTGCCTTCCGGAAGTGTCACTACATGGAACGGGTTGAAGAAACTCTTCCTAGAGAGGTATTTTCCTACGTCAAAGGCTACTCAAATTCGCAAAGAGATTTGTGGGATAAAGAAAAATGTAGGAGAATCTTTGTATGAATGTTGGGAGCGATACAAGAGATTGGTAGCAAGCTGTCCACACCACCAATTCAGTGACGTTATGATAATCCAATACTTCTACGAAGGTCTCCAAACAAGTGATAGATATCTTCTTGATGCAGCGGGTGATGGTACACTAGTGAACAAGACGGTGGCCCAAGCTACCGAGTTGATTGAAAGCATGGCTGCGAACTTGCAATAGTTTTACACAAGAGGTGAACCAATAGTTAGGCGGGTGCATGAAGTTAGTGATTCATCATCACACCTTGATCAAAGGATGGATAGCATGGAGAGAATGGTGCAAAAGATAGCTTCGGTTATTTTACCTTCATATGATGAAGAGTTGGAGCAAGCTAGCGCGCTCTTTCCAAATCAACAAAGACGGTATGATCCTTATTCCAATACTTACAATCAGGGATGGAAAGATCATCCAAATTTTAGCTATGCCAACAAGCAAGGTGCAGTCCAACAACCTACTTTCAACCGTTCGAGTGGATTTCAACCACAACAACAACAATTTCAGCAACCACAATAATCAATGCAAAATCAAGGTTCCGATATCGATTCAAAGATTCAAACAATGATGCAAGGCATTTCGACCATGTTTAAAGAAAGTCAACAGGAAACTAAGAGTGCTATCAAAGATTTGCAGACACAAATGGGCTCCATGGCGATTGATATAAACAAATTGAAGGCACAAAATAGTGGGAAACTCCATTCTCAACCTATTAACCCAAAAGAGGGTGTCAATGCTATTACGTTGATAAGTGGTACACAACTTGTGCAACCCGAAGTTACTGATTCGGGAAAGGTGGAAACACCAAAGGAACCTGTTTTGGAGGATCAGAATGATGATTCTCCCCAAACTTCTGAGGTACCTATTCCTAACTTTAAAACTCCGGTTTCTACTTATGTTCCTCCTTTACCTTTCCCTCGCAGATTTGCAAGTTCCAAGAAGGCGGAACTAGAAAAGGAGATTTTAGACGTTCTTAAAAAGATCCATGTGAACATACCACTCATTGATGTTATTAAGCAAGTTCCAAAGTATGCAAAGGTGTTGAAGGAACTTGTGTACCAATAAGCAAATGCTCAAAGGTAATGAAGTGCTAAGTGTGGGGGAGAATGCTTCAGCAATTTTACAACACAAACTTCCACTGAAATGCAAGGATCCCGGTAGCTTTGACATTCCAGTCACAATTGGTAACACCACATTAACAAAGCTATGTTGGACTTAGGTGCATCCGTAAATGTTATGCCTGCATCCATGTATAATTCACTTGATCTTGGTCCTCTTAAAAAGTCTGGAATTGTGTTAAAATTAGCCGATCGCTCTAATGTCTACCCAATGGGTATTGTTGAGGATGTTCTTGTGCAGTTTAATCAAGTTGTATTTCCAGCTGACTTTTGCGTTTTAGAGATGAATGAAGGTTCACCGGACTCATCTCTTACATTGCTACTTGGGTGTCCCTTCATGAAAACGGCTAAAACCATTATTGATGTGGACAAGGGAACGCTAACTATGGAGTTTGATGGAGAAACAATAAGTTTCAACATTTTCGAGACGATGAGATATCCTAGTGATGTCCATTCTTGTTTCTCCATTGATGTTATGGATACGTTGGCACAACAAGTGTTTGAATTGAATGGTGATGATGCTTTGGAAAATATTTTAACTACATCCATGGATAATGGTGTAGAGTGTGGTAATGAAGTCAAGGAAGCCCTTGGTGATCTTAATTCACTACACGGATGCCCGGAAACTCATAATATCTCTTTTATTTCTTTACCATGCAGTGATAAACAACTTGTACCTTCAATTGTTAAATCTCCAAAGTTAGAATTGAAACCTCTTCCCGATCACCTAAAGTACTTGTACTTGGGTGACAAGGAAGATTTACATGTGATTGTTTCTAACGAGCTTAGTGAGTTACAGGAGCAAAAACTTCTATGGGTGCTAAGGAAGTACAAGACAGCCATAGGATGGACAATCGCCGATATCAAGGGTATAAGCCCTGCCGTTTGTATGCACAAGATCCATTTGGAGGATGATGCAAAGCCTACAAGGGAAGCGCAACGTCGTTTGAACCCTCCCATGATGGAAGTTGTAAAAAAGGAGATACTAAAGATTTTGGATGTGTACCCCATATCCGATAGTAAGTGGGTGAGCCCGGTACAAGTAGTACCAAAGAAATCAGGTGTGACGGTGGTGGAGAATGATAAGAACAAACTTGTCCCAACTCGTGTGAAAACCGGTTGGAGGGTTTGTATTGATTACAGGAAATTGAATGCCACCACTAGGAAGGATCATTTTCCATTGCCTTTTATTGATCAAATGCTTGAACGTTTAGCTGGACACTCTTACTATTGTTTCCTTGATGGCTATTCAGGTTACAATCAGATTGTGATAGCACTGGAGGATCAAGAGAAAACCACTTTCACTTGTCCATTCGGTACTTTTGATTATAGAAGGATGCCTTTTGGCTTGTGCAATGCTCCAGCTACCTTTCAAAGGTGTATGGTAAGTATCTTTTCAGAATATGTTGAAAACATAATCGAAGTGTTCATGGGCGATTTTAGTGTCTTTGGTGATTCATTTGACCTTTGATTGAACAACTTGTCTCTAATCCTTGAACGATGTGTTGAAACAAACCTTGTGCTGAATTGGGAGAAGTGCCATTTCATGGTAACTCATGGCATAGTTTTAGGCCATATAATATCTTCTAAAGGCTTGGAAGTTGATAAATCTAAGATAGACCTTATTCGTGTTTTAACCCCTCCCACTACGGTGAGGGAGATACGCTCTTTTCTTGGTCATGCAGGTTTTTATCGTAGATTTATCAAGGATTTTTCCAAGATAGCATCACCACTTTGCAACTTATTGCAAAAAGATGTGGTTTTTAACTTTGATGAAAAGTGTATGGCGGCATTCAATTGTTTGAAAGAACTTTTGATTTCATCCCCTATCATTAAACCACCGGATTGGAGCAAGCCTTTTGAGCTCATGTGTGATGCAAGTGACTATGCGGTTGGTGCGGTGCTTGGGCAACGTGTGGGGAAGATATCTCATGCTATTTATTATGCTTCTAGAACATTAAATGAGGCCCAACAAAACTACACAACCACTGAAAAAGAGTTGTTAGCCATTGTTTTTGCTTTGGAAAAATTTCGCTCTTATCTAATTGGTACAAAAGTTGTTGTCTTTTTTGATCATGCAGCACTTAGGTACTTGCTAATGAAGAAAGAAGCGAAACCGAGGCTCATACGATGGATTTTACTCTTGCAAGAGTTTGATATTGAAATCAAGGACAAGAAAGGAATAGAGAATACTGTTGCGGATCACTTGAGCCGTCTTGCTGTGGACAAGGAAGTTATCCCGTTGCGTGAAAGTTTCCCGGATGAGAAACTATTCTCAATTGCCTTTGGAGAACCATGGTATGCTAACATTGTGAATTACTTGGTGTCTAAAAAAATCCCAAAGAACTTGTCTCGTGCTGAGAGGGACAAACTTAAGAAGTTAGAAACCAATACATATGGGATGATCCATACTTGTGGAAACATTGTAGTGACCAAGTAATAAGAAGGTGCGTTCCCGAATCTGAATTTAATTCTATCTTGTCTTTTTGTCACTCTTATGCTTGCGGAGGACATTTTGGGAGTAAGAGAACCGCTCACAAGGTACTTGAAAGTGGTTTTTATTGGCCAACCTTGTTCAAGGATGCATATATATTTTGTACAACTTGTGATAGGTGCCAAAGAACAGGCTCATCTAGGTGCCCGAAATCAAATGCCACAAACTTTTATTCAATTTATTGAAGTTTTTTATGTATGGGGTATTGATTTTATGGGTCCTTTTGTCAACTCCCATGGGAATTTTTATATCTTACTTGTGGTTGATTATGTCTCAAAATGGGTGGAAGCTAAGGCCACCCCAACTAATGATTCTAAAGTGGTTTCAAATTTTGTGCAAGCTAATATTTTTGCAAGGTTTGGAATTCCAAGAGCCATAATTAGCGATGGGGGTTCTCACTTCAAAAACAGGATCTTACAAAGCTTGTTGAAGAAGTACAATGTGTCGCACAAGATTACAACACCTTATCATCCCCAAACAAATGGACAAGTCGAGGTTTCTAACCGGGAGGTGAAATCCATTCTAGAGAAGACGGTGAATCCAACAAGGAAGGATTAGAGCATGCGACTTAATGATGCTTTGTGGGCTTATAGGACCACATACAAGACACCTATCGGGATGTCTCCCTTTAGGCTTGTGTATGATAAACCTTGTCATTTACCCGTTGAAATTGAGTATAAGGCGTTTTGGGCTATTAAGCAATGCAATATGGAGATGGATGGGGCTAGAAAGCAAAGGAAGTTACAACTCCAAGAGCTAGAGGAGCTTAGCAATGATGCATTTGAAAGCTCACGCATTTACAAGGAGAAAACGAAGGCCTTTCATGATACTATGATTTCTAGAAAACAATTTTGCATTGGGCAGAAAGTGTTTTTGTTTAATTCTCGCTTGCAATTATTTTCGGGTAAATTAAGGTCACGTTGGATTGGACCTTTTATTGTTACTAATGTGTTTTCTCATGGTGCAGTAGAAATTCGTAGCATAGATACAGGCAAAGAACTTAAAGTTAATGGGCACCGGTTGAAACCATATTATGAGAATTTCACTTCCGAAGTGGTGGAAGGAGCTAACTTTGTGGATGTACTCCCTCTGGAGGAGTCATAGAAATCAAGGAAATAGTCGGGCTGACGATTTTAAACCAAGCGCTAAATGGGAGGCAACCCATATGATGAGTATTTCTTGTCTTATTTTTATTTTCTTGTCTTGTTTTTAGTTTTTTTTTCTTGTCTTGCATTTACTTTTTATGATTTATTGTCATATTATCATGTAGGATTTCCCACCTTGACTTACTTTGGATGACTCAATTTACATTGAGGACAATGTAAAGTTTAAGTGTGGGGGAGTGGTTAAGCATTTGCATAGTAAAAAATTCAACTTTTTCAATTTTTTGTAAATTAGTGAATGAAAAACTCCAACTTGTGGTTAGTTTAAAGTCACATAGTATACATGTCGCTAAGATTACATCGATATTCTTATAAGAGTGATTGAACTTAGAGATGACATAGAACATGATTGGGTTTCTTACTTGTATGAGAGTTAAAGTTGGATTTAACCATGCCAGTGGCAAATGAGGTGCAGACTGAATTCGGTATTAGAGTTGTGGTCCCCTATAGTGGAGACTACCCATGTTACATCATGAGAGGCACCGACCTTCACTTCTTTGTACCTGTCTAAATTTGTGCTTTTAGAGTGTGTGTCACCGTACGTAAACTCCGGGTAGAATGGTGAGCTACCCAACCTCCCGCCAATAGAAGCATAGGCACCCCCGGAGGACACGTGTTATTCGGACTCTCAATTTCGGTTAAGGGGCACCTCAATTACTAAGGGGTGTCCAGTTGCTAAGGGGAACCTTCTTTACTATTTGGAACCAATGGCTATTCGCACCCCAGTTCAGGATAGGGGGCATCTCATCTTCTTCAGTTGAATTTTCAGTTTTGGCGGGAAAAATGGCAGCACAATTAGGGTTTGGATTTTAGAGGTCTTATAGTGAGACTAAATGGCTGTAATCATTTGGGTATCTTGATTTCGGCTTAACAGGACTGGTAATGGGTTTAGTTCCGATTGCAATTGGATAAAATTATGAATTTAATGTAAACCATTTCCGGTAGAAACTAGGGTCCGATAATTGAAGGTGTGTTAATGAGATTAAAAGGCTGAAATCAATTGAGTTTGCTCCAATGGGCCAAACAGGGTGGTATGCGATTTTGATTTAGTTGGAATTGACTGGAATGGCCGATTTGGGTTAATCAGTGAAGGTCGTTAACTGCGCAGATTTGTGGGATTGATTTTAGACGAGATATTTGGAGATTCTGTCTCGGAAATGGAGTGATATTACCCTGTTTGACTTAAACAGGGAAGGTAATCACTTGAGAAACGTAAACAAAGGAAGTTCACCGAGTTTTAAGAAAACTGAGTAAGGGAAATATACTCGGGTTTTGTTTGATTCACTGGCGTTATTTATGGGAAACTTGTAGAGGATATCTTCTGTATTTACTACACTCTATCAAGCAACAGAGAAGGTGTGGATAAAAAAAAGGGAAATACGTTTTTACGATGAACAGAATTTGAGATATTCACGGGTTTGTATGTGATTGGCGTGTGTCGAGAAAGAGTTTAAATTGTTCTGCAATGTGGTGGAGTGTGCTCGATAGAAGAAGCTGCGTGAGAAGATAATTTACTTCCCGGAATTAACAGCTGCAGATACACAAAATATTCCCGAGAATATTATCATCATGCAAGAAGATTTTGAAGTTAATATCGTGAGATTTTGGTGCCTGTCGAGTATATAAAGGGAGCTGGGATCACAGAGAAGAAATATCGAGAGTTGGGAGAGGCTACAGAGAAGAATAAGAAGCTGCAGAGCAGATTTCTCTGCTGCTGCAGAGAAGGAGAAGCTGAAGAACAATAAACCGATAAGAACTGTCGTTCTTGACAGTCTCATATTCATACCATAAAAGATAGTTCTTTTGCGACACCATATAACAATAGTTCTTCGCAACAGTTGTAACAGTGAGTTGTAACTACCATTATGCGTTGCAAACTTCTGGATTATATTATTTTCCTCCCTTTTCTTCTTTGTAAAACACCATTTGAGCTATAAAAATATATTTTGAGCGTGTTTTTCACTATGTGGAGCTGAACCTTTCTCTGGGACGACGGAGGAAACCAAAATTCATCATGTGGTAAATTCATTTAATTCTTTATATGACTATTTGCATTGAATTAAAATTAGAAAAAGATTTTTCTTAATTAATTGTCATTTCATTTGATGGTTTATGCTTAGGATTAATTCTTTTGATATGCCATGCTTAAGATTTACAATTAATATTTTAAGAATCTACATTAAGCTAAGAAATAGAGTCAAAATTCTTATTGAATGAGCTATAATGGTTTAGAACTAATATGTGAAT
This sequence comes from Papaver armeniacum, assembly GCA_023531295.1. Taxonomy (NCBI): domain Eukaryota; kingdom Viridiplantae; phylum Streptophyta; class Magnoliopsida; order Ranunculales; family Papaveraceae; genus Papaver; species Papaver armeniacum. The sequence goes on from JAJJWW010013682.1 coordinate 129,626, forward strand.
TGCATGAATTTGAATATCTGGTGGAATCCTAGTCCCAGTAACTCTCGCTTTTGTTTGTTTAAACCTTTAAATTTAATCTTCACAAGTCTTAGAGTTCGAATCTTAATTACTACTACGACAATTAAAAATATTATCAAAGCACTATTTTGATCTCTTGAGTGCTATTTTATCAATCATGATGGTGACATCGAATTGCTAACTTACATACCACTTGTAATCTTGTTCGCAGTTAGCACCATCCACTTTATCTCTCTCTACACCAACAGGTCCATAGAAACACCATCATCATCAACAAGCGGAGCATCACAAATTCGAAGGAAAGTTGAAAACGTTTAAGGTTTACAAGCAACGGTACAAAAATGAGCAGATTTCAGATTCAAGTATAGCAACAAGACAATGAGCAGAATTTTTACAAGTTGAAGACTATTGTACAAGAGTGAAGATTATCAAGATGAGTTCAAGAAGTTTATGATATCGAGACATACAAGTTGTGAAGAATCTAGCGGTAAAGTACTTACACCATGGCCTTTGTACTTGCATTTTTATTTTAACTTTATTTTTATTTGTTAGTTTGTATTTTATTTTCTCTTGTCTCAAAAAAAAAAAGACACAAGAGAAAAGTTTATTAGGTCCATCATTAGTTTTAATATTTTGTTTGTTTTTTATTTACTTTATTTATTTTGCAACTTATAAAAAAAAAAAAAAAAAAAAAAAAAAAAAAAATAAAAATATTCATTGCATCATATTTGGTTTGTTTAGTTCGTTTTTGGTTTTGTATTCATTAAATAAAGCCAATGGAAGAAGAAATATTCATAATGAAGTTTCAAGCAACAAGGAATTAAAGGAAAGAGTTACATTGTCAAGATTCTACGAAGTTAAAGATTTCATCACCAAGAGTTGAAGACCGAAGACGAAGATGAAGACAATGATTGAAGACCGAAGATGTTTCTTTGGATGCTGTGAGAGTGGTGCTAACTACATGCCGAACGGATTACGAGGTAAGTAAGCATATTCCCACCTTCGTTAAGTGGTTAATTTCCTTTCTTAGAGATCGTCAGAAAAAAAAGGGTTTTCAAAATGAATAAAAGATGTGGGTTTTCAAAACAATTCGGAGGGCTTTTCCTTCCTACCATTCAACGTGTCGCAGGATTTTCTCTTCATTCCTACCTGGACACATGTGTGACCCATAAAAAAGTTGTTTATTATTGAGAGAAATTTCATAAAACCCTTTCTTGTGAGGCAGATTCGAGACTTTAGATCACTCCGAACCCGAATTTCTTTCGATAGGGATGGTTATTTCTCTCTCAACTTTTAAGGATGAGATTGTGTTCATTTATGTGTCTAACTTCTTATTACTAGTGTGCAGAATCTCTATGTCTTCTTAGCACGTTGGATGTTATTATTTCGGAGAACTTTCAAGTTGGAAAAATAGGTTTTGTGGGTATATCTCTAGTAAACCCTCACGAGACTATAACTCGTCCACTAGGGACACCTAGGGGTTTAAAGGCTTGTTATACGTGCTAAATGTGATCGTAGCCTCGACGACACGGAGTTGTATGTATGTTTTTAGAATTAGTTTTGTTTGATTTGCTCGAGGACTAGCAAAGTCTAAGTGTGGGGGATTTTGATAAGGTGTTATAAACACCTTAATTATTATCTATTGTTTATGCTTTCTTTGCGAGTTTTCTTGTAAAATATGTATCTTATGTTTGCTTTTGAGTGTTTAGGTACTTTGGAGTCGCTTAGCTCAAAAGAAGAAGAAATCAGTCATTTGGAGTGAAAGGAGCGAAAAGTCATTTCACAGGCGAAGGATATGCGGAGTCTATCTATGGAGAAGGGGTGGCCAGCTGAGCTAGTTTGCTAAAGTGGCTGCCTTATCAATTCACTGGGTGCTTCTAACACTTCTCATCATTACCATGCCCTAATTTTAAGAGAAATGTTTCTCTTTTACTTCCAAGCTTCACCTGAAATCGAGAGCAGAGAGAAACTAATTGGAGGCTCATTGGAACTGATAAAATGAAGAAGAACCAGGGATCAATGATGGCGGTTCACAAAAGCATTTGGTTGTTGTTGAGTCATGTTGACATCAGTGATGGAGGAGATCTCAGAGAAGATGAACTGATGAAGAACAGATGGGAAATCTGAGATTTCAGTCAAGAGAAGTTAGGGTTTTGCTGAAGACGATCAATTTAAGAATCTGGTGATGTTAATGATTGGTTCAAGGGTTGATTAAACGTGGGTGTGTGCTGAATCTCAAGAATTTGAGGATGCTATGAAGAAATTGATGTAAAAATCAGAGATGGGTTGATTCTGCAACTCGTATTTGAAGAGAAGAACAGGGCACAAGGTGCAACTGCTAGCACTGATTTGTGTTGGCTGAGAAGAAAGGGTTCTTACTGCAGTTGATAATAAAGACTCAGATGGTTCAGATGGGGTTTGTAGTGATGAAATTGGAGATGGGTTTGAGTGTGGAATCTTCCCTGAGTTGAAATGGAGATTTGGGTTGTGTTGGATTACAGAGACATAAAAGAAGAAGGAAGTGGTGCAGGTGATACTAAACTTTTGCTGGTAGTTTAGGTCAAGAACTCAGATGGTGGAGATGCAGTTGAGTACCAAGGGTTGGATTTGTAAAGATGAACAATATTGGGATGAATTTCGAGATCTTATAAGATGGGTGTATACTGAATTATGAGCTGAAATATTGGGAACAGGTTTATGAAAGAGTTGTAGATGTTATCAGGGAGTTGTGTGATGGTTTTGAGCTAATGGGTCTTATTGGAGATTGTATGGCTGAGATGATTTAGAATGTTGCAGGAGCTATTGCTTGTATGAGCTCCTGAGGTGATTTCAAATGTATCTCAGCAAGGAATTACAGAGAACCAGTTTTGGTGATTGGATGGAATCTGGTAATTGCCATGAAGCGAAGCTGCAGAGGCTGTGGTGCTGTGTAATGATGTTTGAATGAAGTTACAGGTGTAGGCAGTTGGAGCTGCTGCTCTAGTGTTGATTTTAGAGCTGGAGATTTTCAAGGTTGAGTTGCAGATGGAGATGTGGAGCTGGCGAATGAACCAACAATGTAGATGTATGCTTAGGTCACATGTTGATGTTGTAAGGTGATCAAATGGGTTTCAGGTGGTGATTTGGTCTCAGCTATTGTAGTTATGAGTTGAAGCTGCAGAAGGTTCAGGTGGTGCAGTGAGGATGTATCTGCAGAGGAAGATAATGCTCTCTGATGCAGATGTGCAACTGAGTTGAACTGGTGGTGCTGTAATGGGTAATGTGATTACAGAGAATGGGTTATGCCAGTTGCAGATTGGTCTGAGTTGCGGCTAAAAGAGAAGCAGGTACAAGACGAGCTTGAGGCAATTGCAGGAATGGCAAGAGAAAGGTGTTCGAGTGATTATTTGGCAGCTATAGTTAAAGAAGCTACAGATGAGCTGTTGTTACTTCAAGGAACTGAGCAAGGGAATGTCAGTTGTTGCAGATGTGTGTTGAGTTATGAAGCTGCTACAACTAGTTGGTAGAATATACGGTGATGCATATGAGAAGTGTGTTGATAATTGGCTGAAGAAGGAATGGAGTTGTGATGCACCATAATGGTGCAACACAGAGGATATGGCTCATGCAAGATAACTAGGTATGTGAAAAATGACAACAACCTTGGCCTAGACCTTATTAAGACCAGTTAGACTCTGACTCAGCTGAGTTGCCTTGACTCAGCTGAGTTGCCTCAGACAGAGTTGACTCGGTTGACTAAACTTTGACCGGTGACCGGGTGGACTTTGCCGGTCACCTGAGCTACTTGCCGGGGATTTCTCCGGCCAATTTCCGACCATTTTACCATTTTTCCGTCAACCACTTTTGGAGCATATTTTCTACATGGGTATTTTCACATATGGGCTTGGTGGACCACATTGGATATGGGCTTTTGGAGGATTGACTTAGTTTTGGAAAGATGAAAAGCTACAAAAGGAAAAAGTTTCTACTTCTTTTGGGATCACGTATTTTTCTACTTGGAGCTTTGGAGGAGAGCGGCGATTCCACTAGGGTTTGCTTTCATTTTTATGTTTCATCTTCTTCATTTTTATTATTGATTACGATGAACTCAAAAGCTATGAGTAGCTAAACAACTATTATTGGTTATGGGATAAAGTTGATTTCTCAACATGTTATTTGAATCTATGAATTAGTTTTGTCTCAATAAGTTATTGTTTATGATTTATGGTTTATATTGTCATATGATTTGATTGTTTGTTTGGTTGAGTCCGGAATCAATCCTATTTGCATTCATTTCTAAAGCTATATTAGGGTTTTCAATACGAAAAAGTTGTTTATCCCTGATTCTAAGTAGCATAATTGTGGGTAGTGCTTGTAGTGATATATCCTACTAGTCACAAGTGAATCATAACCTTTGTTAAAACGGATTAGTGCTTTTACACGTTCGTTTGCATTGATTAGTCTTATTCCATAGAACTTAGTGCTTTTAGGGAGTTAACTTAATTGTTCTTTTACACTTTAGGTTCCTTTCTAGGAAGAATTCACATATACATCTTTTAATGTGGTTGTGATGAAATCAGGGAATTAGCGGGATATACTTGCGATCAAGGTATCCTAGGACTTTTAGTAAATGAGAGATCAAACTATCAATTCTAGTCATTGATGAAAATACATATTTGTGAATGATACTATCCCGCGACCAATACCTTCTTCTTATTGATTATTTTCATATTTTATTGCTTTCAATTTATTTTTATTGCATTGATAAACAAAAATCCCCCCTTTAGTTACTACGAGACTGAAATTTTATAACAACAAAAGCCTCTCTGTGGGAACGAACTCTTTCTTACCACATACTTCATTTAAATTTATTTGAGTGAGAAAGTGAAATTATTTTTGACGCATACGACAACGATCAATGTTGTTATAGGGTTTTTGTGTATTCTGAAATTAATGTTACCCATTTGTATTTGAGAACTGAATTCGGATGGATAGAATCTAGAGAATGATATCAACATAGATTTATATATTTTTGTTGAATTGTAAAAGTAGAAACTATATTTATTGGTATTTCTATATACGCTAACGAAGTATCTTGGAGATATAAATTAATCTTTGTTTGCAAAGAACAACTAGTTTGGATTAAGAGAACAACCAGCTTTTCTTCACCTATTCAGGTACAAGATGTTTTTGTTTTCCAATAGTAAGGTTTTAGGTTGCACATATTATCAACCAACGACTTTGTCGTGTTACTATTAAAGTATATAGAGGGAATATGTTACAAGGTTATTTTTACAACATCTAACATTTATTGGTAGCCGCTGAATCGCAACAAAAATATTGTACAGATTTTCTCGTTAGTCATTAATATCATCTAGATATTATGGAAAACCTCGACCCGGGATATTTTCAAGGTTCCCTCTCTTCTCAATTCTCGGCCTTTTCTTTTAAGAAGCATATGATGAACTCAATTAGAGTTACTAATGTCTGGATTTTATTTCGTTGGATTTATAATAAAGTTGTTGTTTTTGTTACTTCTGAAGATCAAAGGTGAAAGTAGGATTATTAATTTCCATGCCTGGGGTTTTGCAGATCAATTTCCTAAATCGGTTTTATTCCAAATCAAAATCATGAAATAGTGTATTACCTAAGACAAGAAGTTAATTCCAGTTCTTTTTTATACAAAGCATAAAAAAAAATTATAAAAAAAATTATAAATTCAACATGATATGGTGTGAAGATTTTTCTTTTAGATTTTTTTTTTATCGGTAAGGAAAAGATTTAATGATAAAAAAAATCGAGTGTATAAAAGTCTTATACCACCAAAAAATAAGAAACAAAATAAGACCAGCAAAGAAGAATAAGCCTCCAAGTTGTTTAGGTCAAAATAAAAGCTAGCCCAATTGGTCATTACATTATTTTGGGAATTATCAGCAAATTCCTTGAGAACTAAACTCCAAGAGAAGAGTTGATAAACTGCCTTCTTTTTCACTACATCCTCACTATGTTCCTTGTTATAGAAAATTCGAGAGTTTCTTTCACGCGAAATACACCAAAGTATGACTGCAAGAATTAAATTCCGGATTTGAACCTGAAATTTAGATAATGAATAAGGATTGGACCAGGAAAAGATCATTGATAGAACATCGACATTCATAGGAAACTACCAACTGAGCTTTTCTTCAAAATAAGACCATATCTTAGGGAAAAAGTCGCAATGAAGAAGAATATTGTTTGCGTTTCATCGATGAACAAAACACACGTGATTTAGGAACATCCATACCTTTTATTCGCAAGAAATCCCTAGTTTGCGAGTCTTTGATGAGCCAAGTACCCACATAAAAAGATAATTTTTGGAGGGTACTTTTGTTTCCATAGAAACTGAAATCAATTCTTATATGCAACATCAAAATGACATATTGTAAGGCAATCATAAGTTGATTTGATTGTAAAGGTTTTATTATTGTCAAGAGACCATTCCAACACATCATCCAAATCCACATGTAGAGAAAATGAAGTCAGTTATCTTGTCAGCCATTCGAGCTCAACCCTCAAATTTGCATTCAATCTTCTTGGAATACCCAAATGCCACTTGACAACTCCATCTTCCACATTATAAACTTCATAGGTCGTACTATTTCTCGTTAGTCATTAATATCATCTAGATATTATGGAAAACCTCGACCCGGGATATTTTCAAGGTTCCCTCTCTTCTCAATTCTCGGCCTTTTCTTTTAAGAAGCATATGATGAACTCAATTAGAGTTACTAATGTCTGGATTTTATTTCGTTGGATTTATAATAAAGTTGTTGTTTTTGTTACTTCCGAAGATCAAAGGTGAAAGTAGGATTATTAATTTCCATGCCTGGGGTTTTGCAGATCAATTTCCTAAATCGGTTTTATTCCAAATCAAAATCATGAAATAGTGTATTACCTAAGACAAGAAGTTAATTCCAGTTCTTTTTTATACAAATCATAAAATGAATTTATAAAAAAAAATATAAATTCAACATGATATGGTGTGAAGATTTTTCTTTTAGATTTTTTTTTTATCGGTAAGGAAAAGATTTAATGATAAAAAAATCGAGTGTATAAAAGTCTTATACCACCAAAAAATAAGAAACAAAATAAGACCAGCAAAGAAGAATAAGCCTCCAAGTTGTTTAGGTCAAAATAAAAGCTAGCCCAATTGGCCATTACATTATTTTGGGAATTATCAGCAAATTCCTTGAGAACTAAACTCCAAGAGAAGAGTTGATAAACTGCCTTCTTTTTCACTACATCCTCACTATGTTCCTTGTTATAGAAAATTCGAGAGTTTCTTTCACGCGAAATACACCAAAGTATGACTGCAAGAATTAAATTCCGGATTTGAACCTGAAATTTAGATAATGAATAAGGATTGGACCAGGAAAAGATCATTGATAGAACATCGACATTCATAGGAAACTGCCAACTGAGCTTTTCTTCAAAATAAGACCATATCTTCCGGGAAAAGTCGCAATGAAGAAGAATATTGTTTGCAGTTTCATCTGATGAACAAAACACACGTGATTTAGGAACATCCATACCTTTTATTCGCAAGAAATCCCTAGTTTGCAGTCTTTGATGAGCCAGTACCCACATAAAAAAGATAATTTTTGGAGGGTACTTTTGTTTCCATAGAAACTGAAATCAATTCTTATATGCAACATCAAAATGACATATTGTAAGGCTATCATAAGTTGATTTGATTGTAAAGGTTTTATTATTGTCAAGAGACCATTCCAACACATCATCCAAATCCACATGTAGAGAAAATGAAGTCAGTTATCTTGTTAGCCATTCGAGCTCAACCCTCAAATTTGCATTCAATCTTCTTAGAATACCCAAATGCCACTTGACAACTCCATCTTCCACATTATAAACTTCATAGGTCGTACTATTTTGAGTTCTACTAGCAGCAAAGAGATTAAGAAAAGCTTATTTTATAGAATTGGATAAGAGCCAATTGTCATGCCAAAATATGACTTTGGTACCCTTATATACTTGGAATTTTATATGTTTTTTAAAAATAGAGTTGCAATTTATCAACCCCCTCCAAACTGATCTTCCATATGAAATCTTTGGAGTTTTAGATATCCAACCTACCAACTCGGTGCCATACTTTTTCTTCTTTTTTTTCCAATCATTGATTAGTGATTTCCATGGAACTTCATCATCTTGTTTCGAAAATGTCCATAGCCATTTGGTAGGTAAAGTATGCTTCATATTTCTTTTAGAAGTGAGAAACTCTTATTTGTTATTTTAGAAAACACAACCAAAAAAATATTTTCATTTGATCATTATTTGTCGGGAGTCGGTGAAAACTGAATAAGAAATTATCATAAAAGAATAAAAGAACATTAAGAAATTTAAAGTCAAAGAATCATGGAAATATAATTGGAATCTACATGGTTGTATCTCTTCATCGATTATTTATCCCTTTTACTAGACCAATGACTTGAAAGACCAGGGCCAGCTCTGCCATTAAAGCATGTAAATCGGCGCTTGAGGCCACAACACAAAAGTGGACACAAATTTTTGAGCGATCGAGGCCACCAAAAAGCCAGGAACGGGCCTGTGAAATACATACATAGCACCACAAATAATTTAGTGAAATTAGAGGAAAAAAAGAGTAATTTGTTTTTATTTCGTTCTAGAGTTTTCTGGAGATTTAGTTATTCGGGTCTAGGAAGAACTCGTTAAGGTTTTTTCAGGTCATAGGTAACACCAAAGTACCCAAATGAGTTTTATAGTTTCAAGGAAATCTAAACCGTCTAATGAGTCAATACAATGATGGATAAAATGTTTAGATCTTGTCAATACCATGATTCGATTTATTTTTCTTTAATGTTTGAGAATATATTTTCCTTGATCTCTATTTGAGATTCGAGATATTTCTAAGTTATAGCACGCATGGTCGTAGAAAACTTACTTGTTGTCATTAATTGGATCGAGTGATAGATAATTCCAACTAAACTGGGCGTCGATTAATGAAAAACATGACGCCCTAAGTTAGTTTAATTCTTTTCTGTGGATATAGTTTCCAACATTGCTAATAGGGGATTACAATTTTCTCAGGGATGTACCAATCCAATGGTAGTATATGAATTTGTGTACACCCCCAAGCAAAGTAGTTACTGTTTTAGCATCCCTGAAAATGGTTTTCTTCTATATATAAATAAAATAAATTTTTATTAGGTAAGTTAAAGACTAACATAAGTCATGTCCCTGTTTACCAAAATGGTAATCCAAGGAGATATATCATGAGTTGTCTTAAAATTATGTTTTTCTCTCCTACTTATTTGAGATAACATCAGTTGTACCATTGCTACTCTGCTAAAGTACCATATTTTGCAAGAATTGACCAAGTAAAAATTAAATATCTCTAACATGTCATCCATCCTCATATCTAACTAGAGAAGAATTTAATGTAATGGATTTGATCACAACTTCAGCATCAACTTCAATATGGATGTTGCTCATCTTAGTGTTATAACCCAAATAACTGCTTTCATAACAACAAGACATTTCCTTCCTCAACATGTAAAGCTTGTACTTCAAAACTTCCTTAGCTCATTCACATCCACCTACACAGTTACGAGTAACCAAACGAACACCCTAAATCATTGGTTTCGTATTTAAAAAAAAAAAAATTCCATATTGATTTTATGTATTCCCGATTCTGATGGAGATCAAACGCCTGCAACGCTACCACTATTCATTTTAGTATTAGCCAAAGCATTATCATAAGTAGTGAAGTTATGCAATTGGAAATTAAGAATTGTGCCGGTGCTGATAGGTTTTATGAATATTTTTTTTGGAAAATACATTCATACCATTTTCTTTTTCGGATATCCTACCAGAGTTATTTTCAAGAGCAAATGTAAAACTTAACATCGGTGGCCTCAAGGAGGAGCTTAGATTACATGTACAAATGTTTTGTGGAGAACCTTACATTTTCCCAACAGATTTATATGTTGGCTGTTGATGATAACTTTACACGTGATGCACAACACCTTTGGTTGATGGTTCACCTCCATTCACGATATATAAGACTTCGTTTTGTAATCTTGTTATAAGCACATTTAATAAATAAATAAATTCATCTCTAACTAACTTCTATATCATGACATCATCCTCTTGCTAAGAAATAGGTCTATATTGGTTCACATGGTACATTAATTTGTTGAATCTTGTAACTTTTGGCAAGAGCTCTTCATTTAGAATATTCATGTTCAAAAGCCGAGGGTCAATCTTCTTATTTAAGATGCATCTCTAGCACGATGACATTCTAACAACAATTGATATAGGGTTTCTTCAGAAGATTTTTTCTTCAAGTTGGAGGAGGCAATAACAGGATCCGACAAAAAGAGAACCGAGAGAATTTCGGGTAGGGGATTGGGTTTATTATGCGGCAAGAGAATAAATCGTTTTAGAATTTAGGTGAAAGTCATAGCCATGCCTTTGAGTTATTTCCAAATGTAAAACTTAACTATGTGGAGAACCTTACATTTTCCCAGAACTTTACACTCCCTTTTGGTTGATGGTTCACCTCCATTCACGATATATAAGACTTCTTTTTGTAATCTTGTTGTAAGCATATTTAATAAATAAATAAATTCATCTCTAACTAACTTTTATATCATGACATCATCCTCTTGCTAAGAAATATGTATTTTTTGAATCTTGAAAAAAGCGTAACATGTCCAAGATTCACTAGTTGAGTTGAGGTAGGGGTGTAAATAATACCCGAAAATACTCGGCCTGACTGTATCCGCCTGAACCTGCCTGTACCCCAAGTAGCCCAAAGCCTGTTATGGCCCGTTGTGGGACGCCTAGCCTGGATTAATTTATTGGGCGGGCTCGGGCTTTGCAATTAATTATGATCCATGGCCTGATACCCGGCCTGGTTCCCGTCCTGAAAGCCTTCTTTATGCCATCAATCATTTAGTACCCTCTTAAAAATACTTAAAAGTTACCATTTTATAATTGCCAATTTGTTAAAGGGCCCATGCCCATGGATGTGTGGTCCAAAACGGGAGTCTTTTGGTTTTCCATTCTCCCGGTATATAGAGGATATAATATCCATGTAACGATATAACTCTTATTAATAGCATTCTTCTCTTTCTCTGCCTCTTTTCATTTCCCTAATATTCTTTCTATGCCTCTTTTCCTTTCCTTTTGCATTAGAATATTAGGGAAAGGAAAAGAGGCAGAGAAAGAGAAGAATGTTATTGATAAGAGTTATATCGTTACATGGATATTATATCCTCTATATACCGAGAGAATGGAAAACCAAAAGACTCCCGTTTTGGACCACACATCCATGGGCATTGGCCCTTTAACACTCCCCCTTGTGTGGTTCAACAACAAAACTTTATACATAGTGCTTCACATATAGTACTTTGAATGTAGTTCTTCAAATGTCGTTCTCTCCTTGATGACTTGTGTAGAAATCAATTGCCTTACTAAAACTTTGACAAGGAAAAACCCAGTGGGATAAAACCTTGGTACAACTCTTCACATGTAGTACTTCACATGTTGTCTCTTACTTTACACGTAGTTTATCACATGCAATACGATCTTCATAGATCGATGAGTCTAAGTTAATTGCCTCGTTAAAACTTCGCCAGGGAAACCCAAAGGGACAAAACCTGAACTAAAGAAAAAGAGTACAATATTAAGCAAACTTAGAACATAGTTGGACTCGAATATGTTTCCTCATTAAAACCTTGACAAGGAAAACCCAGTGGGATAAAATCTTGATGAATGGAAAAGAGTACAACGTGACAGATGCAAGTAAAGGTGATTTGTTGCAGATGATCACTTTGTTCCGTTGAAGTTGACTAGTTGCTTCACAACTCCTAAGGCAGAAGATCCTTGTGACAATAGCCTTAGTTGGGAAATTACTTCCCGGTGTTTGTTGTTGTCTCATTAAAAACCTTGCCGACTAACAAAACTCTGTGGGAAAAAGCAACCTCGGTAAAGGAAAATAGTTCAACACACCATTAGATGCTCCCCATGATGTCAGAAAATTTTTATTAGTCTAATACAGTCAAAAGGAGTTTATCACACTTTACTTTGGTGACTTGAATGTTTATAAGACCATGTTGTTGATTATGGAAGTTACATTGCTTAACAGACTATCGCGTTTAATTTCTTTGATTCAGATATTTTAAGTAATATCAACGGCGATCTTTATGTCTTCAACGTTCAACATACTTGATGTTTTTAGTGTTATCTCGCTAAAAAACCTTGTCGAGTAACAAAACCCTTTGGGAAAAACTATTCTCGATCGAAGGGAAAAAGAGTACAACACAACTTCAATTTCGAAGTAAAATATGTCGACATCATATGCTTGGATCCTCCCCCTGATGTCGGCATCTCCCCTTGATTACTTTTAGAGTTGTTCCAGACAGTTCCTTTAGTCATGTACTTTTCGAAACTTAATATCGGTAATGACCTAGAAAATAGTCTACCATATCCCCCCCCTGATTACTTTCGTTGGAGAAGAGATTATTGTTCCTTCATAATCAACAACTTTTGGATTGCACTTTCATTAGCATTCCTTTTTCTGTCTTTGCATGGATAAAACAAAATCATGTCAATGGTTACTTTTAAGTATATGATTACGTTCAATATACCATTCCAATGACTTTGCGTTGGCGCTGAGCTATATCTAGCTAACAAGTTCACTGAGGATGTAACATTTGGTCGAGTACATTATGTTTAGTACAATAATGCGTCTATTGTACTTAGATAAGGGAAATTCATCTCCTGCCACATCTTCGTCATCTTCCTTTATACGAATTGGTCATTTACTTACATCTGAACCTCGACTAACCATGGGAGTGCTAGAAGGATGCATGTCCTTGTTAAATTACCTGACAACTTTAGACATATGCAAACTGGTGGAATAATATACCACAAGCTAAATTTTCGGTCGAGCTTTCCCCATATTTCTCATCTCAAATTTGGATTTAGAGTAGCTTGTAGGATCTCTTATTACCTCAAGAGCACCCATCATGTCTGTAACATCAACATAGGTAGCTATAATTCCAAATCAGGAACTTGCTTGTGAATACGCAAGAAAAAATACCTTACTTGTCTATCCCCTCCAAATCAATTGCCACTTAGACGGGTATACCACATCTGCTTGATTGCTTCAATCTATAAGTGAGCATTCTATCTAACTGTAAACACAATGTGTGTTTTAGAGTCACTTGATTTGGGCAACAAAAGGCTATCAAGTCCTTTTGTAAATATATGTTATGTCTTGATTCTTTCAGAGATACGTAATAACCACATACATATGCTGCATTTCAAGTCCTTTTGAAATTACCAAGCTAACTAAGTAGCGGAACGCTATAACGTTCATTACAAGAGGACAATTCCAGGGCTTTGTGATAAACCTTGCGCCATAATGCGAGTCTTTATACTTTGAGACTTCATTCTTCCCACTGTGCTCTATGACAAATAATCACGTATATCTCATAGGATTTACACTTAATTGGTTAGCACTACCACACCAAATACCAGTATATCTGCCAAAGAACTAAGTTCTACCTGGATTGTGTAGGCCAAATATGTTATTTATTTGAAGTTAATCAAAATAAAGCATGGTTCGATCTCATTGTGCTCTAATTCTGGAGCAACTATTTATGGATTATATCACGATTGTGCACGCACGATCCTTCCATTGACTCATGTGCATTCTCATAATCCGTCAGGATTTCATTGTTCTCTAGAATCATTTAAAACTTCGGAGCGTCCTCCAGTATTGATTCATGAACATAGTCAGAGATAATCAAATGAGATGATTTCATTAATGATACAAATTAGGTTGTGCCTTACTCATCTACTTCCTTTCTAGGTGAGTATTGATCGAACCTGGTGGTCTCTCCATCTTCCTTTGTGGAGCCACGGCCTTAACTACACTTCCACCAAGTGTAGTACCCCATACTGAGGATTTTTAACCTTGCAGGAACATTTGCAGGTGGTAAGTGTTATCTTGTCACGTTGTCGATATCAGTGCACTTTCTAAAATAGATTATTCTTTGTCACTTCACATTTACATTTGTGGAGTACAAGAATTAATATGAGACACAGTGGGAACACACCACGACAATTCTTGTCGTTCCCTTAGAAAATAATTTTTCTTATCTCCCCCTAACGACGGGAAGAGTGTCTCATTAAAATGACAACCGGCAAATCTAGCGGTAAGTGATCTCCTGCCAAAGGTTTTAAAATGCGGATAATTGTTGAGAGTAAATATCCAACAAAATTACTTAATCATTTTCGTGACCCATCATAGTACGATGTGGACTCGTAATGGCACATATATAGTGCAACCAAAAATGCGTTAAGAACACAAATTTCAGGCTTAAATTCAGTTACCAACTGGTACGCATAAAAAGTTGACTAATATTGGGTTCTAAAACGAATTAAGTAAAGATGCGCGTAATATTGCATATCCCCGAAGCAATAAAAGGTAGGTTGGTACGCATAACCTATTCCTTAGACATCATCTGTAACATTTGATGATAGCCTGTGCGAGACCATTGGGTATAGGATGCTCTGCATTGATCCTATTAAATATGCAATAAGCATCAAGTCCTTTTGATGTGCACTAGCTAGCATTTATAAGGGGTGGTGAGCCCTTACATGTATAATATGTGCTAGTAGTTTTCCAAACGCAAAATTTTTTGGGAACTGTAACTAGTCCAATCATCGTAGTCACATTATAAGGAACTAGTTGAACAACTAGTGTATATTCCTTAAGCTAGTGGAAGAAAAACAACTATGAGTTAGACACTTGGGTCTTGAGAGTTTTAATAAGTGGTGTGGCCTTATTATGTAATAAAAGTGGGATTAAACTCAAGTACTTTAGAGTGATATATATTACGTTTCACCCAATATATCTCAAGTGCTTTAGATAATTTATGTCTCGTGTTTTCATTCCATAAGTGCAGACATTGGATCTAGTTCAACTGAATAAGATAGTCAATTGTCCATTCAAAGTTCTTGTTGCCATTAAAGTTGATGTGAAAATTGGTTGCTACTATGATACACACATTACATTGTATATATCAACACCTATGACCAAGTGCATTTCCAACTCTTTCATTTATGATGGGAGCTAGAATTACATCTTAGCTTCATCCCATATTCAGCCGATACATGTACTTTGGTGTCATTACTATTGGGAAAAATATATCTTTGTCTCATGAAATGTATGTCCCTTTTCACATGCTTTATATGAGTCATTACGTCTAACCCTTATTACTTCGGGGTTCTTTCCATTTTCAATTTTGCTACATTTAGCTTAATTTGAGAAATTTCTTTATCTCAATAGGCCAAGAGAATATCACTACACATGTCAACCACTTACTTTAGGTTGAATATATTACTAAAGATAGTTCTCTTGTTGTCATATTATAACATATACTGGTTCGTTAGTATCATGTATGAAGTAGAGAAATGGAAATTTTCTGACTCATATCATCTTTTGTGAGTTTTTCCACAAAAATTGGAATACATGTGAATTTTATTTGAACGTATAAACTATTTACAGATTAATAGTCGAGCAAGTGGATTACATTCCACGGAACATTCAAATTTTGGGAAGAAAATACTAAGTACGCAACAGCGGTGTTCAAGTACTTCTAAACCCCAAATAAACATATTTGAATCGAGTTGGTACAACCAATTGAACAAAAGACACCATTCAACCATAGCCGATATCATATTCAAGAGAAAAAAATAACATTAAGACCAAAATTCTTAATGATCGAGATCAACACTCATAATTTTAATTAATCGTTTATGGACTTATCTTAAGAAAAAGAAGAAAAAAAACTAGACATGTTCTAAAAAAATAAATAAATAAGCCCAGCAGGTATTCAATATAAAAAACCACATTACATTAGTTACATACCTCATATATTGGTTCCCGCCTTGGCCGCGCACAACCCAGAACAAAACGTAACAAACAAGCCCGGTCGGGATTGAGTTGGCGGGTTGCAAAGATCGGTCCCGGAGCGGGTTGGGTTGGACCGGATATGACCGGGTTGGGTTGGACCGGATATGACCGGGTTGGGTTGGACCGGACCGGACCTAGTTGAGTTGGATCGGACCGGGCCTGGTTGAGTCGGACCGGGCCTGATTGAGTCGGACCGGACCGGCTTTCCTTCTCCTCTTTTCCAGCGGACATCAAACTCTTTCTTTTCTGATTACGAAAAGACGCTTTTCCGTTTTCGTTTTCTCTCAAAACGATTTCCCACCTAGACATGATCAATCACAACAATAATATTAATATACAATAATAAATAATATTATTATAAAATCTAATCACAAATCAAATCAAATCAAATCACAAGTATATATTGGATATATCAAAAATGAGGGAAAAGAAAAAATCGATCCAACTTAGATTGGCGATGATGATTTCAATGTTGATTCCAACGATCCCAATGATTCCAACGTAGTGTATTTGATTTGATTGAAAAAATAAAATAAAACAAAAATACATAAGGATCTAAAACAATCCTTCAGGGATTTGATAGCAACCAAAAAAAAAATCCATTGTTGCGGGGTTAGAGCTCGTGCTTGATAACGTTTTGCAGTAGAATATTAGGGAAAGGAAAAGAGGCAGAGAAAGAGAAGAATGCTATATTTTTTTTTTAGAAAAAGAGGCAAGCCTCATATATATTCATCATAAGTCTCTGATCCAAGATCAGAAGCAGTTACAGGATTGACTCGGAAATATTTTGCGATTACAACAAGTTCAAAAAGATTACAAGAACTACTAGGACATCCACACCATTGAACACCATAGTCCCAGGACCTAATTTGACAACGAACACCTACAATTTCAGACCGATTCAGAGGTAACGGAACAAGTTTAAATGGTCTTGGTTGGATCAAAAGCGCATCCAAACCATATAACAAATCTAAAATCAATAGAGATGTCAGGATACAAATATCCAATAATTTCTCAAGGTTTTTTTCAAAATCATAGTGAAACATGTGACCTAGGTATAAAAGGATCCATAGATCCAACCAATAGTCAATGATTTTTTCAAAGTAACAGTAACAAATGTAGCAAGTATAATAGTAACAAACCCTTCTGAATCGGTCTGTAGTGATATGGGTCGGTATCGAAATCGGTCTTGGTATCTTAGGTGTCTTTGTAAAAACTTGTATACGTGTCTTGGGTGTCTTTGTAAGAACTTGTACATGTGTCTTTGGAGAACATGTTGCTGCTGGAGAGTGAAACTGAAATGGAGTCAGGGCTGCTAGAGATGAAACTAATGAGGTAATCTTTTACTGCCGCTGATTGGTACCCGGAACTTGTTGGAGAACTGAGATTGAAGTGGATTCTTTGTGGTGAATAGTTGGTCCTGCTTGAATGGAGAAAAAGAAAACACCCAAATCTTGGATAAGAAATTGATGATATCTCAATCCTTCAAATCTTAACCTTTAAAATGATAAAACCACTTCAAACTAATTAACCCTTGCAAGATTAAAGATCAAAACAATAAGAAAGAAACCAATCAGAGAATAAAAGAGAAAAAAACTGTAAATACCAAACAAGCAAAGACTTAGTTTAAATTAAAATCAGATCGAATCAGCAAGAGAGGTGGTAAGAGAACAAACCCCTAATTTGAATAACTCGAATCTTGATTAGGTTACTAGTGAAAATTTAGAAAACAAAGAGAACAACGGAGAGAAAAGGGGGAAAAAATATGAACCCTAAAAAAACGAAATTAAAATGGTAGGAAATCTAAATAGAACGCATGGGATGAAAGAAGATTAGAATCAGGGAAATAATAGATGATTTGGCTGCTCAGATTAGCTCCAAAAGAGCCGATCTGAGAAGTGCAGCCGTTAGAACTTTAGGGTTTTCGTTTTTTTTTTTTTGGATATTATAACGAAAAGTTATATCGTTACATGGATATTATATCCTCTATATACCGGGAGAAGGGAAAACCAAAAGACTCCCGTTTTGTAGTATTTAGCTCAAATAATAATAAAATATTGACTCTAGTTTTGCCAAGGTAGATTTTTGAAAAGCAACATTGTATATCTAAAGCATGGGATATCAAAAGACTTAACCTAAGTATAACCCATCAATTGAAATCACAACCATTCAATAAAAACTATAAAACAATTAACAATCCATGCAAAAAGTCATGAGAGAATTAAATATAATTACCACATGCATGAAATATGGCTTCCTCCGTCATCCCAGTGTTGGGGTTTAGCTCCTCATATCAAAAACAAGCTCAAAATAATAAGCATGGTGAATAGGTGTTGTATTGAAGAAAATCGAGTTTGTAACAGATATAATTGTTACAGAGCTCACTGTTACAAAGAACCCTAACAGAGCTGTTGCAAACTCAAATAGTTGTTGGAAAATTGTTGGAAAAATGTTACAAAGCTTTTGAATTTGAAACTATAGGTCACGGAATTAATGACTGACTTTGCTCGTCTTATATGCTTCAACTTCTTCTTCCTCGCCTGCAACTAGGGTTGTTCCCTGGATTGTTCCTTGTGCTCCCAAACTGCTCTTAACTTACCCCCAAAGTCTCGACACCCCCTTCTCTAGCCTCTCGAACCTTATATATACACAACAGGTAACTAAATCCCGAGAATCTCTTTATTTTCTTCTCCCACGAGCCAAGTCACGATTAACTCGCCAATCTTGTTTTACGCGTCTCTGTGATATACGAGCCTTCCTAAGATAGATTATAGTCTAACTGGAGGTAATATAGTTCCCCCAATCCTCACGTAACTGCCAAATTTAAGTCACGATATCTCGGCAAACTTTCATCCCCTGTTTTATCGTGAACCCATGATAAACTTCTATTCTTGTGATTCTAAAACACATATCCATCCTGTATGATCCTAACAGGCCCAAACCAACTCTTTCCTGCGAAGAAATCGACGAAAACTCCACAAACTCTGCTTTGAAATACCCGTGACAAGTTCATGGCCCTGTAGACACATAAATGTGTTTATCAATGGGCCCTTTAACACAATTGTGTATATAGAAAAATAAAATATATAGTTGTTTTTACTTATAATTAACCTTTTCAAAACATTAATGGTAATATATTTTCTTATTTAGAAAGTTTATTGTACTCTAATTAATTATTTATTATAGGCTAAAATAATAAATTTGTCATTGTAATTTAAATATGAAATAATACTATCACTTATGATATGCAATGTTAGAAAGAAAAGGATATTGTGTTAAAAATAAATAAATTTAATACCATCCATTTGAAATTTTAAACTTTTTTAACAAAAAAATATTTTCAAAATAGTGGCCTGTCCGGCCCGATCTGGCTTGCCCGTATAAAAAGCGGGCTTTGGGCGGACTTTGGGTAGCAAATTATCTACTTTTACCCGGCCTGCCCGGCCTAAAGTTTTTTACGGGCTCGCAAATATTAAGCCTGGCCTGCCCGGCCTGCCCGAATTTACACCCCTAAGTTGAAGATCTGTCGCTTAACTCTAAAAATTAAGGAATATGTCCCAGTCATCCAAAAAATCTGCTAAGTAGTCAATTTCTCATATTGACAGGTTAAAATCTCATGAAATGATATATCCCCACTTACTAAAATGACAGTAACACCCTTATCAATCTCACTATGACAAGGGAAAAGTAGTGCAATAGGTTTCAGTTCGTGTAAAAGGAGTTCTAGACCATGATCAATATAAAATGTTACGTCTCTATTTTTTTGTACAGTGCATTGTTTGAATGTGATGTGATGTGTTTTAAGTACAAATGTTATATGTTTATAAAATTTTAGTTTTTTATCTTGAACCAAATCCATATACAAGAAATGTAATTCTGAATGACCCGCATGAATAAACATGCTAAAAACCGCCTCTCTCACAGCTTTAGAAAGTGGGATCCAAAAAGTGGACTCCCTACTATCTCCTTGGGGTGTGGGGTCCGCCCCCATGTGAGGGGGTGGTTTTTACCTTGTTTATTCATCCGGTCTCTTAAGAACTGCTGATTATCATATCATATTTTCTTTCAGTATAAAGTGTTTGTACTTAATGGAAATCTCACTTGATGTTTCAAGGTCCGCGAGTAGCTCCCTACTTGCACTCATTTTTCATCAAATTCTTCGCTACAGTGTTGATGTAGATACGTACTCACTTGTCGTGGTTCTTATTGTTCCGTAAGGACTCGTGCTTAGTTGCCACTAGCTAGTTGAGACTTTTTAATCATTAATTAAATGCTCTCTCAATTTTCTTGGAGGTACCATTTCAAAATATGCGGCTTGGTAGATTAAGGTGCAGTTTATTTGTTTTGAAAATTTGATCTTGCCGTCAAAAATAGTTGGAAGTTGTGAAATATCAGAACAAGAATGAAGAAGAAAGAGTTTTTGTTATTACTGCAATAATTGTTAAAACACACACAGACCAAAGTATTTCAGACAGCTTTAATACTCAAATAATTACAGGACCAAGACATTGACTATCATTGACTAAAGATAATATTGACCTTGACTGTTGACCTTGACTATCATTCCTATTAGCCCCCCTAAAGTTCATATAGGCAGACACAGAGATGAACTTGAAAAACACAAAAGAAGTAAAATTACTGCAGTAAAGCTAAACTAGTAAAATGAGTAGTAGAATCAGAGTCTTCAACAGCATCAGTGGAAGGATGACAGTGTTCAACATCTTCAGTAATAGCAGGTGTACCCAAAATTTGTTGAAGTAAAGAAGAAAATGCTGGAAAACAAAGCCCTTTTGTAAAAAGATCTGCAAGTTGATGTTGAGAAGCAATGTGCTGAACTGTAATGAATCCATCTAAGACCAAATCTCTGACAACATGATATTGCACCTCTATGTGTTTTTCCCTGGCATGAAACACATGATTAGAAGCTAAGCAAATGGCAGAAGTATTATCACAGTATATTGTGAAAGAATAAGACATTGAAACATGTAATTCCTTAAAAATATTAGACAACCACTCCAACTCAGATGCAGTGACAGATAAACACTTGTATTCTGCCTCAGCAGAAGATCTTGACACTGTTGGTTGTTTCTTACTAGACCAAGAAATTAAAGAACTCCCCATAAACACAACATAACCTGAGGTAGACCTCCTTGTATCAGGGCAACCAGCCCAATCAGAATTAGTAAAAGCTGTTATTGAAGAAATGTCACTTTTCCTCAAAGTAATTCTTAATCCAATGGTGCCCTTCAAATATCTGAGAATTCTTTTAACTAATAAGAAATGCACATCTGTTGGAGCATGCATAAACTGTGAAACATAATTTACCCCAAATGCAATATCAAGTCTTGTCATTGTTAAGTATTGTAAACTTCCAACTAAAGTCCTATACTCAGCAGCATTTTCAAGTAAAACTCCATCATGTATTGAAGCTCTGGATTCCTTTACAACTGGTGTATTAGCAGGTTTACAGTCCAACATATTTTCCTTAGTAAGTAACTCTAAAACATACTTTTTCTGTGTTGGAACCAGAGTATCCAATGTTCTTGTTACTTCAATCCCCAAAAAGTAACTCAAGTCACCTAATTGTTTCATTGCAAATTTAGTACTTAAAGATGAAACTAATTTATGCAGGAGAGTATCATCATTTCCAATCAAAATAATATCATATACATACAACAGCAGAACCATGATAGAAGCATTGGAAGTATATATGAACATGGAATAATCACAAATAGACCTGACAAAACCAAACTGTACCAAGGAAGTACTGAATCTATCAAACCAGGCCCTTGGTGCCTGTTTCAATCCATATAAGCTTTTCTTCAGTTTGCACACATAGTCTGGATGAACAGGATCAACGAAACCCTGTGGTTGATCCATGTAGACATCCTCATTCAAATACCCATGTAGAAAAGCATTGGATACATCCAATTGCTTGATATGCCAATCATGTGTAATAGCTAACACTAAAACTACTCTTATTGTTGTGAATTTAACTACTGTACTAAAAGTCTCAGTGTAATCAACTCCATATTGCTGATTATATCCTAAAGCCACTAATCTTGATTTAAACATGTCAATAGTACCATATGCTTTCAATTTAATCCTATACACCCATTTGCATCCTAAAATATTCATATGTGGCTCAAGTTTAATAAGATCCCAAGTGTCATTGTCTTTCAAAGCTTGATGTTCTTCTTTCATTGAATTTTGCCATTTTGGAATTTTCACTGCTGATCTAAATGTTTTTGGCTCAGGAGGAATATCTAACAAAGAAGCACAAGAAATTGGATGTTTAACTGAGATATGCATGACATGATCAGGATAAAGTTTTGGTTTTGAAATTCCCTTCATAGACCTTGTAATAATAGTGGTTGAAGGACCAGAAGAAAGATCATCAGTGGGTAAATCAGGCATTTCAGAAGATGAAATAGTAGTAGAAGAAGATGACTTTGAGTAGTAAAATTCATTTTCTGAAAAGACAACATTCCTAGAAATATGAAGTTTTCTAAGAATAGGATCATAACATTTATAACCCTTATGCAAGGAGCTATAACTAAGAAATATGCATCTAACAGATTTAGGAGAAAGTTTATCCTGCCTAGACTGACCCAAAAAAGGATAGCAAACAGAGCCAAAAACTCTTAGAAAAGCATAATCATGAACAAATTTATAAAGAACCTCAAATTAATGTGATTTATTTTGAAGAACAGGAGTAGGAGTTCTATTGATTAAATAAGTAGCAGTTAAGAAAGCATCAAACCAAAATTGTTTAGGACAAGATGCATTAAAGAGAATAGTATTGCCCATTTCTGTAATGTGCATGTGCTTTCTTTCAGCAAGGCCATTTTGCTCTGGAGTTTTGGGACAAGATACTCTAAGATTAATAACTTGATCAGTAAGATAATTGCCTAAAGGACCTTTAATAAGTTCACTGGCCCCATCAGTTTGAAAAGATTTAATTTTTGTAGAAAATAAATTTTCAGTTAAATTTTTGAAATGAATAAAGCATTTTAAGACATCATATTTCAGCTCCATTGGATAAATCCAATGAAACCTACTAAAGTCATCTATAAAAAGAATATAATATCTATATCCTTGCAAAGAAGACACAGGGGAAGGTCCCCATTCATCACAATGAATTAAAGATAAAGGAGCATATGCATGAGATAAAGAAGTTGAAAAGGGAAATCTTTTGCTTTTTGCAAGTTGACAAGGATGACACACTTTAGAAGAATTTGAAGAATTTAGAATAATATGTCTATTTGAATGAAGTTGATGAATGATTTTAGATGAGGGATGGCCTAACCTACTATGCCATATCTCAGAAGAAGCATGTAAAGATGATAAAGCATGATGAAATTGAGAAGAGGAAATAGGATAAAGATTGTTTACTATTCTCCCCTTAGCCAAAAGTATATCAGTAGATAAATCCCTAATTTCATAACCACTTGGATCTAGCTTAAAATAACAATTATTGTCTGTTGTAAACTGCCCTATAGATAGCAAATTATGCTTCATTGCTGGCACATGTAATATGTTGTGTAGCTTAAAACTAGTATCAGCAACATTCAAAGTAGAATCACCAGAAAGTGCTATAGATAAGGACTTAACATTGCCAATAGTAACTGCACCCTTTCCCTTGTAGGAAGAAGCATTTTGGAGTAGAGAAGAATCCCCAGTCATGTGTGCAGAAGCACCAGAATCTGAAAGCCATTGAGTAGATGAAGAAGGATCATCATTGACAGGTACAATATTCATATGCAAACCATTAAATTCCTGAGAATAATTTGTGTGTGAATTGTTGTTGCCTTGAGAAGTAGAAGGAGATTCAGTAACACCCACAAAACCAGAAGTAGATGGTGGATAATAACGAAAATGACATCTACTAGCATAATGTCCCTTTTTCCTGCAGATTTGACACTCCACCTAAGAAAAATCCCATTGACCTCTTCTAGCATCACCATTATGTACTGAAGCACCCATTCCAACACCAGTTCTAGTATCACTACTACTAACACTAGCATTTCTGTTTACAGTAGATTTGTTAATGCTATATGAAGTATTAGAACCATTCTTTTTCTTATTTCCAGGATGAGAATTATAGTTGGTACTAGCTCCATTTCTACCATATAAAGCAGTTTGATGTTGAGAATCAAAAACAGCAGCACTGTCTTGTGCTTGATCAAGAATCCATTGCTCATGAGTTATTAACCTTGCCTTTAACTCTCCAAAGTATAAGGAGTATCTATATGTTGAGCTGATATCACAAAATTATCATAATCCCTGCCTAATCCATTTAACACATGCATTAACAAATCTGAGTTGCTCACTTTTTCACCAATGGCATCAAGTGAATCTGCAATAGTCTTGATCTTTTGCAAATATACAGAGACAGTCAAATTTCCTTTCCTAATGCCATATAATTGTTGTCTTAGCATATTTTTATGAGCCATGTATTTTGTTTTGAATGTACTCTCAAGAAATTCCCAAATCTCTCTAGCAGTAGTTAAACCTAAGACATCACCAGAAATTGATGCTGTAAAGGTAGCTTTTAAACAACTTATGACAAATCGATTCATTCTTCTCCACTGAACCCATTTTGGATTTAAACTAGAACCCCATTAATCAAAATCTTTTCCTCGGGTTCTTGCAAATCCCCATTAACATGACCATAAAGATCAGTAGTAATCAAAACAGACTCAAATTGATCACGCCATAATAGAAAATTCGTAGAATCCAATTTAAGTGAAACAAAATTTGAAATATTTGTGAAAGGTAAAGTAAAATTTGCAGAGTTACAAGAATCAGAGTTTTCTATAGCGGAAGCCATATCTGTGTGATTAATAATGTTGTTGTTGTTTGAAGTATTCTTGTTGCGCCTTGTACTGACTGGCATAACACAGATTTACAAACAGATCGAAGTAATTTCAAGATTAGGTTTAATCTTGAACAAAGATGATAAGAAAAATTTGTGAACCAAATTTGTTGAAAAATTTATTAGAGAACCAATCAGGAAAAGGTATTGAAAAGGTTGTTTCTGTTTGATTGGAATGGTTTTTGTGAAAGATTTTGGGTTGGATCAGAACCTCTCTGATACCATGTGAAATATTAGAACAAGAATGAAGAAGAAAGAGTTTTTGTTATTACTGCAATAATTGTTAAAACACACACAAACCAAAGTATTTCAGACAGCTTTAATACTCAAATAATTACAGGACCAAGACATTGACTTTCGTTGACTAAAGATAATATTGACCTTGACTGTTGACCTTGACTATCATTCCTATTAGAAGTACATTTAGTGATTCAAACTTGTATGAATTCGTGTTGTTATTCTAAATTTTAATGTTGATTTTGAACTTGGTTCAACCAGATTAAGGCTATATTGTGAACTGAATTCAGGATGGGTTGTAAATCAGTTTAAATTTTTAATAAAAAGTAAGTTTTTATCTATTGAAGATTTCAAGTTTTATTGCAGCTTGTTGAACTTGGTTCCATAATTCAGATCCAAAAAAAAATTTCTCAAAAAAAAAAATGTTAAAACACTCCAAAACCATCACTTATTGTTTTAAACCTTAACCTTATTAAACGGGTGGGTAAAAACAAAAAAAAAAAGTTCGAAAAAAAGTTCAAAGAGTTGCCTTTTCAAAAATAAAGGGCAATATTCCCACTCATGCGTAAAAACTATTTGAAAAAAAAAATCGAAAAAAAGTTCAAAGAGTTGCCTTTTCAAAAATAAAGGGCAATATTGCCACTCATGCGATATTGGACTTCATACACTATTTGAATTGCAAAAATTCTCAACCTCTCGTCTTGGATGACATGTGTCTCCCATTCATATATTTCATATATTATTTCCTAATGTAATGTAAAAATTTGCAAGGGACATTTTATTGTATTCACATGTCTTCATAGTTTTTAGATACGGTAGATGTTTAAACCAATCATACATAAAAGATTGCAAGGTTTTAGGAATCTCGGTCGCATACACGTGATTTGACATATTCCGTAATTTTACAATATAGGTGGTGAAAAAAATCCCTAACTTCGAATCAGACTTGGGTCCATAAACTTGTTGGAATCTTAAATCACTTCAAACCGTCAACACATTCCTTGACAATGTGACTATGTGGAATCCATTGTCCAGATTAGAGTTCCAATGTATCGCAAGATAGTGTTAGAAAATAATCTCTAATCCTTGTCACGATTTCAAAAATTCATATTTTAATAACACGTCATTTAGACTTGCAAACTTATGACACTTTAATCTTTCCATTGACTTAACTCAAAATTTTGATAACTGCGAGCTTTCATTGATAATAAACCAACAAGATATTTTCAATGAAAGAATACTAAATGATTTTATCAAGTTCTGACAGTTGAATCTTTAATAAAGAAAGTGGTTCCATCTTTTGTCCTATCAATTGAAATCAACCATCCACCAATGCTGGGAATAAAGCTTAGCAAGACACGGTTGGGTCTGATTATTTCATCTCATAATTTATATCGTTATTCACATGTCTCAGCAGTTAGATATGTTAGATGACAAATTATCACGATCATAACATAAAAGATTTCTTCCTTGGAGGCAAGAATGTCAATGGATGTCCAAAAACTCCAATTTTGTTCGGATATACAAATCCAAATCGTTCGGATTTGTATATTCGATAATAACTTGCTGATTCAGAGATCCAATTTTTTTATCTGAAAATATAACTAACAACGTATGAATTCGGATATGAAGGTTTCTGCATTCGAAATTTTAGACATAACTATTTTACTTAGAAATTATTTTTTATTATTTTATTTTGTTTATGTTTATTAAAAAATCATTACAGTCTAACCTCGATAAATGAATGTCCTCTAGACGAAGAAAAAATATTTGTTTAACGGGGTTATTTATCTATCCATAAATCAATATTTATTTATTTAGACAGTATTTTCTTAATTAAGAAGTTAAATTATACTCCCTCCGTCCCAAATTAGATGAGTTAGTTGTAGTTTGCACAATTCTTAAGGCAATGAGGAAAGGGAAGTATGTTTTAGTATTTTTTATAATTACACCCTTATGGATAATAACTAGTAAAACTTAGAAATGATTTATCTCTTAAACTATACCACGGTTTTTCGTAAACTTTATACCGTTGAAAAACATTTTAAAACACCTACGTAACGAATATAAACATGGCTATCAAATTATACATATTTCTTATTGTAACAATAATCAATTAAAAGGGTAGTTTTAGAAATATCCCCTTGATTAGAGAGATAGCTCATCTAATTTGGGACAAAATTTAAAACCAACTAGCTCATCTAATTTGGGACGGAGGGAGTATAAGAGAAGGTGTAAAGATGTGCCTAGATGGTATTGGTCAAAATTCTTATCAATAATTCAATGGTCATAAAAGAAGATAACCAAGGATTAACTTGTGCCATTTCTAATTTACAATATAGAAACGTGATGGACGTCGAACATCTTTTAGACTATCCTAACGAAAATGATGCGATTATGATATCTCCAACAAACGAAAAAAGGATAAAAAATCAAAGTGAAAAATGTTTCTTCAAAAAAAAAAGAGGTGAAAAATGTCAGCAAAAGGGTGAGGGATTTTTCTCTTTATTTTTCTAGCTACCTGGGCTTGTAGGTTGTAGACCTCTTTAAGGTTTAAACTTTAATATAACCTTTGGACTTCTAAAAAAAAATTCCGAACCACACCTTGACCAAAACACCTTCTCTCCTCTCTATCACCTCTTCTATCAAGAGAAAAAAACCCAACCGACGGTAAAATCTTCCCGCTCAGATCTGATCCGTTTAGGGCTGGATCTGAGCAGGTTCTTTCAATCTTTATTGTTTTCTTAGCTTTAGATTTAAGTTTTGCATTATTTTTATTATGTTTTCTTATCTACACCATGATGGTGGTTTTGTCTTCTCTTCTATAGAGGTTTATCTTGGCTTTAATGGCTATTCTTGGTTACTTTATTGGGTATATAAATCACTAGCAAAACTCTCCAACGACGAACCTATCATCTTTGTTGTCTCCGGTGACAGAATCTTCACCGAAATCTTCATCCTTGAATTATCCGGCGACGGAAACTTCATCAACATTGTTTTTGACGACGGAAGCTTCATGACTAGGTTTAAGAGATTTGAGCAAATCACTTCTACTTTGGGAGCACATCTTTCTAAGAAGAAAAGCAAATTTAATGGTTGGAATTTAATTTCCGAGAAAAACCATCACTCCTCCTATTTATTCGGTTCTCATTCATATTTGTATTTGGTCTACACTGATAATCATTTTCTTTCGCTCGTCAGATTTCTCGAAATTGTACTTTTACGGTATGTTTCTTTGTATTTTCTTATTTTCGATCTTAAACCCATTGTATCCTTGAATTTCTATTAATGAAAAGATACTTTGTTATAAAAAAATTAAATAAAAAATCCAATCAAATCTGGATAGCGTATAAAGTTCTCGGATTCAAACATGGATAATGTCCGATTCACATCTATATGCATCCATTTACACCCGTACTTTCATAGTGGCATGGCGCTGGCAGCCCTGGCCTAACTCGCCTACTGTTTACTCGGAAATGATTTATCTCCGGCGGGTTGGTTCCCGCGGGCCATCTCGACGAGTGGGATTGTGTGAGAGAGGGGTGGGACCCACACTTAACCCACCCCACAAACCGCCGAGCCTTTAGGGGATTCCCCATTTTTCCTTGCGATCGGGACACCTCCTAAGTCTTATGGGAATGCTAGTCTAGTGTAGATCATTACTTTGAGTCCAAATCCCGCGCCACTTTGAACCATTCACACTTCAAATCTCTAATATCTTTCAAAAATATTCTTCATGAACCATTCGCGATTGGTTGATTATTTAACGAATCATTCAACCCATTACCCTTCACATTAGCAAATGGTAGGAGAGAGAACTACATAACTTTTTTTCTACTAAATTAAATCACTTAAGGTAAAATTAAAACCATAAATCTTAAGTATTCCCCATTTTTCCCTTGACATTTTTCCCTTGACAGGACACACCGCGGGCTGGTCCCGGTGACTCCATTACTTTACTTCCCAAGGTTAGGAATCTCTACCATCTCAGCATTTTACACGTGTACGTAGATGATTTATTAAAGTCAAACACACGCTGAAAATATCCTATTTTTTCTTCCAATTCACAAAACTACCCCTACGTTATTCACACTCTTTAATTACCGACCAAATCTTTGGAATAACTTTCCTTTTAGGCAACTAACTGTACTATTTGGTTATTTCTACCCAACTCGGATGGAATTTAAGCCGACGTAAAATCCCAAAAATGAAGGTGGGAAACACCAGTCCGTAATTAAGTTTGTTGTGTAGGTCGATACCGCCAGTTGTCACCAGACTCACCACTGGTGTTCTCGGAATTGCAAAAAAATCTGTACAGTACTGCCACTCTGCCAGGCTTGCCAAAAGTATATGAAGTGGCATTACAGTAATATCCACATATGCTAGGGTATTTATATCTCATCTCTCTAAAACCTGTTTTATATATCGACCCCCAAGAACGGCACACAATCTCATCACTAGAGAGAGTTCAACTGAGAGTTCTGCAATTACAGTTTCCTTATCGGAAAACCCTACCGGACAATGTGTCCGACGAAACAAAAACACCGGAAATCCGATCACAAATACACCGATGAAGAGAGCTGTTCATCGAAATCCGATCACGAAGAAGACTGGAGAGAAGAAGTAATCAACAGCGGTTCATTAAAACATGTGGATTTTCATACTGGAACAAACGGTTGGGCATCACCACCAGGAGATTTATTCAATTTAAGGAGTAAGAATTTCTTAACAAAGAAACAGAAATCACCGTCAGGTAATTGGATTCTTAAACCCGCCGGAGTCGATTGGTTACGATCCAATTCAAAGCTAGATAACGTGTTGAACCGATCCGATAATCGAGTCATGAACGCTTTGAAAAAGTCGAGCACATTAGAGAAGCCATTTATATTTGCAGTGAATTTGCAGATACCAGGTAAACCTTTTACTCATTCAGCAGTGTTTTACTTTGTTGCGAACAATAAAAACGATTTGAGTCCGCTAGTGAAACGATTCATCAACGGGGATGATACTTTCCGTAATCAGCGATTCAAGATAGTGAATAAGATTGTCAAAGGACCATGGATTGTCAAAACAGCTGTAGGGAATTATTCAGCTTGTTTATTAGGCAAAGCATTGTCATGTAAATATTATAAATCGGATAATTATTTAGAAATTGATGTTGATATTGGGAGCTCAGCGATTGCTAATGCGATTTTGCATTTGGCATTGGGTTATGTAACTTCAGTTGTTATTGATATGGGGTTTTTGGTTGAAGGACAAACTGAAGAGGAATTGCCTGAGAAATTATTAGGTGCTGTTAGGATATCTCATATGGAAATGTCTAGTGCTACTTTTGTTGAATCTAGTATTGATTCTAATAAAGGGAAGGTTAATAATTGTGGTGGTAGAGGGTCAGGGTTTTCTAAAGTTAATCATCATAATGGACATGTTGGAGAAGCTAAATCTAGTGATGATGGTGATGAACAAGGTTGAGATTTTTAGCCTTTAGGGGGTTGTACATCTCAAAGGGGTTGTAGATAGTATCAATGAATAACTTTGGAGATTTTAAAATCAGATTTTTTTTTAATTTGATTTGATTCTCTTTGCAATGGTAATTTTTGTTTTGTTGTTTATTTAATTTTAATTTGTAATTTCTGAAATTTTTAATGAAAATGGTTCAGCATATCCTCTTTATCTTTTGATTACCTGTATATATATTTTTATTTTTGTGGGGATTAGATTTGTTTGTCTTTTCCTTCTCAAATTAGTTGTTGGCATCTTCTTTTTGAGTATTTGTGTGAAGCTTTGATCTGTCAAAAGTTTGACAACCTATGTAGTATTTGTGGAGTTGGCCTACTACTACTACTCACAATGACACAGTAAACAATAAGTTCCATTCAGAAGAACACTTTAGATGATGCAAAAATTAATGGTCCTTGGCAAGATTAAACTAAGCACTAGGCTTACCACATCCAAATCCCATCCATTTTGAGTGTTGTTGTGATGCTTTGATTTTGAGACAGCATGGAGTTGGTTCCAGAAGTGCATTGTTGACTTCTCAAATCCCAGCAAGAACAAGTATGTAATGGTGTTTCTGTGCCAACTAACTTTGGCCATGTCTATGATATCGATGAACATGGAGTTGGTTGAGAAGCATTAACTCGAATTTCTATATTTATGGGCCAGAATGGGCGATGTCTGTGCACTGTGCTTCTGTATGGGGAAGTAGCATTGGCTTGACTGATTAATCATATGCTATCTCTACATTTCAGTTCTGACTACAGATTTATTGCATTTGGCACCACTTGGCAACGTCTCTTAGAAGAACTTTTGTCTGGTCCTTTGCTCCTTGGTGCATTCACGCGGCTTCAAAAACTTTGTACAGCATGGGGGTGGAGGTAGGCTGGCAGTAAGGGATGGTGATGGGGGAGTATGGTAGTGACATTTGGGGATGGTGTGGCAGCTCCTAGACGTTATATCACCCTGCACAAACTCTACCTAGGAATCAGAATTGGCCCATAAAGTCCTGCCGAAAGTGGCGAAACCGTAGGTCAAAAGTTTACGCACGTTTAAGATCCTTACTTCTCTCCCCAAAATATAGAGGCAGGCACTGTATCTGTGGTAGGTTGTTATTTCAAATTTGTAAATGAAGGAACACGTGCATGATCCACTACTGCTCCATAGTCCATAGTTTCTTATGCCAGTCGTGCAAAATGAAAACTCCGCATCAAGATATTTTCTACGTGATGCGAAACCGGTGATTGGACATTAATAACTTGTTTGGATACCATTTTTGCTTTTTAACTTCCGGAAGTAAAAAAATGAAGCTAGTTTGGCTACACAATTTCAAAAGGAATTAGAACAATTAACTTTTCATAAAACAAAACCATTTTGCTACTGAATTTTTACATTTAACTTCTATTTCTGGAGAAGCAGAATATCCGAAGAGTCTATGAGCCTATAAGGTTGAACGAAGTAACTGAATAAGGTGAAGCAAAATATCCTACTTCAAAGACCTACTTGGTATTGTTTGCATTGGATGCATCTATGTTGTCATTTCTTGATCTTGATTCACCCTCACCAGCGTGAAAGAAAAACAAAAAGGAAACACAATGAGTCATACTTTTGACTCTGCTGAGAAAACCAGCGATAATCTAATTGTTAATTACATCTTTATTTGATTAGATTACATCAAAGAAATTGGCTTTAGCCGAGAATGATTCAACTTGTGAAGGATACAGCTTATTTTATTTGTTTAATAGCATTTCCGAATATTATCTGAAAAACAAAAAATGGTGTTGGGATTAAGAACGCGTAATTGGGGATATGAAAACTAATTGGGCGATATGAATTACTTCCCCCAACCCATGGTGTGTGCTAAGGGGTGACTTTTGGGGGAGAAAATACTAAAATACCCTTCCCACAAAATAAAAATCAAAAACTTAAAATCAAAAAACAAAATCATATCCCCTATTTCCATCTCCACTTCTTATTAATCTTATTTAGGGGTGGAGCTTTGAAACCCAAATATTTCCCATTCCCTTTCAAATTCTAAACTCTCCCCACTCTATATCAAATTCTCTTCTCCTCACTTTGGAAACCAATTTTTTTTTATTCGGAAGTGATGAAGATCATGCTGAAAGTGATGAAGATCAAGCTGAAAGTGATGATGACCATGCCGGAATTGATGAAGACCATGCCGGTATCATGATACCGGCATAGTCTTCATATCAACTGACCATCTTAGGCATTGACCGATTAATACCGAAAAAATTCAAAATGGAAGTGATGAAGACCATCTTGCAGGAATTGATGAAGACCATATCTAGGAACATGATACCGGCATGCTCGAGAATTTCCTATCAATGCCGGTAGTCAAGTGAAAAAAAAAATCAACATTCTGGATACTTTTCATCCTGTTCCGGCATAGAAATTTAAGCAAAATACTATGCCGGAACATGTACCGGCACCAAGCTTTTTCAGCTGCAACAATGGTGGATTCAAAGAAGAAAAATCAATTTTTCAACCTCTTATTAGCGGTAATTCTCTCATCACAATCATCTTCCATTTTCAAAAAAAAATTTCCACTCAATTGTGAGTTGTTATCATTAATCGAAGATTGAAGATATGATTGTTGTTGTCATTGAGTTAAAGATTCAGCAGCTGCAAGTCTCTCATCACAATCATCTTCCATATTCAAAAAAAAAATAATTCTACTCAAATTTTTTTTCCCTCATTCTACTCTCAACTAACCCACACAAATTCAAATAAACATAAATACACAAATTATATCTCCCAAATCATTAATATTTTACTAATCAGGATTAATTACTAATTATGCTTAGGGAGGGTTAAATTAGGAATTAATAATTTAATTATATAAGGGGTAACCCAGCTAGGATATTTGGATCCCTATTTTGTCATTTAGCTATATCCCCCAATTAGTTTTCATATCCCCCAATTACGCGTTCGATTTAAACCAAGTGGTTGCACGTGGGAAGCATCAACATCCTTTGTTTATTCAAGAGTAGATTGTTCAAGCATGAGGAAGAGTTGAAAATGATACTACAAAATTATAGGACTCCTCATCCACATAGTTTTTTTTGTTTCATTTCGGATTTCTACTTCCAAAAGAGTGAAATAGTGTGGAAACAAGAGGCTGAGAAATCAACATCAAAGACTTGTAGACAAGAGTTGACATGATTCGGAATCATGGAACTTGACCATCTTTGAACGGATTGAATTCAAAACCACTGACAAATGACAATCAAAATTTTGAAATTTTGAAAGTTGAGGCCAATAATATTTCATAGAATAATCTTCAGAAATGTCAAAATTCTATATCACACAAGTATTTCTGGCTTAAGCTTTTCCAATAAGCTGAACAAAAATTTAAGTTAATTGAATTTTATTTCAGTCACAAGATATGCTTTTTAACTGGGGTATAGGAAGTACTATATGCTTTTTCATTGGCAAGCTGTTTTGGGGTGAGATTGTCGCTTGATATTATTCTTTGGTTCTTAGCTTCTTCTTCATGTAACTCCTGCCTTCTTCATGCTTCTTTGTGCTGCGGGGGTCTTTTTCAATACAGCTAAAGCATCCGCTAATACAGTTGCTTGTTACAATTCCACAACCTTAATTGCAAAGTATTCAACACAGCTCAACACTCTCCCCGATATCACCGAGAACAAACAGAATCACCATCATCTTTATCTCGATCGATTTCTCCACATACTCGAGCACCACCGATTTATGGGAATCGGTTCCTTACCCAAGCTTTTTCTCACCTTGAGAACCCAATGATGCCCTTAGAAGCTCGAATATCTCTTCTCCAAAATCCACCATCATATTGATCATCAATCGCCGTGATTATCACCATCGGTGATTTGAGTGGGAGAGAGAAGAAGGTGGTGCCCGTGTAATAAGCCAGGGTTCCTTTAATAGCATTTGAAGTATGGCTTCCCAAGTAAATAAATCGATTTGCCTTTTAGCGTTCCTTAGAAACATGCCACCCTTATCGAATGACTGCCCCTTAACATGCAAGTGGAGTGCCAATAACACTTGGCCTAGAAATGACCATTTTGTCCTTTTGGTCTTCCAAGTTCTTGTTTTGCTCATAATTCTTCATACGAACTCGAATGACTTCGTTCTTCTTTCACCATTGTCTTCATCTTCCCGTCCTCTACAAAATGATGACTAGAAATCCTCCATTTGCACGAGTTCCAATTGGTCTAGGGCCTTTCTCCACTTGTAACTTCACTTTTGTAGCTATTTCCACTTCTTTTGGATGATTCATCTAATAAAACACATATAAAAGAAAACAAACGTAATATACAATAATTTGCAAGAAAACCAACAAATACTAGCATGGAATTGACATTAAATATATGCGAAATATGCACTTAACAGAAATCAACATCAAAGACTTGTAGACAAGAGTTGACATGATTCGGAATCATGGAACTTGACCATCTTTGAACGGATTGAATTCAAAACCACTGACAAATGACAATCAAAATTTTGAAATTTTGGAAGTTGAGGCCAATAATATTTCATAGAATAATCTTCAGAAATGGCAAAATTCTATATCACACAAGTATTTCTGGCTTAAGCTTTTCCAATAAGCTGAACAAAAATTTAAGTTAATTGAATTTTATTTCAGTCACAAGATATGCTTTTTAACTGGGGTATAGGAAGTACTATATGCTTTTTCATTGGCAAGCTGTTTTGGGGTGAGATTGTCGCTTGATATTATTCTTTGGTTCTTAGCTTCTTCTTCATGTAACTCCTGCCTTCTTCATGCTTCTTTGTGCTGCGGGGGTCTTTTTCAATACAGCTAAAGCATCCGCTAATACAGTTGCTTGTTACAATTCCACAACCTTAATTGTTTATTTCAACTCTGTACCTTGAATTCCAAAAACAATGTAGAAGAGGTAATTGGTAACTTATTTAAATTTATTTATATTTGAATTGTTTCTGGAATTGATACGCTTGTACCAGCAAACTGGAACAGAGCTTGAGCAGGAACAATGAACATGCCGTATTATTTTGCAATTTCAAGGATTCTTGAATCTGAAACAATGTTTTATCAGCTGCACTGAAGGAGATAGCGGTGTAGCTTCTGATTAGTGCTCTTGTAGGGTCTCATATGTACCACGCCGTCATGCTTGCCTTACAGCCAAGGATGTATGAGGGTGAATTTTTCTGAACAAATACCTTCCAGCGCCTATCAAACACGAGGAGGCGTATGTCTTTGGTGTAAAACATACTTGACAACTTCGTAAAATGAAACAACAATTCCAACTGATGGTCCTGCACGGGCAACACGTGGACCAACTCCCATAAAGAGCCCCTTCACCCCTCCGTCCCTGTTTAAATGAATTTTACATCCATAAGAATATTTCTGCTTTGCATAAAGAGAAAATCATCGGGTACACCTATACGGTGCAGAATTTTCTGAAGTAACACAACAATACTAAATATATGAAAGATAGAAAGAAAATAACCACACACCTCCAGACCTCCATTACCGTTTGTCTCGTCGTCATATTCAACTGCCTCACAAGATCCTTCTGAAAATGATAATCCCATTAGATCAAATAGAAATATGGGAGAATAGTTCAACACTCAGACAACCCTCGTCATCATATGTTTATCTTATAAATACTCCATCCTCCAAATAGATTCACCCAGAGTTGAGTTCTACCCATGGGCTTATAACGAGTTAGGGTTGGTACCCTAACAGAATGATTGAAAGAATGGAGGTGAAAATGAATATCATCATGCTATGGAATCGATCTTTCAGAAACTCTCCTAGAGTTTCGTTTCGAGAAGTTGAAGTTAACTGGCTATTTAACACTGCAGGGTGCTTCAACTGCACAAAAAATTTCTCAAGAAACTGGCGCACCAGAACTGCTAGTTTATATCAACATTTTTGTTGGATCTGCACATAACATTTCACTAAGTTTGTTTGTAAGCACATACCTCTATCTGTCTCCTGGTTTTAGCAACATCAAGAGGACATGTAGCAGCAGCAGCAAGGCTTCCTGCAACAAAACCTGCAGAGAAATTTGCTCCAAGCACACTTGCCCCATTTTCCTCACCAACTAGGCCAAGAATCCGCCTCCTCATCTGCAAAAACATGAGACACCACCACCCACACTTAAATCCTGTGTGTGTGTGTACTTTTATGTGTGTGCGCACGTGAGAGAGAGAGAGTTTAGAGTTTACAGGCTCAAGGGTTGACCAGCAAATCGCAGAAAATGGAACATCACGAGCAATCTGCGCTCCTACCCCTGTCCACAAGAGACGATATCCTTGTACTGCTTACAACAAAATGAATCCCCACATCATATTAGCTAAACTAGCAACTGTTGAAAGAAAATATTTTTGGCGAAGATTAAGGTGGATAAAACAAACTCTTAGTATTTTAGTTATCATCAACCAAGTAACTTGTGTATCTCTCGTTTCAATTGAAAAAAAAAAAAAGTTGTGTATCTCGGTGCTTTCACCATTTATGACACATCAAAAAAGTATTTATAGCGATGCTATCTATAATGCTTGATCCTCCAGTAAATACTTTTCAGGTCTTTATTCCCAAAGCCTTTACTATGGTGTGCACACGAGGCATGCGAGATAGTGCCAACATGTAGCTTATCTGAACTAACATCTACAGTCATGTAAAATTATTTTAGTAATGTCTGCTGTTTTACCATTATCAGTTCATTGAGCTTCTGTGCACAAATTATACAATAATTTCATTGAGATAAGAACAAGCATATTAGTATATGCTATGAACCATAGAGGGAAGAAATATATATCCTTTATAACTAGAATTCCACACGTCACCAAGTTTCGTTCAAGTAAAGAACGGCTGTAGTTGATTTGAATTGAATCCCTTACTAATATATATCTTTGTACTATTCAAGACTGATGCATAGGTGATCCAACGAGTTGTTATTAAGTTCCCAACAGCCTTTTGTTGCTAACATTTACATAAGAACTGTTGATAAGGCAAGCAAACAAAAATAATCCCTGAAGAAAGACATGAACTTATTGGCTGGGTTGCACCAATACGTCTTGGTGGTCACCGTATCGTGTGTCCAGCCGTATGGACACAGCCACATACGGGGACACACAAATACTTACTGTTTTAATTAACGGTCACCTACTTTCAAGGGAGGTAGTAATTGAAAAACTTATTAAAGCTGCGTGGTTGTAATCATCTGCTCATGTTAGCATCAAAGATAATAAATATCTTTGAGCGAGATGAAAAACCAGATCTATCTCTGCTCTCCACCATTAAAATCAATCTCCATTCTTCACCATTAGCCATTACTCATGAATCAATTCTCCATTCTTCACTATTAGACTTGAGTTGTTGTCTCGCTTGCTAGTTAGAAATGTCAGAAAACTCAGATGTTGCACCATTATGGAATTATGTTGACAGAGTCTGTAGGAGCCAAAGTGGTGGTGGAAATTGGGAAATCAAATGCAAAATTTGTTTAGAGACTTTTAAGGGGTCTTATTCAAGGGTTAAGGCACATCGGCAAAATTATATATCTATACATATCTTTAAAAATTTACGATATTTATGTATACCGGTGTGTCCCCGTATTATGGTTTTTCAGAGTTGTCGTAATGGACACACGGACACGTCGGTGTGTCGGACACCCGTGGCGGTATTGGTGCAACCCAGCTTATTGGGTATGGCCCAATCTGGTAATAGCTCTATATACAAGGTAATCCATTTTAACATCTACAAAGACTACGAAATAATACTGCCTCCGTTTCTGCAAAAGTGTTATTATCACTTTTTCATTTTAGCCTGTTTTTAGCCCAAAATGAAAAAGTGATAGTAACACTTGTGCAGAAACAGAGGTAGTAATAAAAACGACAATCTGAGAATCGAATAGTGTATATATATATATATATATATATATATATATAGAGAGAGAGAGAGAGAGAGAGAGAGAGAGAGAGTAATAATACTGAGTAATAACCTCGAATAACTTACAATTATGCAAGCTGTATGTCCTGCTGACTGGATTAAGGACCCCAAGTAAGGTTTTCCAAACCCCTGGAGGCTTCACTCCATTTTTTAAGTCTTTAGACGCCTACCAGAAAATAACACATTGACATTATAATGAACAATCAAAACTAACTTAAATGCTTACTAAGAACTATGAAGGTTAGATTCAAAAGCTTCACAAGTAATTCCACAACTCTCACATGCTCAAATGTTCATTTTACAGATTGCACAAATGTCTTCTACCTTATTTAAGGGACACTGTGGTATTCGTTTCTACCAAATATATCTGTGTAGTGTGTACGTATGGATATGAATCAACAACTAATGAAACAACAGAATCCTATTAAGGTACCTGCATGCGAGTTCGTGCAAGTTCAATAGGATAGCAAGAAATGCAAGCTAATGAGCGCGCAACTGCACCTGCTACTAAAGGTGCATATGGTGTCAAGTGAGGAGCATGGTCAGCTGTCAATGCTTCAATCCTGTTTCGAAATATATCATAGCAAGGTAAGTATATCCCGACCTGGTGAAACAAACATGCGATAAAACGTCAGTAATAGTAAGATGAAAAGGTTAAATTAGTACCATACCCAGTACTCTAAAATACACTTTACTTAGTCCTCGGAATGCAAGGTGAAATGCAAATAATGGACAAATATTTTGACTTACAGTCGGTATGGCCAGAGCTAAGGCTGCATTTGTGCCTCTCCATAGCCTTATGAATCCTTCCTACACAATATTCTGTAAGTTAAATATCTGAAATGCACTAAGAGGTTGTCCACTATAAATGCACATTACTGAGCTGAGTACTGTCCTGGTCAAACAGATGAAAAACAGGTTCAGTGGACCAAAAGTCTACTGAACGACCAGCGCCAATCTTTGCACTGGGCAATACTGACACAGATTCGGATATAGGCTTTGATCAAAACACAAGATAAAACATAGATTTGGAATAAAACCGTAAAAAGTAAAAACCAAACATAAAGTTCAAAATCGTAAACACAATTCAATTTAACACAACAAGTAAGAAAGGTTTGGTGAAGAAATTGGCTTAGGTTCAGGATTTGATTGTTGAGACTAACAACCTGAAATTGAGACTCGTCTGGACCATAATTAACTGATTATAGAAAACAATAATATAAATGTATTTGCTTCTGAGTTTCCTTCCATGTGCATGGTTATAAGTAACTGTGTAGTTGCACCAACCTGTCGAACAATTTTGCTGAAGACATCCACAGTTCCTTTATACTGAAAACAATCAGGAGGACAAACCAGTTTAGTGCCAAGAATTTCAGGATGGGTGCAGGATGGTGAACATTTAAGTTCTTAAAACATCTGAACATAACCAAAAGCCAAGTTTAATCTCGGAAACAGGGCATATAAACAATGGTACAACTCCAGGTTTCAAAATGACATCGTTTCACCGACAGATTATACTTTATAGAGCACGAGGAAGTAAACTATAAGCATTTCAGCTGGAATGATCATGATACATGTTATGAATATAACTTAATCATCAAACATGTAATTCGTTAGAAGAAAAAACAAAAGTAAACAAAGCCAAGAGTTCACAAACTTCTTTTCCACATACCGGCCCAATAGATCCCGTACGGCTATGAATATGGTGCTGTTGATGAGAATATGGCACCCCGGCAGCCTGCGCTTGCAACCTTGTCTGTAGTTTAGAAGGCTAACGCCATTAAAGTCCTATAGGAGCTCATCCATATCAAGCAATACTCTGACATACATATGTATTTTAAACACTTACGACCAATGTGTTAACCCATGTTGGTATGAACATGATACTTCTACGGTGTCATGCATGCTCATAAGCCACAAGTCATCTTCTTCCAAATCATGCTTGACATTCACCGACACTATATATGGGTGGCATAAAATCATAATAGAAAAAAAAATTGGTGAATTTTTCATGATTTTATCCTTACAGTTCAGTGGTAGTATGGATTGATTACAACAAATTAGGATATGAGCCTAAAAATCAACTCAATTATATTACATAAAGACAAGTTGTATCCCGTAGTAAAATATAGAAAAGCTAAACGGGTTACCAATCCATAAAACATAAATTGTGGAATTACAGAAACTAAAACGAAAATTTGATTGCCTCTTGTTCATTTCCACCTATTAGAATTTGATAAATGAGTACTTTTATATAATGGGTAGCTAAATAGAACAAATAAAAATGGGCATGTTCTATAAAAGCTGAAAATTGTGAATAAAGAAAGACGATTACCTTGACAACATCGAGAGGATTAACAAGGATAGCTGAGATAACAGCAGCACCAGCAGCAGAGAAAACCCGCTCTCCAAACCCTAAATTGAAGTCAGAAAAGGTCGCCGAACGATTTTCATTTTGAGAAGGAAAAAAATAAGGGGAATGTTCTTGTCTATCTTCCGCTAACATGGCTTTTGATGATGATGAAGACGAATTAGAAATAAGAACTTTTTCATCAAAATCAACTCGCGAAGATTCAGAATCAGTAGCCCTCATCCATGAAGGATGAGTTTCAGCTACCATCCCTTCTTCCTTTGGGGACCAAGCACACGAAACGTCTCTCTTTTTAAAACCAGAGTCCAGGAGACAAAATCTTATGCCGGAAGCT
This sequence comes from Papaver armeniacum, assembly GCA_023531295.1. Lineage (NCBI taxonomy): Eukaryota > Viridiplantae > Streptophyta > Magnoliopsida > Ranunculales > Papaveraceae > Papaver > Papaver armeniacum. The sequence goes on from JAJJWW010013682.1 coordinate 170,878, forward strand.
AATAAAGCTTTTCCGACGGTGGTAGATGGGTGTTCGCATGTGGCAACACAAACTAGAGACACCTTCTTTCTTTCTTGTTCGGCATTTAATAATTTTCCCAAAAGGGGAAAGAAATCAATATTTCCTAAGACTACAAGAGCAATTCCTATGGCAATGGCAAACACAAAAATCTGTTCAGCCGGGTGGATGGCCAAACTAGGTTTTCCATTATGGGAAAACACTGGGCGTTAGATTAGTAGACGCGTGTCATTAAAAAAAACGGTGGCGCTCAGCAGCAGATTGCTGGCATCAAGGACGCAAACGCTGGCGACAGGAAGTCTGACGCCGCGTCACGGATTGTATCGCCAGCGGTTTTCCTGGTGACGCCAACCGGTAGTTTTTAAATTTTCGAATTTCACTTTTTCCCTCTATAAATTGCCGCCATCTTCGAACAATTCAGTCACACCAAAATTCACTTGAATTTTCTCTTATAAAAATGGCTGAAAAAGCGATCACACTTTTTTGTGATGCAAAACTTGAAGCTGCTGTTTCTAAGATATGTGGGAGTTTTAAAAAGATTGAAAATTGTAAAAGGGAAGTGCAAGTTTTAGAAGTTGCTCCAAGAAAATGTTCCGCTAAAGGGCAAAGAAGAAAATGTTCCGCTAAAAGGCAAAGAAAAGCTCATGTTTTGAAACTTAACAACAAAAAATTCAAAAACAAAGGTGAAACTGTCAAAGAGCGCGTTGAATGGAAAATACGTCAAATGAAGATAAACAGGAGGCCGAAACTTGTACTTGATTTTTATTAAAGTTTTTATTATTGTCGAAGTTTATATCTTGTAAAATTGGCAGTAATATCAATGAATGAAAATGTTTATATTTTAAAATAGATTTCCACTTCAGATTACGTGAAATTTATTACCATTTATTTAAACTTGCAAATAACATCAAACTACATTTTAATAAACCACAACAAAAACATCAAACTACATCAAATCCAGCCACATTCTCTCTGTAAAGTTCATAGCATTCAAAATGCCTAAACTCTCTCCCGCTTTCTTCGGTAAACTTGGTCAGAGCGATGGTTTTCAGTTCTTCGTTGGATAATCCAGAATTGCTACGATGAACCATCCACAATATTTATGTATAATGTTTGACTTCATTACTGATGAATGCAATTCTTAGTTCTAGGCTCTTACTGTTTCTTATTGCTTCGTTCCGCGAAAATACAAAATGTCCCAATACTCTTTCCCAGAAATGGTCATGGTTCATTGGTATCTCCATACGATGTAACCAACATCGAACTAGAGCAACATCTTCTTCCATTGTAAATTCCGGCAGCGGCACTCGAGGGTGGTAACAATGTACTTGAGATGGACCATCTTTTAGAATTCTGAAACACGTTTCGAAACGAAAAGGCTTACCATGAGCTTCCTCCCAATTATCAAGAGTTGTTTGGATCACTTCTTCTTCAGTTACACCGATGAACTTTTCTCGATCAATTTCCATTACCTGAGCAAGAAATGGCTGGACTGCAAGCCTAATACGCTGAAAACGAGCACGCAATTGACGAGCATCTCGGTTTCCTGGGTTTCCCGTCAACTAGACGAACATTGAAAACACGTTCTCCCAAAAAGAACTATCATGAGAAATAACAACACCAGTGATTACCCTATGAAAGAAATATGCTTTGCATAGAGTTATATCCTCTTCTTCGGTAAACTTGTGTTGATGGGTGAAAATTGCTCCTGCCGAATTTGGTAATTTGGGGTGTGATGAGGAATGAATTTAAACCTACAACAAATGCACTTGCGTGGTGAGTGCTTGTAGATTCGAGAGATCAATCATGTACCAAGTCCGGCCTAAACCAAGAAATGGCCGTTCCGGACTTGTTTCGGTCACAAAGTGAAGGAGATGGGGTTGATCTTAGGGAGGAAGCGAAGAAGGTGTTGAGATTGTGAAGGTGTTGGCTTGCTATGACTTGTGACGAGAAGATGGTTGAATATGACGGTATCAACACTTGGTTTTTGTCTCGTCTTGTTTTTCCTTTTTCCTTGTTGTCGTTGGAAATAGGGCGGAGACCCTATTTATACAAGTCATTGAGCCTCATTCACGTTTTCGTGGGAAGTGGAGGTAGTGGAATGATGGAGTAGTGGAGTTGTGTGTCGGTAACACACGAAGCAGTCTTGCCCACTTTTCTGTTCATCTCTATCCAGTCCATGACTTCCTAACACGTTCTTGTGATGGCGCGTTGCCTGTGCGCCGCACGCCGTAAAACCGCCAGACCAATACCCGATATGTATCCCCGGTTTGTGACATGATTGATGTCCGGAATGTGGATCGTGGATCCACGAAAGATAGCATGTAATCTTTGAATTGAATAAACTGCGTTATTCGTAAAGTCGATACTTGTGCGGTATCGTGTGTATTTTATGCAGTCGCATTACGGTGTGGTAAAGTGATGTGTAATGACCGCTCACTAACCAAATAACTCTCGACCAAGGTTGTATAACCAAGTTGGTGAAGTCGGACGGATGAGATGATGATTGAGACACTCATGCGATGTTGATGAAATTAGGGTTTTCAAAGAGGTGCGCAAGCATCACTCTTGACTTGGTCGAAACCAAGCATGGGAAGGATTTTGGAGAGGGCCAGGCCATACATGCGTGTTGACGGCATGATGGTGTAGGCGCTGTATTCCGTTCCCTCATGAGAGCGCGATCTGGGCCACTCAATTTGACCGTCAAGGGGAGTGGTCGAGATTGATTTTGCGACGGAAGTTTGATACCGCAAGAAGCCGCGCGCCATACTCCTTTCCGGCGCGTTTTCCAAGACGACCTAGCTTGGTCGGTCTTGGCCGGTTGGTTTGGCGTGAAGACGGTAGGCTGACGTTCACGCCTATGTCTTACCGTCTCATGAAACGTGATCTAAGCCACCCAATTCATCCGGTGAAGTTGAGTGGTCGAGATCGGTTTGCGGCAGAAATCTCTTACTGCAAAGGAATTGGTAACCGCGTGTCATCCCAAGTTTGGGCGCGCGCCCCAAGACGACCCATCTTGGTCGGTCTTGGTCGATCATACCACCGTGTAGGTGGTAGGTTGGTGTTCACACCTATACCGATTATCCCATGAAAACGTGATCTAAGCCATCCAAATCATCCGGTGAAGTTGAGCGGTCGAGATCGGTTTAGGATTTGGGAGGTGTAACCGCACGAGTTTGAGCGGGCGTTTTGGATTGGCCGGGCATGATATGCCTTGGCCGACCATGAAGAAGAGGTAGATGGGCCCACGGTGGTCATCCGGTGTGACCGACCCTTGCTCAATCTAATCTCGACCCTCCATTCGTCTTAGGAGAAGATGGACGCGCGATATCTTGAACCCTAATTTTGGCTTTCAAAGCCGCGCGACCATGCTCTTTTCGGGCGGACGAATTTGTTGTAACCAATCATGGTTGGTTTTGACCGATTGGTCAAGTGTGTAGGCGGTCACATGGTGATTGTGTCGACATGCTCGGGCCCTTTGAGTCTACATCTACACCCTCCATCTATGCCTGCGAAGGTGGACGGTTGAGACGTTTTGCGGCACATGTAATATGCCGCAAACCCTAATTTAGGGTTTTCCGTCCATAATGCTTGGTATGGACGGTTTCTTGCAAGCAAAGGCCAATGGTCGACCATGCGGGGTCGGCCGTGTGTATTCCATACACGCAGGGGTGATGGAATTGATCGTGGTCATCCAATCATGCTCGTGGAGTTGGATGACTGCGATCAGATCATATTTGGCAAGCTAAGGCCAATGGTCGACCATGCGGGGTCGGCCGTGTGTATTCCATACCTGCTTGGGGGTGATGGAACTGATCTGTGGTCATCCAATCATGCTTGTGGAGTTGGATGACTGCGATCGATCATATTTGGCAAGCTAAGGCCGTATGTATTCCATACCGGACTTGGGGGTGATGGAATTGATACGTGGTCATCCAATCATGCTTGTGGAGTTGGATGACTGCGATCGAATCATATCCGGCAAGCTAAGGCCGTGGGTATTCCATACCATGCTTAGGGTGATGGAATTGATCTGTGGTCATCCAATCATGCTTGTGGAGTTGGATGACTGCAATCGAATCATATCAGGAGGCGATCTGATCAAGTCCAGGATGCTCAATCGGGCTAATATAACACACCGAGAGGGGCTCAATCGGGCTAATATAACACACCGAGAGGGGCTCGGGCTAATATAACACAGAGCATCGGCACATGCGGGTATTTCGTACATGGTTTCATTATAGTGCTTGGAGGTTCGTGTTACTCTATATATGAGTAACACTCGGTCTCATGCCACAACGATAATGATTCATTATAGTGCTTGGAGGTTCATGTTACTCTATAAGAGTAACACTCGTCGTCATGCCACAACGATAATGAGTACGGGAAATACAAGGCTGATATGAAATTCACAAGAAGGGATTGTTACTACATGATCCATTCTTGGTGAATTAAGTGAGGGAATATCAACACTTATAAATGGCTTTATCTTTTACAAGATGTCGGCGCATGATTTTTCTCGGTTTTTACAAATCTAACCTTGAATGAAAATCCACCATCAACATTAAGTCCCCCGCCTAGCACATAATGGTTACACTATTGTGTGGTAGGCATGAGATGGTGACTTGATTAAAGATAAAACTTATGAGACAAAGTTAGATGTTACCGGGAGAGAGACGGGTCGTCCCGTCCTTCGAGCATGTCACGTTCAAGGAACGTCCGGGAAAGTGTTCCCCTAGCATGATGTCGGTCTTGCACGCCGATCGACCTTGCGATGGCTTGCTTCGGTCGAGGGCTATTGCGCTGCTTCGTTCAATCGTGGGGATGTGCCTAATCGACCGATTGCGCACGCTTCGTTCGTGGGGTTTCGCTTTGCTTGATCGAACGTGGGCTTGTTGTGTCTGCTTCGGTTGAAAGTGGGTCCACTTGTGTACATGCTTCAAACGTCGGCCATGTGCTTGGCTGAAACCGCCTGCTGTGTGCGCCGGACTTGAGACTTGAGCAATACTGGGTCTTGAAACTTATCTGACTGAAATCAATACCGAGACATGCTTGAACGATGTTTGGACCGGCCATTGTGTGCTCGATGTGAGTTGTGTCTTGCCGTGTGTGACTACACTTCTCATGTGCTTTCATACAAGTTCTAACTCTGTCTTTTATTTCATTGCGGTAGAAGAAAAGAACTCCAGTTGATATGTCTTCGAAGATAATCTTGGTGGAAGTGTTGTGACCTCAAATACATGCCGAACATTGATGATGAGTTGTTCACCGCGCTCTCTCAACCACATGAAAATATTCGTTCCACAGGATAACCCTCCTCCTATCGACTTCAGGGTTTTTCATGCTCTGCTGGATCCTCATGAAGGATGAATGAGACACACGTTGAGCAATGAGTACATCAAAGACAACTTGACCGGAGCGCAGATTATTGGTGTAGCTTGAGTGTTGAAACGACTCGAGAGGATGTTAAAGTGGCTTCTGGTGCGAACGTTAAGGTAGATCTGGAGACAGTGTTGAAACGTGATACAAGTGAACGGGGTCCGGAGAGAGCATTGAGGCGGCTCTTGGATAGACCATTGAAGCGACCTGCTGGAGGAAGCGTTGAAGCGGAGCGGCTCTTGATTTGATTTACCTTTGCGAATTCCATGATTCTTGACTGACCATCTTTCTCGTGTTGAAGAAGCCTTTGGCGAAGGTGAAGGAACTTCATCTTGAGCCTCGGTCCCCAAGCGTGGTTTACATGGTTTGTTCGTAGCGGTCGTTGTCGGGCAGGATATAGAATATCTTGGGCATTGCCTCATCATTGTGGGAGTCGTGCATGTGGTCTTGGAGTTGGAGTCGGCGGACGCGCAGGATGTGTTGTATCTCGGTAGTTTTCCTCTTGTTGCTTCAGGGAGGCGCTTATGAAAAGGTCGAAAGGTTGTATCGCCTGTTGGTGAGATATATGCCCCTACGAACATTATGAGGCTCTTCGGCATGCATGGTTCTTTCTATCAGGGCATATGTTGTTGTAGATGAGCGTTCAACAGCTACATAGGATGACCAAAACGCGGATTCTCCAACATAGCATGATAGACATGTACCACTGTCTGATAAAGTGACTCGCCCGGATCGTTCTCGGTATGACGCGTGGAAATCGTTATCTTCTTGAGGCCGCTCCCTTGAGGTATCGGCTCCAGTGGAAGATTACCGTCATAGAGCGGTTATACGTTGAACCGGCACTCTTTAAACCAAATGGCAGCATGGTGTAATAAAAATTTCCGAGAGGAGTTCGAAAAGATATCTTACTTGCATCATGCTCGTACATCCTTATCTGTTTGTAGCCGCTACATCCATCCATGGAGGAGAACATGCCGTGTCCGCTGGTTGCATCTGGTCTCACGCTGGATTGCCTCAGAGATTGTCTGACCGGCTTGGATCGGAGATTGTATGAATTATTACACAGGGTCGAGCTGATGGAGATAGGCCTAGGAGATTCCTTATCGTCGAGCTCATCAGTTGTGGAGTTGGTTCCCTCTTGCAGCAGTTGTGGAGCATCTAGCACCTGCTCTTGTGGTTCATTACCGTTGTAGCATTCCGTTGGGTGGAGAGACTGGGTGTCAGTCTTTCCTGCTAATTGATAATGGCAGTGTCGGTATCTAGTTTTCCCTTTCTCGGGTCACGACTCACCATAAAGTTCGTTCCCTCTTTGTGTGAACGTGGGTCGTGGCTTCACGGGATGGAGAAGAATGCTTCGTCGACAAAATGCATCGTGGGTACTAGCCCTCAATGATGCAAGACGGTCTTCTTTCGAATTGACGCCCACATGGGGAGTGGGATGCAACGAATTTGTCGATTCTTTCCACGGAGCTTCTCCGTATGTCTTTGGTTTGGTTTCCCTCGAAGTCCGTCATTGTGGTAGGCTTTCACGACCTTGCACAGGAGAGCCTTGGATGTCCCGAGAATCTTGAGAGTAATGAAGACGATCTGTGTAGATAAGGGTCGTCTTGAACTCGAATCCTTGATGCGTGCGGTGACATGTAGGTCACGGTCGTGACCTTCCTCACGGTTGATAGCGATAAAAACGTCTCCGCGCCCGATTCTTCGAGAGATGTGAAAGTTTGCATAAACTTTCCACTAGAGAAACCGCTTCCCGATCGGCCTCTGGTTCATAGTGAAACTATTGACTTGAGGAAGATCGTTGTGAGGATCGGTCCCGGTGTAGGAGCCTCCATGACGGGACCGGTGAACAGAGTGAAACTATTGACTCGAGGAAGATCGTTGTGAGGATCGGTCCCAGTGTAGGAGCCTCCATGACGGGACCGCTCATATACGATGTCGCTTCTTTGATCGGGTCCATGTAGGTCCGTGCCATTGAAGTGCCTTCTCGGTGCGTTGAATTCATTCCTTGTTGGCTCCGAGGGCATTGCGGGTCATGTGGAAATCGATCGGTTAATGTCTTAAGAAAAGTGAGTACCTCTTTCCGGAGTTGCGGCCATGTCCGTTTGAGTCTTGACAAGAACTTCTGCTTTTCCATCAAGTCTGCAATAATGGGAGATGGTCCTCCTCTCGCCCCTCCAGGTTCCTCGTCACGATGAAGGAGTGGAAGTTGTTGCTACGGTGACTACGGAGGTGTTACATGATGAGATGCCGGGACTTGCAGTTGCTCAGCTCTGGTGATGGGAGGTGTTGTAATATCACTGCTGAGTGATCGAATTGATCGTTCCCATCCTCTGTACTCACGTGTTACTTGATTGATTTCTCCTTCCTCGAGCGTTTCTTCACGGCTTCGACAAGGGTCTTGAGATGTAAATCTTCCGGCGAGGGATCGGTAAGGCTGCGGGCTCCATTTCTTTATCCAGGTAGACGTTGTAGTACTCAGGACAAGTCTTCTCCTACGTGGAGTTGCCTCGGTTCTTCATCGTCGGACTGGACCCTGCTTGTTCATCTTTCCGAGTCCCTGCGATTACGCGCTCTTTTTGTTTCTCCCCTGGTAAAGGTGTGATCCCTGGCTAAGGATTCACCGTTTCTTGCGGAGTGGATGCATCCTTCTTGTAATTGTGTTGCTATGTCATTCAAAAGGCGAAATGTCTCGCTCTGCCTCCTGGTGATCTGGCTTGATTTGCCAAGACATCCTCCAAGCATTCAGCTATGCTTCCCATGATATCTGAACCTCTGTAGTTTCCGGATACATTGCGAGATGGAAACTGAAAAATTGAGGATTCAATTTTATGCAACCGATAGATCAATCTCCCACTGTGGTCGCCAATTGTTGATGGGTGAAAATTGCTCCTGCCGAATTTGGTAATTTGGGGTGTGATGAGGAATGAATTTAAACCTACAACAAATGCACTGCGCGGTGAGTGCTTGTAGATTCGAGAGATCAATCGTGCAAGTCCGGCCTAAACCAAGAAATGGCGGTTCCGGACTTGTTTCGGTCACAAAGTGAAGGAGATGGGGTTGATCTTAGGGAGGGAAGCGAAGAAGGTGTTGAGATTGTGAAGGTGTTGGCTTGCTATGACTTGTGACAGAAGATGGTTGAATATGACGGTATCAACACTTGGTTTTCTGTCTCGTCTTGTTTTTTCCTTTTTCCTTGTTGTCGTTGGAAATAGGGCGGAGACCCTATTTATACAAGTCATTGAGCCTCATTCACGTTTCTCGTGGGAAGTGGAGGTAGTGGAATGATGGAGTAGTGGAGTTGTGTGTCGGTAACACACGAACAGTCTTGCCCACTTTTCCTGTTCATCTCTATCCGTCCATGACTTCCTAACACGTTCTTGTGATGGCGCGTTGCACGCTGCACGCTGTAAACCGCCAGACCAATACCCCAGTATGTATCCCCCAGTTTGTGACATGATTGATGTCTGGAATGTGGATCGTGGATCCACGAAAGATAGCATGTAATCTTTGAATTGAATAAACTGCGTTATTCGAAAGTCGATACTTGTGCGGTATCGTGTGTATTTTATGCGTGTCTTTGCATTACGGTGTGGTAAAGTGATGTGTAATGACTGCTCACTAACCAAATAACTCGACCAAGGTTGTATAACCAAGGTGGTGAAGTCGGACGGATGAGATGATGATTGAGACACTCATCTGCGTAGTTGATGAAATTAGGGTTTTCAAAGAGGTGCGCAAGCATCACTCTTGACTTGGTCGAAACCAAGCATGGGAAGGATTTTGGAGAGGGCCGACCATACATGCGTGTTGACGGCATGATGGTGTAGGCGCTGTATTCCGTTCCCTCATGAGAGCGCGATCTGGGCCACTCAATTTGACCGTCAAAGGGGAGTGGTCGAGATTGATTTTGCGACGGAAGTTTGATACCGCAAGAAGCCGCGCGCCATACTCTTTTTCGGCGCGTTTTCCAAGACGACCTAGCTTGGTCGGTCTTGGCCGGTTGGTTTGGCGTGAAGACGGTAGGCGACGTTCACGCCTATGTCTTACCGTCTCATGAAACGTGATCTAAGCCACCCAATTCATCCGGTGAAGTTGAGTGGTCGAGATCGGTTTGCGGCAGAAATCTCTTACCGCAAAGGAATTGGTAACCGCGTGTCATCCCAAGTTTGGGCGCGCGCCCCAAGACGACCCATCTTGGTCGGTCTTGGTCGATCATACCACCGTGTAGGTGGTAGGTTGGTGTTCACACCTATACGATTATCCCATGAAAACGTGATCTAAGCCATCCAAATCATCCGGTGAAGTTGAGCGGTCGAGATCGGTTTAGGATTTGGGAGGTGTAACCGCACGAGTTTGAGCGGGCGTTTTGGATTGGCCGGGCATGATATGCCTTGGCCAGCCTCAAGAAAGAGGTAGATGGGCCCACGGTGGTCATGCTTTGGTGTGACCGACCCTTGCTCAATCTAATCTCGACCCTCCATTCGTCTTGGGAGAAGATGGACGCGCGCGATATCTTGAACCCTAATTTTGGCTTTCAAAGCCGCGCGACCATGCTCTTTCGGGCGGACGAATTTGTTGTAACCAATCATGGTTGGTTTTGACCGATTGGTCAAGTGTGTAGGCGGTCACATGGTGATTGTGTCGACATGCTCCGGGCCCTTTGAGTCTACATCTACACCCTCCATCTATGCCTGCGAAGGTGGATGGTTGAGACGTTTTGCGGCACATGTAATATGCCGCAAACCCTAATTTAGGGTTTTCCGCCCATAATGCTTGGTATGGACGGTTTCTTGGCAAGCAAAGGCCAATGGTCGACCATGCGGGGTCGGCCGTGTGTATTCCATACCCGCTTGGGGGTGATGGAATTGATCTGTGGTCATCCAATCATGCTCGTGGAGTTGGATGACTGCGATCAGATCATATTTGGCAAGCTAAGGCCAATGGTCGACCATGCGGGGTCGGCCGTGTGTATTCCATACACCGCTTGGGGGTGATGGGCGATGCGTGGTCATCCAATCATGCTTGTGGAGTTGGATGGCTGCGATCGAATCATATTTGGCAAGCTAAGGCCGTATGTATTCCATACCGACTTGGGGGTGATGGAATTGATACGTGGTCATCCAATCATGCTTGTGGAGTTGGATGGTTGCGATCGAATCATATACGGCAAGCTAAGGCCGTGGGTATTCCATACCATGCTTAGGGTGATGGAATTGATGCGTGGTCATCCAATCATGCTTGTGGAGTTGGATGGCTGCAATCGAATCATATCAGGAGACTGATCTGATCAAGTCCGGATGCTCAATCGGGCTAATATAACACACGAGAGGGGCTCAATCGGGCTAATATAACACACCGAGAGGGCTCGGGCTAATATAACACAGAGCATCGGCACTGTACGGGTATTTCGTACATGGTTTCATTATAGTGCTTGGAGGTTCGTGTTACTCTATATATGAGTAACACTCGGTCTCATGCCACACTTGATAATGATTCATTATAGTGCTTGGAGGTTCATGTTACTCTATAAGAGTAACACTCGATCGTCATGCCACACCGATAATGAGTACGGGAAATACAAGGTGATATGAAATTCACAAGAAGGGATTGTTACTACATGATCCATTCTTGGTGAATTAAGTGAGGGAATATCCAACACTTATAAATGGCTTTATCTTTTACAAGATGTCAGCGCATGATTTTTCTGGTTTTTTACAAATCTAACCTTGAATGAAAATCCACCATCAACAACTTGGGACCACGATTTCTAAGAGACATTTCTGCAAAGGAGGAGGAGAGATATAAGAAAGAAGAAGAAGAAGAAGAAGATGTGATTTTGGAGATACAATGAATGAATTTTATAGGATTTGAGAACGAAAAATTTGCCGTTGGAAATGGAAATTTAGCGTTCTTTGTAAAGTCTCGGGCGACATTAGTAAAGTCGCCCAAGCATTTCCTATGAGCGCCCGTTTGAATTACCAGCGCCTATTTTCTATTATAAATGCATCACTAGATTTTATTCTAAACCAAACCAACCGATTTCTCTCTCATCATCCACCATGTTTTCTAAAGGCAAAGCGAAGCAAATATTATGTGTCGAAGCAAAAGAGGTTTGCCCATTATGTTTCATGGATAACCACGAGTCTTATGCAATGTCCTTGGATGTATTCAAAGTTTCGCGGAGAAGGTTGTTCACGCATCAGAATGATGATTGAATCACAACCGGAAATGCTCAGGTATTTGCAATGTCAAGATCCCAATTGTCCAGAGGAACCACATATGCTAGATGATGCTATGAAGATTAAAAAAGAAGAAGAAGAAAAGATTGCAACAATGTGCAAAAACTTCAAACTTAAAGCCAAATTGAAGAAGGAGTTATTACACTGCAATCATTGTGGATATGGAAATCACGAATACAAACATTGTCCACAGAGAATCGGTTCATGCTCAAAGCCCGGTTGCGGGACTTTTATGCATTTGCGGACTTCTTCGAAGAAGACACATATGCAAGGCATTTTTGGGAATGTCAGGTGTTTTTGGTGGAGTGGGCTGATTGAAGTTGTAGGACAAATCGATTCACTATGGTATTATGTTATTTAATTTGTTGTTTATTAGGTGTTATTACGATTATCTAAAACCATCAATATCAAGTAATTTAAATTTCACTTCGATTAAACATTGCACCATCAATTTCATAAATAAAAAAATACTGCATTGAACAACCACATCATACATGGAATAAAAGAAATACATTAAATTAAAACAACTACTACATATGCGCCAATTCTCAGCGGGTGGTGGAATTCCTAGGTTGATGTAGGGATTGTATCTGTTGAGCACCCTAAGAATGTTGAAACAAGCATGAAAGGCGAAAGGACGACCGCGGTGAGATGCTGGCCACATCGCTAGAGTTCTGGGCAACACTTCATGTTCGGCTTCACCATTCAGCTTATTTTGGTGATTCAACATTAGTTGGGCGACAAACTCCAATACATTCGTACTAATTACACTAAAACGATGATGCAATCTGTGAGAATCACGCCCACGGATGTTCCCAGTTTCAGTGGTGAACATTTTGTAACATTTGTCCCAGAAAGTGAACATCGAATCGGGTACATTACGCATTACAACTTATTGTGTTAAAAACAAAGGCTCTACAAATAGCTAAATCCTCTCGTTGAGAGAATCCAACATGAACTCTAGGAGGCAATTTTAAGAGTGAAGAAAGTGTAGAATGTGTGAATTTAGAGTTGAAAGTAGGAGTATTTATAGAATTCAAAAATTGTATCCGTTGGATCAACAGGTTTTCTAACCTTTCAGATGGAGCCGTTGGTGCCATCGAGTCAGATACTGGAGTTTCAGCATAAGTCGCTAGCGTTAGCATCTAAAACGCGCGTTTTGGTGGAAAACGCGGGCGTCACCTATGCTGTCGCCAGAGTTATTGATCATGGCGCGCGCCATTTCAACAGACGCGTGCCTGTTGGAGTGTCTCATTGTTCAAATGAACTAATCTGTTCAATTGAACATCCATTTTCTTGGTTTGTTCATCCCATAGTGGGATCAAAATGAAAAAACTCTAGGTTTGTTCATTCCATAGGAATTGCTCTAAGTCTTATGGGGTGCTAGTCTAGCACCTAGATTAGTATTCAGGACTACCTCCTAAGTCTTATGGGAGTGCTAATCTAGCAGCTAGATTAGCAGTCCACGTCAGCCCAACGCTGAACCATTCAGTGCTGAGCGTTGAATGGTTCAGCGCTTTAAATCTCATCAGTCATTTCAAAAATAAATCTCTGTATTTGAACCATTCAAATAAAAGGTAGTTTTTCAAGTATTTGAATCATTCAAGCGTAACTATCTAGCATGCTAGTTCACATGCTAGTAACTGGTAGGAGAGAGAACTAGTGTTAACTTTTTTGCCACATTTTTTTTTGAATTGCAACACTTAAGAGCAATTCAAAAAAAAAATGTGGCAAAAAAGTTAACACTAGTTCTCTCTCCTACCAGTTACTAGCATGTGAACTAGCATGCTAGATAGTTTCGCTGAATGATTCAGCGCCGGGAAAATCACCTTTTCGCGGAATATGGTTCAACGCTGGACGATATATCTTTTAATCTGACGGCTGAGATTTAAAGTGTTGAACCATTCATCGTTGGGCGTTGAATGGTTCATCGCTGGGCTTACAATTCATTTACGGTTCGGTTCGGTTTTAACCATAAATGAATTGTCTTAGTGTATACATGAACCGTTATAGTGTTGTTCGAAGAAATTGTGTTACAAATGAGAACATCACTCATAACCATCCCAGACTCGAGAGCAGAACCTCATTGTTCTTGTTTCTATCTGAAATCTCTTCAAAACCTTTGCTTACGGCCCCTATACCTGTAACAGCAACAAAAAGCTCCCATATCCAAACTCAAAACATATTTGAACCCAACAATCCTAGCACACTCATCAACCCACAATCAAAATAAATATTGGTCGAGAGCAATAGTTCACAGTGAGAACCCTAATTTACAAAAATAATAATTAAAATTCACAATCACCCAACTGATCAATTCAACTGAAAAGAAACATGCATAAGATAATTTAACACGAAACCCAACCTCACTAATCAATCAATTTATTCCATTTATCAGATCTGTTTAAGAACCCTAATAGCAATCACCAATTTCATCACCCAAACTGAAACAACAACACAAACATTAATTAAAACCAATCACCATATTCATCTATTTAATTCCCGCGCCTACTCTTTGACAAGGCCATGACTCAACGCTGGCTGCTAAAACGAAGGGTTGCAATAATCAACGGCTACCCTTCTCTTTGAGATAAAATCTCGATCACACAAGTTTGCCACCTGACGCATGGCAACTTGCGGCCCAAAGCCAAAACAGACGGTTTGCACCTAAACCCAAATTTGGCCGCGCCTACTCTTTGAAAAGGCCATGAATCAACGCTGGCTACTACAAACGAAGGGTTGCAATAATCAACGGCTACCCTTCTTTTTGAGATGCAGATCTCGACCACACAAGTTCGCCACCTGACGCATGGCAACTTGCGACCCAAAGCCAAAACACACGGTTTGCACCTAAACCCTAATTTGGCCACGCCTACTCTTTGACAAGGCCATGACTCAACGCTGGCTACTACAAACAAAGGGTTGCAATAATTGATGGCTACCCTTTTCTTTGAGATGCAGATCTCGACCACACAAGTTCGCCACCTGACGCATGGCAACTTCTATCCCAAGGCCAAACATCACGGTTTGTACCTGATACGTATTGATCCCTATACCTTGGTAACTATTACTATAAAGGCGGAATTCAGAATAATAATAGACGAGAAACTTAGAAAACGGAACACAAGTAATAATTCGAAGAAAATATCTTCTCTTAGATTATGAACAAGAAAACGATTACAATTCTCTCTTTGTTACGCTCACAATCTTCTCTAAACAGTAAATAATATTTAACTGTTTTGCTAAGCTTGCTTTTACAATAATTAATTGCCTCACAAACTTATCTCTAGGTGATTTATCTCAGAAACCTCCCTCTTTGATCTAGGTGTGTGTGTATCACAAACCACACTCTAGATGTCTTAGCTATGAGCTAAACATCTCTATTTATAGCTTTAACGGTTTCCCAAAACCTTCTAGGAATCTATTTCCTTATCTAGGAATAATTCCTTTTCTAGGTATACTACCTTGTCTAGGAATATTCCTTATCTAGGAATAATTCCTTTTCTAAGTATATATTTCCTTATCTAGAAATATTACCTTGTCTAGGAAACATTCTTTTTCTAGGTATATTTCCTTATCTAGGAATATTACTTTATCTTGGAATATTTCCTTATCTAAGAATACTGCCTAAAAATCAGTATTCCTTCCCAAAATTACAATTCTATCCTCAATCCGTTTTTGAGGATCACTAGTTCCCGGGGAGATGAAGATACACATGTATCATGCACCCCCACTCAAGAACTTGAACTCCTGTGAAAGTTAGATTTGGAGGTTATGGAACTCGAGGGTTCCTTTCACCTTACTGAACCATCTCTCCTTGCTGGAAACTTGACCTCGACATTTAATTTGAAAAGCGTTCATATCTCCTCGTCTTGTCTTAGTCACTCTTCGTTCCATGATGCAATCTTGTTTGAGCGGTTCTTCTTCTTCAAAAACACCAGATGGAGACGTAGTCTTTTTCTTCGCCTTCCGGTTGGGTGTATTAGAATGAATACCTTCAGTCGATTCCTTAAGGGTAACTTGAACCGACTGCGTGTCTTTTTGTAGCTCAACCACCTTTTCTTCCATAGTTTGTGGTTCGCTATGCTTAGGATCATCAACTGACTTTCCCATCTTAGATTCCCTTGTTCTCCTAACGTCTTCTAGCTTCTCGAGCACCTCACCAAGTTTTACGTAGAGAGACCTAGTGAAAACCATAAACCACAGGAATCTTCCATAAAAGAACGAACCTTGGTCTGATACCAACTTGATATGTATTGCTCTCTATACCTTGGTAACTATTACTATAAAGGCGGAATTCAGAATAATAATAGACGAGAAACTTAGAAAACGGAACACAAGTAATAATTCGAAGAAAATATCTTCTCTTAGATTATGAACAAGAAAACGATTACAATTTTCTCTTTGTTACGCTCACAATCTTCTCTAGACAGTAAATAATATTTAAATGTTTTGCTAAGCTTGCTTTTACAATAATTAATTGCCTCACAAACTTATCTCTAGGTGATTTATCTCAGAAACCTCCCTCTTTGATCTAGGTGTGTCTGTATCACAAACCACACTCTAGATGTCTTAGCTATGAGCTAAACATCTCTATTTATAGCTTTAACGGTTTCCCAAAACCTTATAGGAATCTATTTCCTTATCTAGGAATAATTCCTTTTCTAGGTATACTACCTTGTCTAAGAATATTCCTTATCTAGGAATAATTCTTTTTCTAAGTATATATTTCCTTATCTAGAAATACTACCTTGTCTAGGAAACATTCTTTTTCTAGGTATATTTCCTTATCTAGGAATATTACTTTATCTTGGAATATTTCCTTATCTAAGAATACTGCCTAAAAATCAGTATTCCTTCCCAAAATTACAATTCTATCCTCAATCCGTTTTTGAGGATCACTAGTTCCCGGGGAGATGAAGATACACATGTATCATGCGCCCCCACTCAAGAACTTGAACTCCTGTGAAAGTTAGATTTGGAGGTTATGGAACTCGAGGGTTCCTTTCACCTTACTGAACCATCTCTCCTTGCTGGAAACTTGACCTCGACATTTAATTTGAAAAGCGTTCATATCTCCTCGTCTTGTCTTAGTCACTCTTCGTTCCATGATGCAATCTTGTTTGAGCGGTTCTTCTTCTTCTTCTTCAAAAATACCAGATGGAGACGTAGTCTTTTTCTTCGCCTTACGCTTGGGTGTATTAGAATGAATACCTTCAATCGATTCCTTAAGGGTAACTTGAACCGACTGCGTGTCTGTTTGTAGCTCAACCACCTTTTCTTCCATAGTTTGTGGTTCGCTATGCTTAGGATCATCAACTGACTTTCCCATCTTAGATTCCCTTGTTCTCCTAATGTCTTCTAGCTTCTCGAGCACCTCACCAAGTTTTACGTAGAGAGACCTAGTGAAAACCATAAACCACAGGAATCTTCCCTAAAAGAACGAACCTTGCTCTGATACCAACTTGATACATATTGATCTCTATATCTTGGTAACTATTACTATAAAGGCGGAATTCAGAATAATAATAGACGACAAACTTAGAAAACGGAACACAAGTAATAATTCGAAGAAAATATCTTCTCTTAGATTATGAACAAGAAAACGATTACAATTCTCTCTTTGTTACGCTCACAATCTTCTCTAAACAGTAAATAATATTTATCTGTTTTGCTAAGCTTGCTTTTACAATAATTAATTGCCTCACAAACTTATCTCTAGGTGATTTATCTCAGAAACCTCCCTCTTTGATCTAGGTGTGTCTGTATCACAAACCACACTTTAGATGTCTTAGCTATGAGCTAAACATCTCTATTTATAGCTTTAACGGTTTCCCAAAACCTTCTAGGAATTTATTTCCTTATCTAGGAATAATTCCTTTTCTAGGTATACTACCTTGTCTAGGAATATTCCTTATCTAGGAATAATTCCTTTTCTAAGTATATATTTCCTTATCTAGAAATATTACCTTGTCTAGGAAACATTCTTTTTCTAGGTATATTTCCTTATCTAGGAATATTACCTTGTCTTGGAATATTTCCTTATCTAGGAATATTACCTTGTCTTGGAATATTTCCTTATCTAAGAATACTGCCTAAAAATCAGTATTCCTTCCCAAAATTATAATTCTATCCTCAATCCGTTTTTGAGGATCACTAGTTCCCAAAATTACAATTATATACAGATTGATCTCTCGAATCTAAAGTACTCCCTTGAAGTACATTGTTTAGGGTTTAGACTCAGTTTCTCACCCACTCACGCGAAATTACCGAAATCAGCAGAAACCGTTTTCACCCTCAAACACCTAGGTTTTTCTAAAACCATTATAGGTTAACGACTTGAAGACTTCATTTGGGATTCGTGACGCCAGATCCAAATATTTTCTTTATAGTTGCGTATTCTGGTGTTACTTGTTCTTTCACGTTGAGTACTATCTTCTCTAAGATTTGCTCGATATTTATCTCCGATAGGTAAGATATAAAAAGTAATCACAAAGCTCCTCGTCTCATTCTTTGTGATTCCACAATAACTTCTTCTACTACCATATAGTTAAGTTATTGTGAGGTGATTGATATTTCTAGGATTTTCTACGGAAATATAAGACCGGATTATCAATTGGTTCATGTGCACCTTGATTTATCAAAAGACGGAACAAAAATTCATAGGTACTTCCGTGGGAGACAAATTTATCTATCAGAATAGGCTTTTTTGTGTGAGACAGATTTGTCTATAAGTTTTCGACTTTGGGTCGTAGCAACTCTTAGTTGTGGGTGAGATCATCTAAGGCAATCAAGTGTGTATAGTCCTGCTGGGATTCAGAGGCGTAAGGAGCGCGACTATACCTTAATCGGTGTGAGACTTATTAGAGCACTCCTCGGTCGAACTCGCATGCGTTGCTATCTCAAGCATGTTTATCAATGTTAGTGATCAAAACTATAAGTCTTGATTTCTAGTCTACTTATAGCTAAGTCTTGGACTAGGATAGAAAGTGTAGTTGAGCTCTAGACTCCACGACGATCATCATACAAAGACGAAGAACTACTCAAGGAACTGGTGGAACTTCATCGAATAAAAGCTATGTAGAGACTTGAACTTATCTATCACTCAAAAGTCTATCTACTCTATATCCTATCTTGAGACAAAGGTCGTATTGCTATATAGACTTTGATTATACACATTTGCTATTTCGAGCCGATTTTATCTCGCTTATCTATTTCTCGAAATATGTGTTGGTAAGCTTTCGCTTTGGCCAAGTTCATCTTTACTAGTTACGAAAGTCATATTAAGTTTCAATTACTTAAAAATTGCTTTGACGAAAAATGGTTTGTGAACAACAACTATATAACGTCCTCTAAGAATGTTTCAATGATTGAAATGAGAGTTTAGAATATATAACCATTGTTGGATATAAACATTGTGTGATAACTCATACGTGTGTAAGTTTGTATTCCTTGAACCAAAGTATGCGTACTTTGCTGCTCAGGAAAACCGAAACTAAAGTCCGCTTACTAGTACACGCACCATCGGAAGTTCACGTCCCGTGAAAATCTGCTGGAGTTTGTGAACTGAAAACAAACTTATTCCGGGTACTTAAGTCCGCGTACCAGTATGCGTACTTAAGTTGGTTATTTTCTAAAAACGATTATTCGTGAACTTAAACTTATATAAACTAAGGAATGCATAATTGCAAACCGTGGCTATAAAGTTCATGAATCGATTCGAGTGAATCAAATTGTTTTTGCTTCGATTGTGTCTTGTATACTTCTATAAGATCTAAGCAATTGAACAACTCTCTAACTAGTTCATTTGAGTCATTTGAACTAGTTATGGTAAAGAAGAATATGGTTGATATGAAAGTGCTCATATGGATAACCATTTGGTTAACTACTGTTGAACTAACTAAGTATACATGTTTGGGTACGGTTACACGAACCTAAATAAACGTGCATTTCATTTGTGTGTAACAATCTAAGTTTCGATCTAACGGTTGAAAGATATTAGCCTTAATCTAATTAGGTTTTCATCTAACGGTGAATATTGAATGCTTTGTTACCAAGGTAACTTAGATTGCAAACCCTGATTTGAAAGACTATATAAAGGAGAACTCTAGCAACTGGGAAACCTAATCCTCATACCTCCTGTGTGATACTAGTTGTATAAGCTAGAGTCGATTCTCCTTTAACCTTAGGTTTATACCGAGACCCTGTAGGTTAACGACTTGAAGACTTCATTGGGATTATGAAGCCAGACCCAACTATTTTCTTTGTAGTTGCGTGATATGATCTTGTTGTTTCTATCGTACTAAGTACAATTGTAAGATTGGATTGAGATTGATTTCTCCGATAGGCAAGATAAAAAAGTAATCACCAACAAACTTCGTCTCATCGTTTGTGATTCCGAAACATCTTCTTTCACTAGTCGATTAAGATTATTGTGAGGTGATTGATAATTCTAGGCTGTTCTTCGGGAATATAAGTCTGGGTTATCAATTGGTTCCTGTTCACCTTGATTTATCAAAAGACGGAACAAAAACTCGTGGGTATTTCTATGGGAAACAGATTTATCTATTACCGTAGACTTTTCTGTGTGATACAAATTTGTTTATTAAAGTTTTCGACTATGGGTCGTAGCAACTCTTAGTTGTGGGTGAGATCAGCTAAGGGAATCAAGTTCGTATTATCCTGCAGGGATCAGAGACGTAAGGAGCGCAACTGTACCTTAGATCAGTGTGAGATTGATAGGGGTTCAACTACAGTCCATACGAAGTTAGTTTGTAGTAGTCTAGTGTCTGTAGCGGCTTAATACAGTGTGTGTTCAATCTGGACTAGGTCCCGGGTTTTTCTACATTTGCGGTTTCCTCGTTAACAGAACTTCTGGTGTCTATATTATTTCTTTTCCGCATTATATTTTGTTATATAATTGAAATATCACAGGTTGTGTGTTGAATCGATCAATTGGGAAATCCAACCTTTGGTTTTTGATTGAAATTGATTTTATCCTTGAACATTGGTCTTTGGTACCGTTCAAGTGATTTCTCTTGTATTCAATTAGACTCGCAGATTTCTATTTGCTTGAGTAAGTATTGAATCAAGAAAGTGAGATATAACTCTTTGATATACTTTTATTAAGATTGAGTCTGACTGTCTAGTTGATTCTCTTAAAATTATATTGGAGTTAGTCCATACAGATTGATAAGCGAAATATTGGGTGTGATTGTTGTACCGCCGCTTTTTCAAGACTTGGTTAGGGCTCTGAAAAGACGAGGGTACCCAAATACACCACAATATTTTATTTTGATCACAACCTAACAAGACTCACTGTGTATAAACCTCTTGGAGCAACAATCACTCAAGGAATATTTCAACACAGTGTCAACTTGAAATAGGGTTAGTCCAAACTGGCCTAACACGTGAATAATTATATCAGACAAGTGGAGAAATCCAATACACTTTGTGTGATCGTCTATAGATATGAAATCGATACAATACAACAACAAAGTGTTCACTTGATAATAGTACGTTATAACCGAAACCTTATAAGATAAATATCAAGTGCCTAGTTAACATACAAGTGTAATTACTTTAATTATAATGCGGAAATAAAGTAAAGCACACCCCAGAATTTTGTTAACGAGGAAAACTACAATCTTGTAGAAAAACCCTGGGACCTAGTCCAGATTTGAATACTCAATGAATTAAGACGCTACAAAAAGTAAGCCTGCAACTTCGTGTAGACAATACTAAGTAAACTAAAATCCTAGTTACTCAGCTTCAACAGTATTCTTGTTTTGACAATATCTAGCAGAACCGAAGTTCTCTATAGATATTTGTTTTGATAATATCTAGCAGAACCGAAGTTCTTAATAGATATTTGATACTAGATATCCTAGAAGAACATGCGTTCTCTTTAGGACTTAAATATAATATATCTTCTTAATGGTTCAATCTTTCAAGACAGGATTCCTTTGGATCGTATTCCAAACAGTAAAGGATAAATTGTTTGGTAACAAAACTCACTTTATAATCACAATACCGAAATATATGATATAAGCACAATTAAGGATCTTCTATTTTTAAGACCTGTTACCAGATCCGAAGTTCCCCGGTTACAAGATCAAACAAGACAATGATTACCGAAATAATCAGTCTTGATTGCAAGGTTTATGATAAAATCACAAACTGCTTGTTGATCTTAAAAAGGGTTATGTTTATTGAAAATAAACAACCTCTTTAATACCGGAAAATCAAGTCACAGAAAGTTACACCAAGATCAAAACACAAGAACAAAAGTCTTCAAATCTTCAAAGTCTTCAATCTTCGATTTAATCTTCAAAGTAACAACCTGCAAAAACAAACTTGATTCCATATTGATTTGTCGCACAGAACGGGGTCTGTTAACAATGGCAAATCAATGAATCTATCTTACGGATCTAGAAAAGCTTAGATCCATAGAAACGTTAAATCTTTGATCTAGTTTGAGTGAGCCTTATATCGGAAGAGCGGGTTCTCAAGAATAAACAAACTAGGTGCAATCAAAGTTCAACCACTGTTAGTCAATCAAATCAATCGAAAACAAAGATAAACCGCAATTATCTAGTTTACCACCAACGGTACTAATAGAGCTTCTCAATCCCAAAGAAGTCTTTAAATTGAGCGGCCGTAAGAGATTTCGCTTAATAAGGTTAGTCTCCTCTTTGAATAGGCGGCTTCACCAGTAGCAACACAACTGAGATACTTTGTTGTACGAGGATTAGTTTGCTCGAAATGCAAACTTTCATATTTATAGACCAAGGAAGTTTGGACACCAAGGAATTTCCCAAACCGAAAATATTTTCAAGATATGCAATATATTCCAGATTCGGTTTCCATAATTCCTGGAAATGCTTTGTCTAAATAATGACCAAAAATCTCTTAGAAAATCTCCAACTAGTAAATGCGCATTACTAATTTTTATTTTCCAAAAATAAAATTAAAAACCTTAAATAAAAGATTCTCAATTTATTTTATTCAATCCGGGATTTTTTTCCTTTAGCTATTAAGGAATAACTTTGAACAATTAAAGATTAGCGTTACTGCACATGTTCAAAGTATGTCGACATCCTTACTTTGTAAGTCCTCTTTCATACTTACAATCTTGAAACCGATTTGCCACACTTCCAAACAAGTTTAGAATGGGTTCATCCGACTTTCAAGAACTATGTGATTGATCAAGAACACTCAATCACAAATCATGGGTTTCACGGTTCTACCAAAACAAGTTTCGGTTCTACCTCCATGTGAGTACTTTGCATAGTCACGCTAGTTACCAAAATTCGGTTGACTAGGTACTAGGATCAGTTCCCCACATATATATGGTATCTAACTTGTACTTGTTGCACATGTCCATAGGATCGGTTCCCCTTTCATCTAAAAACTTGCTGCACCTCATAAAAGGATCGATTCCCCTTTGTGATAGGTTGCACCTCTTACTAGGATCGATTCCCCTTTACCCAGAGTCGGTCATACCAATAACACAAAATCGATTATACCATCTCAGGTGATTACTTAAGATCGGTTTTATTAATAAAAGTCATACCAATACAAAAGTCAGGCCTTTGTGAATAGTTTTACCAAGAACATAAACAAGTCATGAGCGGTTATACTAATCACACATATTGGTAGTTCAAAAGATATTCAATGAATAACATTACCAATAATGCCTGGCGATTTCCCTTTCGATTCACAAAACAAGTTTATGAATTTACTTCCTTAAAATAAATGTAATACATTGTTTCTTAGGATGAAATCTTCACCTTATCTATCTTACAAAAACAAATGGTTTTTGCCCAATCTGACGGTTCTGAATTTACCTTTTTAAATGATCGACAATATTTATTGGAAAAAAGTGGGAAAGATGAATCTCGGCTCAGAGTGCACCCACCTTCTGCTCCCTAATCCAACGTCGGTGAGTAATTCAAGCACAAATTTCAATGAGTGAAAGCTTCATTTCCGGGAACATTTATTCATGTATTCTCCGTTACAAACCAAAATCTCCATTTCAAGGCATTTATTACCCCATTATGCCTCATTGATATCAATCTCTATGGTTTCTGAAACGCTCAATCACATGTTCAAGTATATAAACTTCTATAATTGTAGTCTTCCATTTCCACTGGCAAGTACAGCATCTCCACGAAAAGTTAGTTGGCATGAATCTCTTTTCTCTTACGTTTTTAATTTTCTTTGTACACCCTAATCTCTCAAGATTACTCTATCACTACTATGTAAGTTCGACAATGTACATTTTTTTATTTTTAAATTTTTCTTAATATGTATTCGATTTAGTTGTTCTCAATTGATTTAATTCTCCTTTTGGTGATTAGGGCTTCTGAAACATAAATTTGAACTCATTTTGGTGATTTAGTTGTTCTCAATTGATTTAGTTAAATTGCATAGATTCTTGAAACATAAATTTGAACTCTACATTCCAATTCCTCACATTGTTTGTTTTCCACCCTCTTCTTGCTATAGTTTTTAGGTTTCTTTCAGCATTACATGAGCAGTAAAGCTGTACACAGGAGTTGTATGTAAGGTCTTTGGCAAAATTCCCGAAATGATTTTTTTTTCTTTTGTTCTTTGGCTATTTTATGTTGGAGCAGGTGATAGCTGTGCTTCTGAGCGGCTACGTAATTGCTTTCTTATACAAGCAAGCAAGGTTTCGGTTTCTACGATGTTTTGGATTTTCCGTGAAGAATCGGATGTACCAAATGTGAAAACAAGCAACGTGTCCATTACTTTCAGAGATTTTGTGTGTGTGTGTGTTTGCACATAACTATGTCAGAACACTGAACATATAGTTGTTGCTAAATGTATATGATGGCTTATTGTTTGGTGAAGAAGTGGACAACGGATGCACCAAATGTGAAAACAAGATCTAGGGACCTGTACTACGGTATTTTACAATGGGATATAATTTCTTTTTGTTTCATTACGTAATTCCTTTTTTCCCACTATTCATGATATAGTCAAATACGACAATCAAAGAAGCGATAGAACAACACAAGGCATGAGCCTCTCGCTCAGGGCTAGAACACTAATGCACACCAAAATGGTGACCACCCAAAAATCAACTATATGCGTTACATTATCCCCACCTTATATCATTTTCGTCCTCGAAAATGGAACCATCCTTCTGGTCTTCAAAATCTCCCCACCTTATAGAATAATCCCATCTCTTGTCTTTGCGCAAACAACATAAAACAAAGTACAAACCTATATGGCTCTACAACTAAAATCTAGAATTTGTAGCTCTAGGTTCAACTACGCTGATTTAAGTTCTATCCAAGAGGGAATTCTAAGTTTCTTTGAGAAGATATTCAATAATAAAATTTCTAATTAAAATTTGGGATCTATTAGTTCACTAATAGAAGCAAGTTTCTCCCTTCAATGCCTAGTGATACAAGAATGTAGTTGCCTTTGTCTAGGTTCATGACTCGACAATGCCTACCTACGTAACAAGTATCACCCGAAACATCGTAAATTACCAACCTCACTATTCAACACCGGGAATTAACTAAGTATTAATTTATTAAGGCATTTTGAACAATTTAATCATCAAAATTTATTTAATTTTAATTTCATTTATTATTTATTTTTATTTATTAATTATTATTATCAACTGTGTTATTATCCTCATTATTCTTAAGTTGATGATCTGTTGGTACTCTAACCCTTAGTCTTCTAATTATAATTTTACATTCACGTACATATTGATATAACATATTTTATTTATTCAGATTGAATTCGTATATATATCTTGTTAAATATTGGCGTTGGTAATTTAATATAATTTAAATTTGAGTCTACACAAAATTCATAATATATCATCATAGTCTTTCGTTTCATTTTACAGATTTACTAGATCATTTATCAGATTAAAGATAATTTGTAATAGTTCAATTTATAAAACTTAATCGTAGATGAGCGTAAATAATTTTCCATAGCTATTTAATCATAATTATTATTATTTTATCGTTATATATCTTTATGAAATTTTAGTTAAGTTTAAATTCAATATTTTACTAATTAAGAAATGCTAACATTATTTATCAAAATTATCACTTTTATTATGCTTTATGATTACTATTATAATATTTTTATTATAAACATTGATGGTTAAATTATTATTTTAACTATTCTTACAATTATTATCAAGTTCTAAGAATATTATTAACATTTATGAAATTATAATTTGTTGATTTTACATATAAGTCAAGGTATTAAATAATTTCTATGTGTCTTTCAAGATCTAACAATAACACTATTTTTATAGTATTAAATTATTTATGTGTTCATGCTTTTAGATTAATTATTATCAAATCCTAAAGTATAGGTATACCCTACAATTTTTACTTCATTACAATTCCAAACAATCAACAAACAAATTAAACGATCAGATAATTCTTTTAATTATTGATAGCTTTTAGTGATTAAGTGCTTCTAAACTAATTTATTTCACTAACTGCATCAATCGGCGGTTTTATCATTTCCATATAAGATCTAATAGTGAGCTCGATACCAACTTGTGACGCCCAACTTAAGCAATCCGATTAACTTATGAGATTACAACCTAATTTAAGAATTCTATTGCATTGATGATTAGAAGAATCATAATTACATAATATGAACTACTTGTGACGCCCCATCTTGAACCCAAACTCTCGATATTTAAAAGCGAATAACTCTCAAATGATATAAATAAACTTAGTATGTTGTTTACAAAAAAATAGAATACACATATACGTAAGATACATAATTATAACATGTAACGCTTTAAACTACGAAATCGAATATCTTCACGAGCACCATTTTTCCGTAACTGGCCCGAAGTGAAACGAGTGAGCACATCGTCCCAAAATGGGGGCTCGGGGTGGATACCATTATAACCTTCAAGTAATCACTAACATGCATCTCTTTTTTCATTATTTATTCAAGTTCCATTTGAAGTGACATACCATAGTCCGGAGTATCTACAACACTCATTCATTCTAAATCAAACCAAACATCACCTGCATCTCCATTTAATACTTCACATCCATACCAATTCCTAACTCAATCTGCACTAATACACCACCGAAAAACACAACTCCCTGTAACAACTCTGTCACTGCATACATTTCCATTCTCATCATTTTCATACAAATACTTTGAACTTGACTTAATCCCTCAGCTTGCAACTCAAATCATCTACAACTCAGCTGCTCCGCCAGCACCAACTCATTATCAGTTCAACACGCCACCACCATGACTCCATTTTCATATACACTACATATGTACAACCAAACTCCATCCCAACTGCCAATGCATAATATCAGTAATTCAACCTAGCCATAACTTCTCAAATACACTGACAACAACTCAGTCTGCATCTCCCAACTCTTACAGAGAGTTCATCCAACAATTCTTCATCTCAGCCACTGTTTTGTATCCAATAATTATAAGCATACACCACCAATTACAGTTCCAACTCCAAGACATATATCTCAGCTCATAATAAACCTGCACTTCAATTACACATTCTAACAATTCCTTAATCTCTCTACAATCACCACTTTATACTCAGCCCTGTGAACTCCATAACTCAACCACAACATTACAATCACCCCTCAATTCGGCCTTGCTCCACTGTTTTACTTTAACATAATTTCATAACCCTCCTCAAATCCTTTTCAAAGAACATCAATTCCATATTCTAATTCTTCCCCATGCTTTCCCGTGTCCCAACATCTAATTAACATCACCATGTTCCTCAATTGACTAAACCCACTCCTTAAATCTTCTTATTCATCACTAATCGAAGTTCAAATACCACATGCAGAAACCCTAAACCACCGGTTCTTCAATGGTTTGTCACTGAATCGAATTCAAGTCTTCAATTAAACACCAACCCCTTTGTTATCCATCACCAAGTACTCAAATCCACTTAATTCTTTCGATTCTTCCGAAGCCAATCCAAAATCCATAAAACCTAACTCGATTCTCTCGGTTCGCCTTTTTATTTAGTCATCGATTTATTAATCGATCAACATCTTCTTTCTTTGATTTCTAAACCTCTATTTTATTCTCGAATCGTTGCGAGAAGAAAAACGAAGAAGAAGAAAAAAGATCGGGAAGAAAGAAGAAAGAGAAAGAAAATAAGAAGATAACGGGCTCTTCTCCAGTGACATACCATAGTGGCAGCCCCATATTTGCTTCCCTGGAGACTGAAGTCCAGCAGTTGTCCGCGCCACTGCGTCAAATGTACGTATGATGTGAGAGGTAAACCGTTGTTTGTTTATCTTTACTCCATTGTGTGCACGTTTAAGTTTGAAAAGACCTACATTTTGAGTATGTAATCTTACATCTACAAGATGTTCTTTTTAACTTTGCAGGCTCAAAGTGAAAAGGCGAGGGTACCCAAATATACCTCAAGCTAAAACTTTTTCTACCTATAAGTCCTTTCTCCGAAAGTGATTGTCTATGGACTGAGTCGAGACAATCCAACTAATCGGTTCACACTTCGTGTGATCGTATATGGATACAAGATCGAGACAATACAACTACGAAGTATGTTTACTTGATACAAAGGTTCGGACTTAACCAAACACAATAGGATTGCTTATCAAGTAAATAGGAATTAACGTTTGTGTGATTTACTTTAATTATAATAAAATAATTATAATGCGGAAAATAAAAGTAAATGACACAGCAAGATTTTGTTAACGAGAAAACCACAAATGCAGAAAAACCCCGGGACCTTGTCCAAAATTGAATACTCCCAGGATTAAGCCGCTACACAAAATTACACCTAACTTCGTATAGTTGAGACCAAGTAACTAACCTTATAGTTCACTTAGTTCCGTCTGTATTCCCACGCCTCCGACTTGTGAATAAGTCACGTACTTGGAACAATTCCTTTGGTTCGTATTCCAAACAGTAAAGGAACAACAAATTTGTTTGGTATCAACTCTATTCAACCAAGTGATATGAGTCGGACAAAGGCTCTTCTGTTTATCTTAACATAAACTCCTTCATCGGGTCCTTAGATCTATCTTATGTTCAATCACTCAAAGGTAATCGTTTAAGATTAAGCCAATCAATACCTTTAATCACAAGGAAACGTATTGATGCCGATCTACTGAATGAATCAATCCAATCTACCACAAGGATAAACCGATTATTAATTGGATCCTTTTTACCGAAACAAGTATTGTGCACACCAAAGATTATAAAACCCAAGTCGATCTTCATATCTTCTTTGTCTTCAAATCTTCTTAAATCTTCAATAAAAACCTGCACACAATCACTTGAATCTCTTGTGATCAATCACGCACAGAAAAGGAGTCTGTTAACAATGGATTATCACAAGATCGTCTTTAGAACTAAAGATCCCTGTCGAAACTCTGAACTAGTTTGAGTGAATCTTATATCAGAAGAAAAGATTCTCAAGAATAAACAAACTAGGTGCGATCATATTTCAACCACTGTTAGTCAATCAAATCAATCGAAAACAAAGATAAACCGCAATTATCTAGTTTCCCACCAACGGGTCGCGCTAGAGCTTCTCAATCCCAAAGAAGACTTTAAATTGAGCGACCGTAAGAGATTTCGCCTAATTAGGTTACCCTCCTCTCCGAATAGGCGACTACACCAGTAACAACAACAAAAGAGTAAATATGTTGTTACGAAGGATTAGTTTGCTAGAAAGACAAACTTCGTGTATTTATAGACAAGGAAGTTTGGACACCAAGGAATTTACAAAACCGAAAATATTCTCAAGATATTCATAAAAGCACAGATTCGGTTTTCATAATTCCTGGAAATGCTCAGTCCAAAAATAACGATCGAAATCTCTTGGAAAATCTAATTAGTAAATGCACATTACTAATTCTGTAATTTCCCTACAAAATGAAATTAATAACCTTAATTAAAAGATTATTGACTTTCTTATGTTTCGATCCTGGGATTCTCTTCCCTTAGTTGTTAAGGAATATCTTTGAACAATTATAGAAATAAACATTCACAACACGTGTTCAAAGTTTGTCGACATCTTAACTTTGTAAGTTCTCTTTCACACTTACAACCTTGAAACCGATTTGCTGCACTTCCAAACAAGTTTAGAATTGGTTCATCTGACTTTAAAGAACTATGTGATTGATCAAACCAACATTCAATCACAATCATGGGTTTACGGTTCTACCAAAACAAGTTTCGGTTCTACCTTCATGTGAGTATTGTGCATAGTCACACTAGCTTACCAAAAGTTCGGTTGACTAGGTACTAGGATCGGTTCCCCACATATATATGGTATCTAACTTATATGTGTTGCACATATCCATAGGATCGGTTCCCCTTTCTGCTATAAACGTTGTTGCACCACATACAAGGATCGGTTCCCTTTGATGTACTGCACCCCTTACTAGGATCGGTTCCCTTTCCCTTACTAGGATCGGTTCCCTTTCCCTTACAAGGATCGGTTCCCTTTCCTTACAAGGTCGGATATACAAAATCCGATCATACCACGGGTGATTACTTAAGATTGGTTTTACTAATAAAAGTTATACCAATACATAAGTCAGGACTTTGTGAACATTTCTACCAAGAACACAACAAGTTGTGAGCGGTTATACTCTATCACACATATTGGTTGTTCATAAGACATGCAATGAATAAAAAAACCAATAACACCTGGCAATTTCCTTTTCGGTTCACAAACAAGTTTATGAACTTACTTCCTTAGAACACATGTAAACATTGTTCCCTAGGATGAAATCCTCACCTCATACCCATACATAATCACAATAGCATTCAAATGATTATGGCGATGTCTTATCTACAAAGTTTAATGGTTAAGCAATAAACCTCGTATTGTATTCCTTAATACTATGTCTATCTAGAGTTCAAATATGCTTCGCAGTTATGTTTTCAATATGCACGACTTGAAAGATACGTTAGGTAATGAAACAGTTCAAGTAAAATATCACTAACCTTAAGTGGAAGGATGATTGTTGTCGTTGTAGCTCCTTGCTTCTTCACATCTTCAAGTCTTCGCAATACTTGTAATGTCTCATATCCTAATACTTTCAAGCTAACCTATACGAAGTTTAACTCTAGTACATAATCAAGCGACTCTTAACATGAGTTTTGATTCACTAAAATATGACAACCAAACTTGACATACCAACGCTTGGTCGGTTCAACCGAGCCATGCTATAACAATCTCCCCCTTTGTCAATTTTAGTGACAAAACTCTTACATCATATGGATAAACAAATTACAATAATTCATTACAATCCGCTTGATTCCCGATTCAACAGCACAGTGAAGCTGCTTACATTCAATCCTTGAAAATGTCGTTGTTGACATTATAATAACAAAGCTATTACTCCCCCTAAGGAAGATAGGTAGATATTCAATCCGCACATCTTTGTTATACCAATCATATGACATGTTACCCTCCCTTAGTTTGTGCTTTCGCTCTTTCGTTAGATAAAAATATTCAAGTACCAATGTTCTTTTCCCTAGCGATGCCAATCAATATAAATATCAATGCCAGCATCACCTGTTTACTCCATATATTTCTCCCCCTTTTTGTCACAAAAATGACAAAGAAACGAAAAAATAAAGGACAACATGAAAAGAATCTTACAAATCTCATAATAGACTTGCAAACCTGTAGATTTAGGCACGAGGGTTCCACACATCATGTTCTGATAACCAATATCAAAACCGAAACTACAAGTAGTCTTATTTTGATATGTTACCAAGGAAACAATTGCCCGAAACAATTTTTCCAATTTAGTTTAGCAAACCAAAAATAACTAAGCATATTAGTCCCTTTGCTAAACCGATTGTTCAAAAACAACCGCTTAATTCGATAAGACCAAAATAAATATAAACTCCATAATTCTCATCAGGTTCTAATTATCCATAAACTTAGACCTTTCAATTTTAAACAAGACAAGTACTAGGTTAGTTAACTAGCATTTCTTGTTTAGGCATTCGATTAGACTTGAATAACCGAAACCTCACTTCGATAAGTATAACTAAGATCAGAATTAACTTAGTTTCTTATCCGGAATCGAATTGGACTAAACAACTCATCCCGTACACATATTATTTCGTTAAGCCATAAATAATTCATACAAACCAAAATAAATCAACTTGCATAATTATTCACCTCAACCGGAAGCAATTGAAACAACATAGACATTATAAGCACCGCAATTGCACCGTAATTTTGTAAGCTTAACGATTTATACCATACAAAAGCAAGATAACAATAGTTTTTCTTAACCAGAACCAATTGAATCACACACACACATCAATTGTACCGAAATTTTGTAAGCCTAAACAATTGGTACCACACAATAAAGCAAGATAACAATAGTTTTTCTTAACTAGAACCAATTGAAACACACATTCACACACACACACACCATGGAATAAATATCAATTGAACCGAATTTTTTTTAAGCAAAAGCAACAAATATATATAATATAAGCTCAGGCTTTTCTTAAACAGGAAAACAATTAAATAACAAGATTGTTACCTCAAATTTCGCATCCATTTTTCCAATATGATTGCATCTTCGTCCAGGGAGAATTGATATCGAAATAACACCACGTTGTCATCCTTATGCGTGAACAAAAGAATAACAACACACCTCAACCTTTACCAGAGAAAGGTTGAAAACCGGTTTTAACAATTGCAAGCAAAATTGAAAACCGTCGAAACACATATGCTTTTATGCTAAACCAAAAACGATTCAACATATTGTGACTTTTTCACATATTGTTTCTATTAGAACCCCT
Source organism: Papaver armeniacum (assembly GCA_023531295.1). Taxonomy (NCBI): domain Eukaryota; kingdom Viridiplantae; phylum Streptophyta; class Magnoliopsida; order Ranunculales; family Papaveraceae; genus Papaver; species Papaver armeniacum. Next base: position 203,349 of record JAJJWW010013682.1, read on the forward strand.
CATAATCCTTTGATAAAGCCTACCTACTAGGGCTAGAACTTAATCCCGCAAACCATGAGGGTTCACAATATATGAGATCGAATATTAAGGTAGTAAAACCGAAATCAAACATCCCATAAACATACATAGCAATAAGGTAAAAACAATTAAGCACAGTCTATGTAAACCGAAAACTATCACAAGAAAAATTACCAATCAAATAATTTTATTCATAATAGACCAATACAATCAATGAAAGAAATCAAAAAATTGATGTCTATTTTTCCTTGCAACCTAGTCCTTCATGTCAGAACTGAATGAAGGTGCATTACTACTTTTCAGCTTTTGAATTTCTTCAAGTAGAAAGCCTTGTTGCTTGACCGAGAATCTCTTGCATATGAGAAATTTTCGTGAAGGATTCTGCAAGAGCATGTAATTCTGTCTTCGATTGAACACAAAAGTATGTCAATGCCTCAATACACTGATCTTTCTTCAGAGTATTCTCTCTTTCCTTCTTGCTAAGACAATCTCCCTAAAGATGTTAATTAGTCATATAATAACCGAGAGATCATGTGCTCAGTTTACTCATGTGCTTCCTCACCTTTCAAAATATTGAGCACCAAGTTGAGCATGCACATATCAACACAACTAGGTTGTGTTGAATTGAACCTTGTCTTGTTCGTCACGAGTGACTACGACAGAATCATCATTCTTGACCTCTTGCTTGGTTTGTTTTCTCTTGTTCCATCTCTTGTTTTTCTTCTTTGACTTGTGATGAAGAGTGTCAGTATCACAACCTTTACTAGTACAAGATATTTCAGACATAATGTCTTTCTTTATTCTTTCAAGAAGACTCTTGTAATTATTGTCACCAACAATTGACAGCTGAGAGTCATTCTTGTGACTAAATTTTGGTCCCTTCTTGGCTATGGAGGACTTAGGGACCCATTTAGAGTTGGGTTTCGCAGGAGCATCTTTCTCCTTCATAATACCATTAGGATCATTGTCCTTTTGAATATTTTGTGAAGCACCCTTTCTCCAATTTGGAACATCAGATCTTGTCTTTGCATTTGAAACGTCATCTCTCTTTCTATAATTGGGTATTTTATGAGATGATCTTGTCGAGTGATATGCACAATTTGAACTATCATTATAATATTTCTTTTGCCTAAACTTAGGACAATAACGATCTGAGTTCTTATGAGGAGAAAACTTAGCCAATTCGTTTGATACAAAAGAAAGTGCACCTTGCATCTTAGGAACTTTGCATCCCCATTGCAAGTGTCCTTTATTACCACAATAATAACAATGCTTAGTATAAATATACGAAGTATGAGTTTTAGTGTTACCTTTTTGTGGATCCTCTTGCATTGGAGCTCGATGAGTGTTCTTCTTCTTCTTCTTAGCAGAAGTGCTCTCTTTGATTCTTCTTTGGTTGAACACTATTCTTAGGCTTGACAGACTTTTCTTCTTTACAAGAAATAGGAGCAACTTTGTCATCAAGTGGAAGCCTCGATTGAGAAGAATTTGTAGCTTTAACAAATTTTACATCTTTTCCGATATTTGAAGCATATGTTCCCTTATAGCCCAATCCTCGTGTATCACGATGATTTCTACTTGCTTCTAACATTGAGGTTAACTTGTTTGAGCTTTCATTGGATTTTTTCAGTTTCAAATTTTCTTCTTCCAACATCTTGATTTTATCAAGAGCCCGGGCTAGATCAGCCTTAAGGTGTTTTTCTCGTGAGAGATATACACCTTCTTTCTCTTCAAAACTCTTTTGTTGAGAGTGAATCCTTGCATCAGATTCAACAAGTTTTCCTTCCAACAAGTGAATTTTTTCAAGAGCAACATCATGCTCTTTCTCTAACAATTTTGTTTGAGAGAGACTAGCACTGGCTTTTTCTTCAAGACCCTATACTTGTCGAGAATTAAACATAGCTTCTAATGCATCACGTTTCTTTTCCGACAAAAACAATTCTCTTCGAAGATTTTCACATTCTAATTTCTTAGAATTTAAATCGTTCGTACGATCTTTAAGAAGATAATCAATGGTTTGGTAACCACTATAATATCCTTGAAAACCTTTCTTTAATCGTTCGCAGTTTTGTTTTCAATATGCACAACTTGAAAGATACGTTAGGGAATGAAACAGTTCAAGTCAAATATCACTAACCTCAAGTGGAAGGATGATGTTGTCATTGTAGCTCCTTGCTTCTTCACTTCTTCAAATCTTCGCAATACTTGTAATGTCTCATATCCTAATACTTTCAAGCTAAACTATACGAAGTTGACTATAGTACATAATCAAGCGACTCTTAAAATGAGTTTTGGCTCACTAAAATATGACAACCAAACTTGACATCCCAACGCTTGGTGGGTTCAACTGAGCTATGCTCTAACAATCTCCCCCTTTGTCAATTTTAGTGACAAAACTCTTACATCATATGGATAAACAAATTACAAGATTTCATTACACATACACTTGATTCCCGAATTCAACAACACAATAACCTGTATACATTCAATCCATAAATGCCGTTGTTGACATTATAGTAACAAAGCTAATACTCCCCCTAAAGGTGAGATAGGTAGATTTTCAATCCGCACGCCTTTGTTATTCTTTTGTAGTCCATAACTACAAGTATCATATGATATGCTACTCCCCCTTAGTCTATGCTTTTACTCTTTCGTTAGATAAACGTTTAAGCACCATTGTCCTTTCCCTTAGTGATACCAATCAATACAAATCAATATCAGTATCACTAGTTTACTCCATATATTTCTCCCTCTTTTTGTCACAAAATGACAAAGAAATGAAAAAATAAAGGACAAACCGAAAGGATCTTACAAATCTCAAAATATACTTGCAACCTATAGAGTTAAGCACGAGGGTTCCACACACCATTTTTGATAACCAATATCAAAACCGAAACTACAAAGTAATTTTGTTTTGATATTTTACCAAGGAAACAATTGCCCGAAGCAATTTTCCCTAATAGTTTAGCAAACCAAAAATCAACTAAGCACCTTAGTTTCTTTGCTAAACCGATTGTACAAATACAATCGCTTGTTCGATAAGACCAAAATAAAGATACCTAACTCTATTTTTCTCTTCGGGTTCTAATTATCCATATAACTTAGACCTTTAACTTTTAAACAAGACAAGTACTAGGTTAGTTAACTAGCATTTCTTGTTAAGACATTCGATTAGACTTGAATAACCGAAACCTCCACTTTGATAAGTCTAACTAAGATCAGAAATTAACTTAGTTTCTCTTATCCGGAATCAAATTGGACTAAACAATTCATCCCGTAAACCTTTTATTTCGTTAAGCCATAAACAATTCATACAAACCAAATAAATCAACTTGCATAATTATTCACTGATGCGTGTCGTAGGTGCAATCAAATTAATATCTTATTTCCACTCAATTAAAAATAATATAATGGAAGTCAAGTTCGTTCCCACGAGGAGCAAGAGATTCTAGTTGTAAAAATTGTCACAAAAAGGGGGGATGTATAAAGCAAAAGAAAATAAACAAAACAATTAAAAGATAAAGTTGAAATCAATAAGAGAGACAAGATCAAGGAATCCTTCTTCGTTGCAAAACAATGATTCAAGTTATGTTTTTCATCCACATGTTATTAGTCACAGATTATCACCAACCGTAGGATAGCGAGGTTCGCTTAGCTAGCCCCAAAATCCCTTATTTCACCGAGTAACAAGTCCGCTTAGTTATCGATTCTATTCAAAAGAACCACCTTGAGGTTCGCTTACAAGATGTAATTCCCGAATGCATTAAGATCTATGAATTTAGGTTTAGTACTAGTAGTTAAACTCGGTTCGCTTGGTCCACTTTCTAGCGTTGTTTTTACACACAATCGCTCCACGGAATCCCTCCGCAAGGTCTCGTGTTTTCTACTTGTGTAAAGTGTCGAGAACGATTACTTATTCCCTAACTTATACTAGATTTAGATTAAACTAACAAATCAATTTAGCGTGCACTCTAAACAATCTATCAATCATGAATGAATGAATAAACATTCCTATTAGTAAAAACAAACGATAATCATGTGAAAAACTTCAAGATAGAATTGAAACAAAACTCAAATCATATATTAAGAACTAGGAATTCATCCTCAATCAATAATAAAATTAGCTACTCATGTTTTTGAAATTCACACAAATAATAATTAAAAGGAGAATTTTCAAGTTCACACAAATAATTAAAAAGAAGAATTTCAAAAGCAAGCAAAAACACAAGTGTTGTGTGTGTAGAGAGGTGTGTAAAAGATGTAGAAAACTTCTCTATTTATAGGCTTCAATATTCTCCAAATCTTCCAAGGAATAGAATCCTTTTCCTTTAGCAATTCAATTTCCAAACCCAAGCCTTTCTCAACTCTTCCATCTTCTCTTTCCAAATTTGAGCCCAATTCTCCATCCAATTCCTAGTCCAAGTCTTCACACCCATGAGAGAAGTCCAGAAAGTTACGGAATTTTTGGCTCGCTAGGAAAACGGTATTATGGCGGGAATTCGCGGAAAAGTCGTCGCCGGCCACCCGAGTTCTTCGCCGTCATTTGGTATATTCGACGGAATATTCCGTCGGTCCACTGTTAGGACTAACGGTCAAAAATCAAACCGCGATTAACCGGGTCAAGGGAGGAGTAGTCACCGAGACACTGGTCGACTCATTGGCTTACTCTCGGTGAGTTAGGCTGGATCACCATTTGGATCGGTCATCGCCGAGTTGACTCTTGGTGCGAAAACCGGCCGAGTTTCGGCTATTCTGAGGACTTCCACCAAATTCAGCCTCACTTCGCTTGATTTCCTGTTAAGAATCCTACACATACATCTAAGCTTTACTGCCTCATTCTGTTGCCTTCTAATTGCCACCAATCCATCTCTGTTCTTCATCTGTTGTATATCAGATACAAACCCATTTTCCTATATCGGCAGAACATCATCAACACTTTCAGAGCAGAACCCATCTTCAATCTTGCTGCCGTCTCTTCCATTGTGGAGTTCATTTCTTCAATTTCAAGCCCCATCGTTACACAACAAACATCACCGAGCCATCTCTCGATCACGTCTTTTTCATCTACGAGACCTTCTTGACTTCAAATTCTTCTCAATTTCAACAATAATCTCTCAATGTCTCGATCCCTAACTCTTCTTTCATGGAAGCAACATCTCACAAAGCACCACCAACTAACTCCGGTTCATAACTTCAGCCAATGTCTTCTTAAATAAAGACCAAACCCATCTCTTATCCAAGCTGCGAATCCGCTCTAAACCCATGTCTTCAATGAACATGACCTCGGTTCTTAACTCAACACATCATCACCGATTCGCTTATTCTCTTCTTGTAATGATTCAATCTTCTCGATTTCTTCACCATGAGCTCTAGTCCATCTTAGCTTCAACAACAGACTATCTCCTTATCCTCTTTCCCTGTAATTCATCACTGCTCAAGAACAAGCTCGACAGCCTCATTCCCATGAAAGTCAACAGCATCGGTTGAGTTCTTCTCCTCTCAAAACCCATCTCTGAATCTCGAGCCTCACAGTAGCAGCCATCAACATTACCTCCAATTCTTCTCTACTTCTTCATCATTTCAGTTCTTCGAATCACAGCAAAACCCTATTTACATCCATCACTATTGAACCCTAATTCCATTTTTGAAGAAGAACTGAAAGGAACCCTTATTCGATTTTTGATTTCTTAGTTGAAGATTCAAGCTTCTCGATCGTAATTTTAATCCATTACCACCAACACCGCTCAATCGTTGTTCAACCAAGCGTACCCATCTCTGTTGTGTTCTTGATTCGATTTCAGCCCCAAACCATCGTCGATTTTCTCTCGGTTTCATTAGCAGTCATGGTTGCTTTTCTTCTCAGTTTCTGGTGATGGAACGAATGAGAAATGATTGGGAGAAGATAACTCTTCTCGATTTAGGGTTGGGTTAAAGTAGGATAGGATAACGGTACCCTACTGCATAGGCTAGGGGACACCCCAGGGATAATTACACCCTATGATAAATGATAAGGGGTACCCTGATGATAACCCCCCTTAGCCTTGACTGGGCCTGGCTTTAGTACTCCTCCAAATTGAGTTGCCCCTTAACCTTAACTGGGCTCCATATATCAATCGCCTGTAAAATGAATTTTTTGCCCTTTTGGATCAAATTGGGTGATTTCTTCTTCTTTTCCTCCGTGCGACTCCAAAGTAGCTATAAAACTCAAAACAAGCGTAAAATACATAATTTACAAGAAAAAATAGCAAAGAAAGCTTAAACTCTAGATAGTAAATACGGTGTATTCTACACCTATCAAATTCCCCCATACTTAGACTTTGCTAGTCCTCGAGCAAATCAAACTAAAACTTACAACTTCAAAGCGTTCCAGCGTCCCAAGCATCCAAAGAGTTATGAGGACATAGAATTTCTGCATGCTAGTAATAAGAAGTTAGAAATGCTAAAGAACATATTCTCATTCTTAAATGTTGAGTGAGAAATAACCACACCATAATGAGAGAACGCGTGTTTGAGAAACGATCAATAAGCATTTCGCCTCGACTTCTGCCTCACCAAAAAGGATTTTATGATAATTGCACTCAAAAAGACGGTTTTTTTATGGGTCACACATGTGTGCAGGTAGGAATGAAGAGAGAAATCCTGCGACACGTTGAATGGTGGGAAGGACAACTTCCGAAATATTTTTAAAAACCCACATCTTTTAACATTTTGAAAAACCATTTTTCTGACGATCTCTAAGAAAGGAAATCAACCATTTATTATTGAGGATGAGATTACTTACTCTCCTTCACATCCGATCGCCAATTATGATAACACCACTCTCACGGCATCCAATAGAAACGTCTTCCGCTCCTCGTCTTTATCTTCTTGGTCTTCGGTTTCAACTTTGATGATAAATTCTCGAACTTCATAAATCCTTGACAATTTGTAACCTTTACCTTAAATCCTTGTCGTTTGAAACTTCCTTATATATTTTCCTTCCCCACGGCTTATTAAATAAAAACAAAACAATTTTTTTTTTTTTTTTTTTTTTTTTTTTTTTTTTTTTTTTGAAACAAAGAGAAATAAAATACAAAAACAAACCGTGACCGTGGGAGAAGTATTTTACCGCTTGATTCTTCACAACTTGTATCGTCTCGAAATTATAAACTTCAACAATTCTCACCTTTTGATTTTCTTCACTTTTATAAATAAGTCTTTATACTTGAATATAAAATTACCTCATTGTATTGTAAGTCCTCAACATATATGTAAAAATCTGCTCTTTGTATGTTGCTTTACTTGAATATGAAATTTGCTCTTTTTCTCGTTCCATTGCTTATAAACCGTGAACTTTTCCAACTTCCCTTGTTGATTTTGATGTCGCTCCTTGTTGATGATGATGGTGTTTCTATGGACCCGTTGTTGTCGAGAGAAAGAATGGTGCTAACTGCAAATCGAACTACAAGAAGGAGGCTTTCATCTATAGACGTCACCCTTATGATTGACAAAATTAGCACTCAAGAGATCAAAGAGTAGTGCTTCTATTGGTGGGAGGTTGGGTAGCTCACCATTCTACCCGGAATTAACGTATGGTGACACACACTCAAAAGAAGCTCTTTAGTAGATGGAAAATTTCTGGTCGGTGCCTCACATGATATGAATACGGGTAGTCTCCACTAATGATTGATCAGCAACTCTAATAATGCATTTCTCCCTGCACCAAATTTGCATCACCGGCATGATTAGATCCATTATTTAACACTCTAACAAGCAAGAAATCCGAATGTAGTTCTCTAACATTTCCAAGTTCAATTATGTCGGTCAAAATATCTATGTAAACATACCTAGTAGTATGCTAGTGACTCTAAAATCTCTAAAAAAGTTGGAGTTTTTATGTAAAACTTTTTTTTTTTTTAAATTTTTAAATTTTTTTAAATTTTTTTTTTAAATACATGCTTAACCACTCCCCCACACTTAAACCTTACATTGTCCTCAATGTAATTGAATCTTCCTAGTAAAGTCAAGGTGGGAAATTTTAACATGATGTGGAACAAGAAAAAGAAATAACAAAAATAAAAAGAAAATAAAAAGAAAAAGGATAAGAAATACAAAACCTATGGGTTGCCTCCCATTAAGCGCTTGTTTTAAAGTCGACGGCCCGACTTAGCTTTTGCAAGATTCATTAGCCCGGATCAATCTCTTTCACGGGAAAACATGACTTCACATCACTAGGGTATCGCGTTGTCTCAAAGATATTGAAGTGGATGAGTGTACCATCAAACTCCATAGTCAAGGTGCCATTTTGGACATCAATCTTTGTTCAGTGGTGCTTAAGAATGGTCTACCCAATAGCAAAGGTGTAGACTTGGAAGAATTCTCATCATTCATGTCTAAGACATAGAAATCGCCGAGAAATACAAGCTCATTAACCTTGCACCAAAACATTCTCAACAATCCCTTTCGGGTAAACATTAGATCGGTTAGCAAGTTCAAGAACTACCCCGGTCTCCTTAAGAGGACCAAGATTCAAAGAATCATAAATCGAGGAAGGCATAACATTAACCGATGCTCCCAAATCTAGCAAAGCTCGAGTAAACCTTGTTTTACCAATTGTGCAAGGTATATTGAAACTAGAGGGTCCTTTAATTTAGGTGGGAGTTTCTTGAGAATAAACGCCGAAGCATTTTCCCCCACACTCATGACTTCATTCCCTTTCAACCCTTTCTTCTTCATTCACAACTCCTTTAAGAACTTTGCACAGCGAGGAATGTGACGAATAGCTTCAATGAGTGGAATATTGACTTGTACTTTCTTAAGGATCTCCCAAATATCCATGTATTCCAATTCTTTCTTTGACTTAGCAAATCGGCTAGGAAATGGGGGTGGAGTTGTGAAAGTAGGAACCGTCTCCTTGGGTAAGTTGGTTGGGGATGTATTCTCCTTTGGTGCGGTTTCAATTTCCTCTTTCTCATCATACACCTTATCTTGTTGATTTGGTTGCTCCACTTGTTTCCCACTCCTTAAAGTAATCGCATTAACGCTCTCTCTTGGATTAACAAATGGTTGTGAAGGAAGCTTTGTGGATGCTTGAGCTTTCAATAGGTTCACATCGGTCGCTAATTGCCCCACTTGAATTTGTAAATCCTTGATTGCCGAATCGGTCTTTTGTTGTTGTTGTTGGACCAAAGTGGTGATACCTTGCATACCTTGCATCAATGCATTGAGCTTGTCATCAATTGAAGAATCACGTTCCTTGACTTGTTGTGGTTGAAATTGTTGTTGAGGTTGGAAACGTGATTGTTGGAAACCACCTTGTTGCTCATACGGATTGGGAACCGCCGCTTGCTTATTTGCATAACTAAAGTTGGGATGATCCTTCCAACCGGGATTGTAAGTATTCGAGTATGGATCGTACCTCGGCCTTTGATTTGGATATATAACATTTACTTGTTCGGTCTCATCATTCGGAATAATAACCGCGGCCATCCTTTGAATTATTTTCTCCATGTTACTCATTCTTTGATCAAGATGTGACGATGAATCACTAACTTCATGAACTTGCCTAACCATTGGCTCATCTCTTGTGTAGAATTGTTGCGAGTTTGCCGCCATACTTTCAATCAACTCGGTAGCTTGGGTCACCGTCTTGTTCACTAGTGTACCACCACCCGCGGCGTCAAGAAGAGACCTATCACTTGGGTTGAGAGCTTCGTAGAAGTATTGGAGTATCATAACATCGCTGAATTGATGGTGTGGACAGCTTGCCACCAACCTCTTGTATCGCTCCCAACATTCATACAATGACTCTCCCACATGTTGTTTCAATCCACAAATCTCCTTGCGAATTTGAGTAGCTTTGGATGCGGGAAAATATCTCTCGAGGAAAAGTTTCTTCATCCCATTCCATGTTGTGATACTTAGGAAGGCAAATAATATAACCATTCCTTAGCATTGCCCGCCAAAGAAAACGAGAAAGCTTTCAACATTGCTCCATCCGCATTAGTCTCCGGTGGAAGCATGGCCATAACTATGGTATAGAAGTCCATAAGATGTTTGTTTGGGTCCTCATTCACCATGCCATGGAACTTTGGTAACTATCTAATCAACCTGGCTTGATCTCGAAGGTTGAGTTAGTTTGGATACACCATTGTTGTGTATCAAGCCAGTGAGAAGCTAGGTCCTTGAGTGTACGATCAGCCATTGTTTCTTCCTCTTTGTCCGAATCACTTGATGAAGAAGGAGGAAGTGGAGTGTTAACCGCTCGAATGAAATCCTTTAGTTGAGTGCCGGATCGAAGACGTATTGGACTCGGTCTGCCCTTCTTAAGCATTCACCAAAGGTATACACGAAACAAGATTCTCAAAAACTAAGTTAGATACGGTATAGAATCTAACAAAGCAAGAATATAGCAAAAAGAAAAATAAAAACAACTAAAATCGTCCATTGCTCCCAATAAATGGCGCCAAAATTTGGTGCGTGTCGTAGGTGCAATCAAATTGATATCTTATTTCCACTCAATTAAAAATAATATAATGGAAGTCAAGTTCGTTCCCACGAGGAGCAAGAGATTCTAGTTGTAAAAATTGTCACAAAAAGGGGGATGTATAAAGCAAAAGAAAATAAACAAAACAATTAAAAGATAAAGTTGAAATCAATAAGAGAGACAAGATCAAGGAATCCTTCTTCGTTGCAAAACAATGATTCAAGTTATGTTTTTCATCCACATGTTATTAGTCACAGATTATCACCAACCGTAGGATAGCGAGGTTCGCTTAGCTAGCCCCAAAATCCCTTATTTCACCGAGTAACAAGTCCGCTTAGTTATCGATTCTATTCAAAAGAACCACCTTGAGGTTCGCTTACAAGATGTAATTCCCGAATGCATTAAGATCTATGAATTTAGGTTTAGTACTAGTAGTTAAACTCGGTTCGCTTGGTCCACTTTCTAGCGTTGTTTTTACACACAATCGCTCCACGGAATCCCTCCGCAAGGTCTCGTGTTTTCTACTTGTGTAAAGTGTCGAGAACGATTACTTATTCCCTAACTTATACTAGATTTAGATTAAACTAACAAATCAATTTAGCGTGCACTCTAAACAATCTATCAATCATGAATGAATGAATAAACATTCCTATTAGTAAAAACAAACGATAATCATGTGAAAAACTTCAAGATAGAATTGAAACAAAACTCAAATCATATATTAAGAACTAGGAATTCATGCTCAATCAATAATAAAATTAGCTACTCATGTTTTTGAAATTCACACAAATAATAATTAAAAGGAGAATTTTCAAGTTCATACAAATAATTAAAAAGAAGAATTTCAAAAGCAAGCAAAAACACAAGTGTTGTGTGTGTAGAGAGGTGTGTAAAAGATGTAGAAAACTTCTCTATTTATAGGCTTCAATATTCTCCAAATCTTCTAAGGAATAGAATCCTTTTCCTTTAGCAATTCAATTTCCAAATCCAAGCCTTTCTCAACTCTTCCATCTTCTCTTTCCAAATTTGAGCCCAATTCTCCATCCAATTCCTAGTCCAAGTCTTCACACCCATGAGAGAAGTCCATGAGAAAAATTCGGAATTTTTTGGCTCATGGGAAAAACTGGTATTATGGCCGGAATTCGCCGGAAAAGTCGTCGCGGTCCACCCGAGTTCTTCGCCGTCCATTGGTATATTCGACGGAATATTCCGTCGATCCACTGATTAGGACTAACGGTCAAAAATCAAACAATCGATTAACTCGGGTCAAGGGGAGGAGTAGTCGCCCGAGACAGCTGGTCTCGACTCATTGGCTTACTCTTTTTTGAGTTATGGGATCATCGAATTTGGATCGGTCATCGCCGAGTTGACTTGCCGGTGCAGAAAACCGGCCGAGTTTCGGCTATTTACAGGACTTCCCGGCCAAATTCAGGCCTCACTTCTGCTTGATTTCCTGTTAAGAATCCTACACATACATCTAAGCTTTACTGCCTCATTTTGTTGCCTTCTAATTGCCACCAATCCATCTCTGTTCTTCATCTGTTGTATATCAGATACAAACCCATTTTCCTATATCGGCAGAACATCATCAACACTTTCAGAGCAGAACCCATCTTCAATCTTGCTGCCGTCTCTTCCATTGTGGAGTTCATTTCTTCAATTTCAAGCCCCATCGTTACACAACAGCATCACCAGGCCATCTCTCAGACTGCGTCTTTTTCATCTACGAGACCTTCTTGACTTCAAATTCTTCTCAATTTCAACAATAATCTCTCAATGTCTCGATCCCTAACTCTTCTTTCATGGAAGCAGCATCTCACAGCACCACCAACTAACTCCAGTTCATAACTTCAGCCAATGTCTTCTTAAATAGCACCAAACCCATCTCTTATCCAACTGCGAATCTGCTCTAAACCCATGTCTTCAATGAACACAGCCTCAGTACTTAACTCAACACATCATCACCGATTCGCTCATTCTCTTCTTGTAACAGATTCAATCTTCTCTGATTTCTTCACCATGAGCTCGAGTCCATATTAGCTTCAACAACAGACTATCTCCTTATCCTCTTTCCCTGTAATTCATCACTGCTCAAGAACAAGCTCGACAGCCTCATTCCCATGAAAGTCAACAACATCGGTTGAGTTCTTCTCCTCTCAAAACCCATCTCTGAATCTCGAGCCTCACAGTAGCAGCCATCAACATTACCTCCAATTCTTCTCTACTTCTTCATCATTTCAGTTCTTCGAATCACAGCAAAACCCTATTTACATCCATCACTATTGAACCCTAATTCCATTTTTGAAGAAGAACTGAAAGGAACCCTTATTCGATTTTTGATTTCTTAGTTGAAGATTCAAGCTTCTCGATCTGTAATTTCAGAATCCATTACCACCAACACCTGCTCAATCGTTGTTCAACCAGCGTACCCATCTCTGTTGTGTTCTTGATTCGATTTCAGCCTCAAACCATCGTCGATTTTCTCTCGGTTTCATTAGCAGTCATGGCTGGTTTTCTTCTCAGTTTCTGGTGATGGAACGAATGAGAAATGATTGGGAGAAGATAACTCTTCTCGATTTAGGGTTGGGTTAAAGTAGGATAGGATAACGGTACCCTACTGCATAGGCCAGGGGACACCCAGTGGATAATTACACCCTACGATAAATGATAAGGGGTACCACGATGATAACCCCTTAGCCTTGACTGGGCCTGGCTTTAGTACTCCTCCAAATTGGGTTGCCCCTTAACCTTAACTGGGCTCCATATATCAATCGCCTGTAAAATGACCTTTTTGCCCTTTCGGCTCAAATTGGGTGATTTCTTCTTCTTTTCCTCCGTGCGACTCCAAAGTAGCTATAAAACTCAAAACAAGCGTAAAATACATAATTTACAAGAAAAAATAGCAAAGAAAGCTTAAACTCTAGATAGTAAATACGGTGTATTCTACACCTATCATTCACCTCAACCAGAAGCAATTGAAACAACATAGACATTAAAGCACCGCAATTGCACCGAAGTTTTGTAAGCCTAAACGATTGATACCATTCAATAAAGCAAGATAACAATTGTTTTTCTTAACCGGAACCAATTGAATCACACACACATCCATACACAATAATGGAATAAAACATCAATTGTACCGAAATTTTGTTGAGCAAAAGCAATAAATATACGCAATAAACTCAGGCTTTTCTTAAACAGGAAAACGATTAACTAACAAAGTCGTTACCTCAAATTTCGTATCCTTTTCTCCAATATGTTTGCATCTTCTTCCAGGGAGAATTGATATCGAAATATCATTATGTTGTCATCCTTATGCAAAACAAAAGAATAACAACAACCAACCTTTACCAGAGAAAGATTGAAGTGGTTTTAACTATTATGTTCCAATAGTAATAAGCTAATACCAAAAACTCATATGTACTATATACACAACTTATGAGAAATAAATTGATAATAGTATAATCGTGACTCACATATGGGATTAATTGTCATCATCCTTTTATGATTATTTGATCAAGCAACCCAAAAGGTTAGATATGAAAATCGCTAAATCAAAAGTCACAAAATCATAAAAAGGTAACCGATATGAGACCTAATTATCTCATAACGATGACAACATGGAGCTACATTCATTTGATAAGAACGTTTAGCACAATATTCTGAATTTCATGAGTATTAAAACTTATCATTCGAGTGTCATCATTGTGACTATCTTTTGATACCTTCCTATTTGTCTTTAGAGAAGACTTTGGACACCATTTAGAAATGGGTTTTACAGGAGCAGCTTTGTTCTTCCTATTATTTCCTCTTAAAATCCAAGATGAATCTCTTGAGGAAACATTAGGGTAACTGAAATGTTGAAAACTTTGAGAGTTGGTCTTTTTCCAATTTGGAATATCAGATCTTGTCTTTACAAAGTTATCTCTCTTATTGTTTGAGGGATAATGAGAAAACTTTGTAGAAGCCTGATAAGCAAACTTTGAACTATCATTACAATATTATTTTTTTCTCATTTTTAGGACAATGATGTCCTGATTTAGCACGAGAAGCATTATTGAGTTCAGCCGATTTTGCGGAAACACGTGCATCTATAACTTTCTGATTCATTTTACGGAATTTGTACCCCCTTTCCAAGTGTCCTTTATTTCCAAAATAAGAGCAATGCTTAGTAACACACGAAACATGAGGCTTAGTGTTACCTTGTTGTGGATTCTCTTTCATTGGAGTTTGACGGATTTTACGTTTTCCGTCTTTTGCTGAAGATGAAGGTGTTACAGATTTTTCTTTTATAGAAGAGCAATCTTTTGTTGCACCTTTTGAAGCAATTTCTTCAGCAAAGTCTTTAGGTTTTACAAACTTTGTCTCATGTTTAGTATTCAAAGTTTGTTTACCTTTGTAGCCCAATCCTCGCGTGTCACGAGGAACTCTAGTTGACTTCAACATTGAGTCAAGTTGTTTTGTGCTACTATCGAACTTTTTCAAGTCGGCTTTTAGACCCATATTCTCTTTTTCCAATGTTTTTTTATTTTTTTCGAGAGCATTATCTAGATCAACCTTAAATTTATCAATTTGAACTTTATAATCTATTTCAGATTTGGTAGAATTACTTACCTTAGTGTTCTTCAGGTTCTCCAACTTCGTATGTAGTTTCCTTTCTCGATCATGACTTTCTTCGATATGCTCTCTGTAACATCTCATGCATTCAGGATAATTACTAGCACCAATAATCTCAATATCGTTCTTCAATTCATCAAGTTCCTCTTTCAATCTTTCATTCTCTTCACGAAGATCACATTCAAGTGCCTTTGGCTCTGGAGTTACTTCAGTATCCTTTTCAGGTGTGCATTCAACAGTTGCGGTGAAAGCTTTGTTCTCTTGATCCTTGGAACAATTAGAGCTATCATCATTATTTTGTTCTCTATTCTCTACACATTTCTGTGTTTTTTGAGAAGGAGAAGATGCATCTTTTGAAGAACTCCTTTTCTTTTGTCTTAATAACTTTCTAAATTGTCGTGCAGTCGTATCAACACTATAATTCTCAGTTTTTGTATCCGGAGAACAAGTCTTAGTTACAGATTTAAGGGTAATACCCTCTTCATTCTTGAATTGGTATTCAAGGTCAAAGATATTTAATTTACCAACTAGAGCGCTTCTAAATAGTGTGGAAAGATTATTTGCTTCCATGATGGCATGCTTTTTAGATTCGTATCTTGGTGGTAAAGACCTTAAAGTTTTACACGCAATATCTTTATCTGAAATAGTTTTTCCTAAAGCGTAAAAGGCATTCACTATTTCAGAAAGTTTTTGATCAAACTCATCAAAGGTATCGTCTTCATCCATACGAAGGTTTTCCCATTTAGAAGGTAGGGTTTGAAGCCTAGCTTCTTTTTCAGAGGCATTCCCTTCAAATATGATATTAAGAATATCCCAAGCCTCCTTTGATGTATTACACATGGTTACATGATGATGGAGGTCTCGAGTTATAGCATGGATAATGGTGTTAAATCCATATGAATTTTGCTTCGAAAGCAATTTTTCTTCATTATTGAATTCATTCAATTCCTTTAGTATAAACTCAGTGGTTGAGTTGTTGACCAGTACTTTTGGGTGTTCATACCCATCAATAACTAAACCCAAGTGTTAAAGTCATGAGATTAAAGAAAAGACTGCATAGCCATTTTCCACCATATATAGTTTGAGCCATCAAACCCTGGAGGTACGTTAACTGAATCAACTATTTGATTCAAAACTTATAGGTTGGATCACGCCAAACACAGATTGTTAGATCTTTTCGTGTTTGCCTGCTCTGACACCAATTGAAAAGACGAAGGTACCCAAATACACCACAATCTTTTATTTGATCACAACCTATACAAGACCCACTGTGTATAAACCTCTTGGAGCAACAAAATCACTCAAGGAATATTTTAACACAATGTCCACTTGAAATAGGGTTAGTCTGAACTGGCCTAATACGTAAATAATTATATCGGACAAGTGGATAAATCCAATACATTTTGTGTGATCGTCCATGGATATGAAATCGAGACAATACAACAACAAAGTGTTCACTTGATAATAGTACTATATAAGAAACCTTATAAGATAAATATCAAGTGCCTAGTTAACATACAAGTGTAATTACTTTAATTATAATATAAAAACTATTATAATGCGGAAATAAAGTAAAGCATACACCAAAATTTTGTTAACGAGGCAAACTACAATCTTGTAGAAAAACCCCGGGACCTAATCCAAATTTGAATACTCAATGAATTAAGACGCTACAAAAAGTAAACCTGCAACTTCATGTAGACAATACTCAGTAAACTAAAATCCTAGTTACTCAGCTTCAACAATATTCTTGTTTTGACAATATCTAGCAGAACCGAAGTTCTCCATAGATATTTGTTTTGATAATATCTAGCAGACCCGAAGTTCTCAATAAATATTTGATACTAGATATCCTAGTAGAACAGGCGTTCTCTTTAGGACTTAAATCTAATATATCTTCTTAATGGTTCAATCTTTCAAGACAGGATTCCTTTGGATTGTATTCCAAACAGTAAAGGATAAACTGTTTGGTAACAAAACACACTTTATAATCACAATACCGAAATATATAATATAAGCACAGTTAAGGATCTTCTATTTTTAAGACCGATTACCAGATCCGAAGTTCCTCGGTTACAAGATCAAACAAGATAATGATTACCGAAATAACCAGTCTTGATTGCAAGGTTTATGATAAAATCACACACTATTTGTTGATCTTAAAAAGGGTTATGTTTATTGAAAATAAACAACCTCTTTAATCCCGGAAAATCAAGTCACAGAAATTTACACCAAGATCAAAACACAAGAACAAAAGTCTTCAAATCTTCAAAGTCTTCAATCTTTGATTTAATATTCAAAGTAACAACCTGCAAAAACAAACTTGATTCCTTATTGATTTGTCGCACAGAACGGAGTCTGTTAACAATGGCAAATCAATAAATCTATCTTAAAGATTTAGAAAAGCTTAGATCCGTAGAAACGTTAAATCCTTGATCTAGTTTGAGTGAGCCTTATATCAAAAGAGAAGGTTCTTAAGAATAAACAAACTAGGTGCAATCAAAGTTCAACCACCGTTAGTCAATCAAATCAATCGAAAACAAAAGATAAACCGTAATTATCTAGTTTCCCACCAATGGTACTAATAGAGCTTCTCAATCCCAAAGAAGTCTTTAAACTGAGCGGTCGTAAGAGATTTTGTCCGATTAGGTTACTCTCCTCTCCGAATAGGCGGCTTCACAAAGAGCAAGACAACCGAGATAGTTTGTTGTACGAGGATTAGTTTGATCGAAATGCAAACTTTCATATTTATAGACCAAGGAAGTTTGGACACCAAGGAATTTCCAAAACCGAAAATATTTTCAAGATATGCAATATATTCCAGATTCGGTTTCATAATTCCTGGAAATGCTTTGTCCAAATAATGACCGAAAATCTCTTAGAAAATCTCCAACTAGTAAATGCACATTACTAATTTTCATTTTCCAAAAATAAAATTAAAAACCTTAAATAAAAGATTCTCAATTTATTTTATTCGATCCGGGATTTTCTTCTTTTAGCCATTAAAGAATAACTTTGAACAATTAAGGATTAGCGTTACTGTACATGTTTAAAGTATGTCGACATTCTTACTTTGTAAGTCCTCTTTTATACTTACAATCTTGAAACCGATTTGCCACACTTCCAAACAAGTTTAGAATTGGTTCATCTGACTTTCAAGAACTATATGATTGATCAAGAACACTCAATCACAAATCATGGGTTTCACGGTTCTACCAAAAAAAGTTTCGATTCTACCTCCATGTGAGTACTTTGCATAGTCACGCTAGTTACCAAAATTCGGTTGACTAGGTACTAGGATCGGTTCCCCACATATATATGGTATCTAAATTGTACTTGATGCACACGTTCATAGGATCGGTTCCCCTTTGCCTAAAAATGTGTTGCACATGTCCATAGGATCGGTTCCCCTTTATTCTAAAAACTTGTTGCACCTCATACAAGGATCGATTCCCCTTTGTGATAGGTTGCACCTCTTACTAGGGTCGGTTCCCCTTTACCCAGAGTCGGTCATACCAATAACACAAAATCGATCATACCATCTCAGGTGATTACTTAAGACCGGTTTCACTAATAAAAGTCATACCAATACAAAAGTTAGGCCTTTGTGAATAGTTTTACCAAGAACATAAGCAAGTCATGAGCGGTTATACTAATCACACATATTGGTAGTTCAAAAGATATGGAATAAATAACATTACCAATAATGCCTGGCGATTTCCCTTTCGATTTACAAAAGAAGTTTATAAATTTACTTCCTTAAAACAAATGTAAAACATTTTTTCCTAGGATGAAATCTTCACCTTATACCCATACATAATCATAATAGCATTCAAACGATTATAATTGTTAACAAAATCTTGATGTGTCATTTACTTTTGTTTTCCGAAATTATAATTGTTGTTATTATAATTTAAAGTAAATTACATAAACGTTAACTTCTTATTACTTGATAGTGATCCTATAGAGTTTGGTTAAGTCCGAACCTATTATCAAGTAATCACACTTTGATTGTTGTATTATCTCGATTTTGTATCCATAGACGATCACACAAAGTGTGAATACCGATTTGTTGTATTGTCTCGACTCTGTCCATAGACAATCACTTTCGGTAAGAGGACTTATAAGTGGAAAAGTTTAAGATTGTGGTATATTTGGGTACCCTCGTCTTTTCAATTGGTATCTGAGCAGGCAAACACGAAAAGATCTAACAATCAGTGTTTGGTGCGATCCAACCTATAAGAAATGAACTCGAGTTCACATGAATCGATTTCAGTTAACGTACCGCCAAGATTTGACGCAACAAACTATCTATGGTGGAAATCTTCTATGAAATCTTTTCTTCAATCAAGAGACTTTAATACTTGGCTATTAGTTGTTGATGGTTATAATCGCCCGAAAATAGAAAATTCGGAAACTAAGTTTAAACGCTTAGTAGATTATTCTAACGAAGAAAAGGCTTTTGAAAAGCAGAATTCAGATGGTTTGAATCCTATTATACATGTTGTAAGTCGTGATCTACAACATCATGTATCAACATGCCAAACTTCAAAGGAAGCTTGGGATAATCTTCAGATCGTATTCGAAGGAAATACATCAGAGAAAGAATCTAGACTTCAAACTCTTACGTCTGGTTGGGAGAACCTTCGAATGGATGACAATGATACTTTTGAAGAGTGTCATGTTAAACTCTCTGAGATAGTTAATGTTTCTTTCTCACTTGGAAAGACTATTTCTGAAGAAAAAAATATAGTATGCAAAAATTCTTGGATCGTTGCCATCTAGATACGAATCTAAGAAGCATGCAATCATAGAGGCAAATGATCTTTCAACTCTCTCATGAAGCGCTCTCGTTGGAAAATTGAAAATATTTGATCATGAATCATAGTCTATTCAAGCTAAAGGAATCGCTTTCAAAGCTGCAAAATTTCCAAAAGCACTATTGGAAAAGGATAGATTAATGGATGATTCTGATGAACGGATTGCAGAAAATTCTGATGATGAAGTTGAACAATCATTATCATTGATCACCAGACAATTTTGAGATCTCTTGAATAAAAGAAATAAGAGATTCATAAAAGATACTCATCGATCTTCTCGACCCCATGATCGATTTCCTGTCAAGAACAAGAAAGATCAAGAAGAAGATGATGAATATCAACCTCAGTGCTTTAAGTGTAAAGGTTTTGGTCATATGGATAAAGACTGTCCTAATCTTAGGAAATACACTGGCAGCAAGGCATTGGATGTAACTCTAGATGAGACCTCTGATTCATATGATTCTGAAGAAGATGAAACAACTTATATTGCATTAATTGTCAATATTCCTTCCTCCTCCATTATCCTTCCTCCTCCATTAGTTATTTAACCATTTTAAGAATGGACATGTCTTTCGATATTAATAAATCATCTAATGGAAAAAGGAAAAATAAGACTAATTGTAGAACTGCCTTGAAGAGCAAAATAGCTAAAAGTTGCATATGCAACAACATCCAATCTCAAGATACTTCGTTATTTCGAGGTAACAAGCAGAGCCGATCCTGTGTCTAGAAGGGCCCTGTGCGAAATTTTTCGCAGGGCCTTTTACAATGTCGAATATTTTGTAACAAAAAAAAATAAATAATTTTTATTTAATTTGTAAGATTATCGACGATACCAAATAAAAATTTATGACTAAATAATGGTGTTAATGAGAGTATTAAATAAGAACTTTTTTTTCTGGATGTCAATAAGAATACGCAAGGATAACACAAAATTTATATAGATAAAATGAGAGTATTAAATAAGAACTTTTGATATCAATAAGAATACGCAAGGATAACACAAAAGATAGGAAGCTTACTCTTGGGAGGTAATGGTATTAGGTTAAATACGGTCAAATATAAATTTAAATCAACAAAGAATTGATTGCTCAGTGGATGGATTGTTTAAGTATTGCCCCTATAGGTTGTGTGTTCGACTTCGCTGGAAAAAAGGCCCTTGACAGAGCTGGGCCCTGTGCGGTCGCACACCTTGCACACCCTCAGGCCCGGCTCTAGTAACAAGGAAAAGGTTTTTCATACAATACTAGATCAAGAACACCCTGTTTGTTCTATTTTCCATAATGAGAGAAAATCTCACACTAATACCACCTAATCGGTATTAAAATTACATCCTCACCTTGTGTGCCGAATATGTGTGTTAGGAAGTAAAAAAATCAAGGCACTTATGTGTAGATTATGGGAATAAAAATCTAAAAATATATATATATATAAAAATATATTTAAGATATTCGTATCTATAGGAATATTATATTTTCGGAAGTATGAAAAATATAAATCCTTCTCATTCTTTGGTCATTCCTTATCCTAACTATGAGTCGGATCCGATGCCTTCTCTTGATAGAGTACGGGATCTGAAAGATCACTTTAAGAATAAGTTTAGCTCTTCTCTTGATATTGCGAATTCAAAGAGAAAAATCAAAAAGAGAGATTGGCTTAGCAAGAAGGAAAGAGAGAATATGCTGAAGAAAGATCAGTGTATTGAAGCATTGACACACTTCTGTGTTCAATCAAAGACAAAATTACATGTTCTTGCAGAATCCTTCACAAAAACTTCTCAACTGCAAGAAATACTGGTCAAGCAACAAGGTTATCTACTTGAAGAAATTCACAAGCTGAAGACTGAAAGTAATAATCTTCCTTCCTCTACCACTGATACGAAGGACTAGGTTGCAAGAAAATATACATCATTTTTTGATTATTTCAATTATTGTGTAAGGTATATTTCTGAATAAAACTATCTATTAAATTATTATTTTATAATTTTTCTTGTGATAGTTTTTCAATTACATAGCATGTGCTTGAATGCTTTATATTATTTTTATGTGTTTATGGGATGTTTGATTTCGGTTTTCTTAACCTTAATATTCGATCTCATATGATGTGTGAACCCTTATGGTTTGTGTGGCCTTTTGATTTAGCGGGATTAAGTTCTATCCCAAGTTGGTAGGCTTTATCAAATGATCATAAGGTGTTTCGATTGAAACTCATATGTGAAAAAGTCACAATATGTTGAATCGATTTGTGTTTAACATAAAAGCATATGTGTTTCGGGTTTTCAACTTTTTTTATTTGCATTAGTTAAAACCGATTCAACCTTTCTCTGGTAAAGGTTGATGTTTTTGTTGTTCTTTTGTTCTTGCGAGAGGATGAAAACACAATGGGGGAGATTTCTAACTTGAACTTGCGCTTGATGATATATATTTCTGGGGAGAAGAGGATGCAGAATCCGAGGTAACAAATTTGTTAGTTAATCATTTTCCTGTTTAAGAAAAGCTTGAGTTATTGCATATATTTTGCTTTTGCTTAACAAAATTCGGTACAACTGATGTTTATTCCATTATGTATGTATGGATGTATGTGTGTGTGTGATTCAATTGTTTCCGGTTAAGAAAAACTGGTTTGATATCTTTCTTTATTGTTTGGTATCAATTGTTTTAGACTTAACGAAATGTCGGTGCAATTGCTATGCTTTAATGTCTATGTTTGTTTCAATTGCTTCCGGTTAAGAAAAATAATTGTGCAAGTTAATTTATTTGGTTTGTATGTATTGTTTATGGCTTAACAAAATACGGGATCATTTGTTTAGTCTAATTCGATTCCGGATAAGAGAAACTAAGTTAATTCTGATCTTAGTTAGACTTATCAAAGTAAAGGATTCGGTTATTCAAGTCTAATCGAATGCCTTGACAAGAAATATTAGTTAACTAACCTAGTATTTGTCTTGTCTAACGTGAAAGGTCTAAGTTATTGTCTGAATAATTAGTGCCTGATGAGAAAAATAAAGTTAATTCTGATCTTTATTTTGGTCTTATCGAAATAAGCTATTGTTTTGTGCAATAGGTTTAGCAAGAGAACTAAGTTTCTTAGTCAATTTTTTAAACTATTAGGGAAAATTGCTTCGGGCAATTGTTTCCTTGATAATATATTAAAACCAAATTACTTGTAGTTTCGGTTTTGATATTGGTTATCTAAAATGGTATGTGAAACCTTCGTGCTTAACTCTTATAGGTTGTACAATTCTTTGAGATTTGTAAGATCCTTTCGGTTTTTGGTATTTGCTCGTACCTTTGTCATTTTGTGACAAAAAGGGGGAGAAATATATGGAGTAAACAAAGTGATTTGTAATCACTTAGAAAAGGACAATTGTGCTTAAATGTTATATCTAACGAAAGAGTAAAGCATTGACTAAGGGGGAGAAACATATCATATGATGTTTGTAGTTATTTGGACTACAAAGGGAAATAACAAAGATGTGCGGATTGAAAATCTACATATCTCACATTTAGGGGGAGTATTAGCTTTGTTATTTAAATGTCCACATCGGCATTTATGGATTGAATATATGAAGGGTATTGTGCTGTTGAAACTTGGAATCAAGCGTATGTATAATGATTTTTTTGTAATTTGTTTATCCACATGTATTAAGAGTTTTGTCACTAAAATTGACAAAGGGGGAGATTGTTAGAGCATAGCTCGGTTGAACCCACAAAGCGTTGGTATGTCAAGTTTGGTTGTCATATTTTAGTGAATCAAAACTCAATTAAAGAGTCGCTTGATTATATAATAGAGACAACTTCGTATAGGTTAGGCTAGAAAGATTAGGATTATGAGACATACAAGTATTACTCGAAGACTTGAAGAATGTGAAGAAGTAACTAGCTACATCTACGACACCATCCTTCCTCTTGAGGTTAGTAATATTTTGACATGAACGGTTTCATTCCCAACGCATCTTTCAAGTCGTGCTATATTGAAAACATAACTGCGAAGCTGTGAATGATATACTCTAGAAGACATAGTGTTAAGGAATTAGAATACGAAGTATAACGCCTATCTTTTGAACTTCGTATATAAGGCATCGACATAATCGTTTGAATACTATTGTGATTATGTGTATGGGTAAAGGTGAAGATTTCATCCTAGGAAACAATGTTTACATTTGTTTAAAGGAAGTACATTCATGAACTTGTTTTATGAATCGAAAGGGAAATCACTAGGCTTATTGGTATTGTTATTCATTGCATATCTTTGGATTACCAATATGTGTTAGTTAGTAAAACCGATCATAACTTGTTATGTATCTTGGTAAATCTAGTCACAATGCCTGACTTATGTATTTGTATGACTTTTATTAGTGTAATCGATCCTAAGTAATCACCTTAGATGGTATGATCGATATGTGTAATTGGTGTAACCGATCCTGGTATTAGTATGACCGATCACAAAATAGTTGTAATCGATCCTTGTAATTGGTATAATCGGTCCTGGTTATTGGTGTAATCGATCCTAGTGACTAGTGTAACCGATCACAAGTAATACCATGAGAATATGGTAACCGGTCCCCGGTAATTAACATAATCGATCCACGGGTAATCGATGTAACCGGTCCCAGTAACCATATTAAGGTAGAACGGATCCTTGTGTTTAGTAGAACCGTAAACCCATTATTAGTGTATTGATATTTGATCAATCACATAGTTCTTGGAAATCAGTTGAACCAGTTCTAACTTGTTTGGAAGTGTGGTATAATCGGTTCCAATATTGTAAATATGAAAAAGGATTTACAAAGAATAAGATGTCGACATACTTTGAACATGTTAAGTAACTCTAATCTTTTATTGTTCAAAGATATTCCTTAATAACTAAAGGAGATCCCGGACCGAAATAAGTTGAGAATCTTTTAATTAAGGTTGTTAATTTTATATGCTTTTAATTACCAGCAATTTAAATGCATATCTCTAGAAACTAAAAATTGGTAATGTGCATTTACTAATTGGAGATTTTCTAGTGAGATTTCGGTTAATATTGGACAAAGCATTTCCAGGAATTATGGAAACCGATTTGGAAATATATTGCATATCTTAAGAATATTTCGGTTTTGGAAATTCCTTGGTGTCCAAACTTCATTGGTCTATAAATACCCAAGTTTTCATTTCGTGCAAACTATCCTAAGAGTCAGAAAAACTACCTTGTTGTGTTGTTACTGGTGGAGCCGTCTATTCGGAGAGGAAAGTACCCTAATTAGGCGAAATCTATTACGACTACTCATTTAAAGACTTTTATGGAATCCAGAAGCTCTACGAGTACCGTTGGTGGGAAACTATATAATTGCAGTATTATTATTTTTTGATTTAATTGACTAACGGTTGTTGAACTTTGATTGCACCTAGTTTGTTTCTCTTATGATATAAGATTCACTAAAACTAGATCGAAGTGTCGACGGGATCTTTAGAACTGTTTGTAGAACTAAAGATGTCTTGTGATAATCTATTGTTAACAGACTCCGTTATGTGCATGATTGATCACAAGAGATTCAAGTTGTGGTGTGCAGGTATTTATTGAAGATTAAATAAGATTTAAAGACAAAGAAGATTTCTTATTGGGTTCATAATCTTTGGTGTGCACAAAACTTGATCGGCTAGGATCGAACAATAATCGGTTTATCTTTTATAGATTTGATTGATTAGTTGCGCAGATCGGCATCATTATATAGTGTCTTGATAGATCCTATTTTTTATTGCAAAATCTAAACTCTGCTACTTTGGTAGTTGTTGGATAAATATAGATCTAAACACGACAAAGGAGTTTATTGGTTTAAACAGAAGAGCCTTTGTCTAACTCATATCACTGAGATTGAATGGAGTTGTTACCGAACATATTTGTTGTTCCTTTACTGTTTGGAATACGAACCACATGAATTGTTCCAGTGCGTGCACTTATTGAATGTCAGAAGCGCATGGATACTGAAGAAACTAGGTGAACTATAGGTTTATTTGCTTGGTCTCAACTATACGAAGTTGGTTTGATTTTGTATAGTGGCTTAATTCTGAGAGTATTCAATTCTGGACTAGGTCCCGGGGGTTTTCTGCATTTGCGGTTTCCTCATTAACAAAATCTTGCTGTGTCATTTACTTTTGTTTTCCGCAATTATAATTGTTGTTATTATAATTTAAAGTAAATTACACAAACGTTAACTCCGTATTACTTAATAGTGATCCTATAGAGTTTGGTTATGTCCAAACCTATTATCAAGTAATCACACTTTGATTGTTGTATTGTCTCGATCTTGTATCCATAGACGATCACACAAAGTGTGAATACCGATTCGTTGTATTGTCTCGACTCTGTCCATAGACAATCACTTTCGGTAAGAGGACTTATAGGTGGAAAAGTTTAAGATTGTGGTATATTTGGGTACCCTCGTCTTTTCAGACTTGACTTTTGCCATATATGGGACAATCACAGTTCACGGACGTAAACATACATATTCCATAACAATTTTTGCAATATATAAAACCAATAAAGATAAAATACTGCAAAATCATCTTCCAAAATAAACTTTAGAATTTAAATAAATAAATCTAAAAACATTGCAAGATGAGAATCGTTGGCAATAGCTATGTGTACTCACAATAATTTCTATTCCAAACCCTAGTTATCCTTTTTAAAACATAAGAATAAATTCTCATAAGAAGTTTCCTAGACAAAATAAATCAAGTTTCTTTGATAACTTCATACCTTTGAAAAGCTCCATTAAAAAAGGTATCACTGATCCCATTCCATTTTCTAGGCTAAGTGTGTGATGTGGGAGTGGCTCAAAAAGGTTGTCCTTATATAGATAAGGACTCAACGGATATTTTTTTCAAATTCAATTCAAACAATCGGAGTTTAGGTATGTCCACATAGTCCGATTGTGTCCTTGCAAAATCATATAACATGTGCCTCTCAATAATCGGTTTTTAATATTGCACATGTAATCCGATTCTTGGCAAAAAAAAAAGTTACAGAAGAACTGTCACTTTTCCTTTGAAGAATCGGATTACATGTGATGCCAACATAGACCGATTATAAAGGTTGTTAAAATATGCCTCTCAATAATCGGTTTGTAATATGTCACTTGTAATCCGATTCTTGTCAAAAAAAGATACAGGAACATTGTCACTTTTCCTCAAAAGAATCGGATTACATGGGATGCCCACATAAACCGATTCTCAAGGATATCAAAACTCTGGATTTTTTTTGTTTTGTCATAATCGGACTTTAAAAGTATCCTTATAAACCGATTCGGAAAACTTAAAAACCATGTGAACGAAATTTTCAGAATCGGTCTATGTGGTGCATCTTCAAAACTCGATTCTGAAATTGTGCCCCTGGAGAGCTGTCAGAATCGATTTTTATACAGGTAAATGCAAACCGATTGTGACAGAAAAAACTTCCAGAATGATGCATTTTTTGCACACAGACACACATTGTAGTTGGTTCTTTTGTCGCGTCTTAGACAAACACAAACAATTTTCAAAAGAAACCAGATTCAGTCATTCGTAAACTAGGAATATAACCAAACATAATTCGACAATAAGTTTAAGACACAAGTTTTGACACAATAATTATCCATATTTAAAGACATAAGTTTGAAACCATTCATTCATCAAAATCCCCACCACGACCACGTCTAAGACCACTTCCACGACCACGACCACGACCACCTCTTCCTCGTTTAGCAGGTTGGGCGCTGTTCGATGCGCCTTCAAAATTCCTTTTTGAGGCGACTCTCTTCTTATTTTTCTTTGGATCCTCCTCCTCCACCGGTTCCCCAAACTTTGCACCCGCTTCTACATCTTCGAGACTGTTCAATTCAGCAATCAGCTTTTCATTGGCCTTAACATTTTTCCCTTGTCTGATAGCTAGCTGTGCTTGGGTTATCAAGTTCCCGACTCGTCTTCTCTGTTTCCATTTTAAACAACAAACATTAAACACATAATGCTAAAACAATTAACAAAACCGTAATTGAGAAATAATACGCACCAGGTATTTGAGAGTTGTATATTTGTCCTCTATTCGGGGCCTCTCCTCTACTCGTATCACTCAAGTATGCGAAATATTGAGGTACCACGGGATGCAACCCGGAATTGCCTCATCATGTGTTCTCAATCGACCATCCATACCATGTACGTTGTACCTTCTTTCTTCCCGATATTTGCATGATGGTAAAGGGGGGTGAACAATCTCAATATCATTATCAAATGACTCACTTTTTTTCTCATCGATTTTAAACTTCTTGTGCTCCTTTGGGATTTTTTTGTACGTATCCGCATTGTCTTACGAATGTCGTCGGGTTGTATCCAAAATAAACTTCGCATCCAACCATCTTTCCTTTTCCTTTGGCCAAATCACTCTTGTAAGGGTCAAAGACAACATCTTTCATCATCAAGTTGTCCAACTTGCGTCTCAACTTCAGATAAACCATATCTTGGGAATTTTCCTTACTCTTGTAGGTGTACATGTCTCCATAAAAGTTATCTTCTAATTCCTTGTTCTCAAAAGACGTTTTAGCAAATATTGGGAAGTGCAAACATATCCACGCCTGCAGAAAAGCCATATTCTCTCCGATTTGGTTCTTGTCAGCCCTAGAAGCCTTTCTCAACTCGTTCAACGAGTGTGCAAGGATGATAGTTCCCCAAGAGTATTCGTGAATCTTGTCAAATGGTTGCAGCAGCTGAATAAAGTTGGCGTTTACACGGGCACCGGAAATATCGGGAAAGATAACAGATCCCATTACATAGAGGACATACGCATTGGCCGTGGCGAAGATATGTTCCTTGGTCACCTCTTTTCCCTCAGCACAAAGTTTCTTTGTTCCACTGAAGAGGTCCACCAACTTCGATAGATGGAATATCCTCTTCTTATATTTGCCTACTAGCATCTGTGACTTGGTCATCTCCTCATCCCATTGGAACACTTCCTTGGTGAACGCATAAATCTTATCCCACTCATGCTCTTGCGCGTACTCTGCGTGCTTCACGGCTTTACCATCTATGCTTAGCCCGGTAATGAACTTCACATCATTTGGAGTTATCGTCATTTCGCCAAACGGAAGATGCAAAGTATCTGTTTCCCCGTAATATATCTCGGCAAAGGCGGAACAAAGGGGTTTGTCGTAACCAAGATCCAAATTCTCGACCGCAGGAAACAGCCCCGTAGATTTGACTAGATCGATTACTTCCTCAAATTCTCTAACGGTTGATTTTATTCCTTGCAGTGGCCAATTATTCATCATACTCACCGACGTTATTGGCTTCATAAGACGAGCAACATCCTTGTGATCCTGTAAAACAAAACAAAACCGATGGAAAATAATCAAAACACTAAACGGATAATAAGTTTTATGTTACGTAACATAAGGTTTAGGTAGTTACTATGGTATGGCAGACGACCGCGGCCCAACTCTCTTTGTACCCCCATAACACCCGTCCTCCATCACCGGGTAACCCTTTCACGGGATCATTAGGGACGCGAGGAAACATCTTCCCCGGGTCGGGCATGTGGTCCCCTTTCTTCTTCTTTGGAACATCTTTCTTACCATCTGTCTTACCTAGTTCTTGAGCGTATCCTCCTTGGACTTGTTGTTGAACTTCTCCTGCTTGGACTTGGACTTGTTCTTGAACTTCATTCTCACTTTCTTCTCCATCACCTTCATTCTCATTTTATTCTCCATCACATTTATTCTCACTTTCTTTTCCATCACCTGCATCCTCATTTCTTCTTCATCACCTTCCTTGCCACCACTTTCTAATTCATTGATCTCCTTGCCACCAATTTCTTCTTCATGAACTTCCTCCTCACCACTTTCTTCTCCAGCAAATTCTCTATCACCACCTTCTTTTTCTTCAGTAGGTGTATCGGAATCAAATTCTTCTTGTGTTGGTTGATCCGCTTGAGGTGGTGGGTCATTGATGCAGATCGCTTTGGATTTACTCCCCGAGCCCCTCCGGTGGGAAGTATTTAAATTTTGACCACCCTTTTGACGAGGTCCCAAACTATGAGGAGAATCAAAGTCATTTTTCCTCTTATATTTCTTTTCGGCTTGCTTTTGTTGCTTTTCCTTGTTTAGCCTGTAGAATACGGAGATAAGCGACAAACAACAATGGAATTGAATGCATAATTTTGAATTCAAGGTATACAATCGGTTTACTCGATACACATTTAAACTCCAATTCCTAACATAACACGTCGACAATCGGTTT
Organism: Papaver armeniacum; assembly: GCA_023531295.1. Classification (NCBI taxonomy): domain Eukaryota; kingdom Viridiplantae; phylum Streptophyta; class Magnoliopsida; order Ranunculales; family Papaveraceae; genus Papaver; species Papaver armeniacum. Next base: position 233,516 of record JAJJWW010013682.1, read on the forward strand.
ATATAAGTGTTAATGTAATCCGATTCTAACAAGAAAAAGTTACAGAAAAAAATTGGGAATTTTTTCTTACAGGAATCAGTTTACTCGATACTGTTATAAAACCCGATTCTAACATTACACATCAATAATCGATTTTTATAAATGCAAATGATATACGATTATGGCTAAGCAGTGGTGAAACCAAAGGCTACACAATCGGTTTATTTAGACACATATGTAATCCGATTCTAACTCCCGAAAAAAAAAAGGTACAAGAAAACGGTTATCCCTACAGTTACAGAATCGGGTTATATGGACATTAACATTGTCCGATTCTGATTCAAATTTCTCGAACCAGAAAACACATGAAGGGAAATTGGGGTATGTGGACAAGAACATCAACCGATTCCTAATACAATCGGTTCAGTACAAAGCGATTTTTTTAGGGGGAGGATTGAGTTCAAGATCGGGTCGGTTGTACAACACCCGTTTTTTTATCGGGCGGGTGTGCTTTGGTGATCAGTTTACCGACCAATAATAATTTGAAGAAGAAAAAAAAGCTTCTTACTGCATTAGTACATAGCACTTTTCAATTAAAACATAGCACATATAATTTTAGAGAACGATAATTATACGTACACACCCATGAATGATCAATTGATTGCACACAGTACTCATCAACGAGAATATTGAAACCCCAAAATTTTATCAATTAGAAATCCTAATTAAGTAAAGTACAAAATTAAATTAAATCTAACAAAATTTGAATATTTCAAAATTGAACCTAATATTCAAAAACCCCTAAAAATTTCAGCAACACCTTGATAAGATGCTTACACTGTTGCTCGAGAACGTGAATATTATGTTGTGCTGGTCGAGTATGAGATGAAGGTGATGTTGAATGTTTGCTGGCGGTGATGTAAGCAGTAGGGACGGTATTAGTCCCGATGAAGGTAAAGAAAATATCTATGCTTATAGCCAAGATAAACGGATAGTATTAATCTAGGATCAATGGCTGCCACTGATTTAAATGGTCGGTCGACTTTGACTTAGGGTCGGTCGGTATGCCTATATAACCGCGTACCACCAAAAATACATCGGGTTTCTAACACTTCCGCCTCTTGGATATTCAGGAGTTTTGGATATCTCGGTTTCAGGTTGGTTCGGTGTTTTTTTATCTCGGTTCGGACGGGTTGGTCGGATCCATTTGCAACCCTAATTGCATGTTACTAAAGCCTAGTTTAGAAGATTGGGTTGATAGAAAAGTACCTGATTCGAACCATTTCCTCCTCTTGGTGTGCGATGAAAGATTGTTCTTCCTCCTCAACCGTTGTGTTCTTCGGTTTGTGTCGAATTACTTGACCAAATCCGGGATCTTGCGAACTAGGAAGAGTTCTGTTACTGGCTTGCTTCACTCTTTTCTTCATTTTTTTTTTGGAAAGGAGAGGGGGTTAAGTAGACCCAACCTACAAAGAAAAAAGAAAAGGAAAAAGGAAAAAGAAGAAGGCAAAAACTGGCAAAACCAGGTCCAAACAAAACAGGCCAAAGCAAAAAAAAAAACCTAATTACTCTCTAATGTACACTTTTCCGCTGGCGTCTTCATCAATAATTTTTTGCAGCTCATCATTAAAGGTGTTAGGTTCTATCTCTAGGAATTCCTCTGCTGGATAAGAGCTAGCAATCGAATCAGCAGCTCTGTTGGCTTCCCTAAAGGAGTGTTGGACCGTGCAACTCACAAACATTCCACGCAACCGCTTAATTGATTCCCATACATGGTGACTCTTCCATGGAGGTTTAGGATTGGGGCTCAATAAGTAAGAGACAGCAGTCATAGAGTCTGACCTTAGAGACACTATGGTGTGATTCTTCATAACTGCCAGTTTGAAGCCAGCTTCCACTCCTTAAAGCTCATGGTGAATGATGGACAGTGGCTCTGAGCTTCCAGCAACAGCATCCAATGGGGGTGCCCTTTTCATCTCTAATAATAGCACCAAACCCAGCAGCATTATCTGAGAGAGATCCATCACTGTTTATGGCCACCTCTCCATTAGAAGGCTTTAACCAAGTGCATTCTACCTAAGCAGCAGTGATGAATCTAATGGCACAGTTCCAAGAAGTGGAGAGGTTTTCGCTTTCTGAAGTATCAAGCATTTGGACATAAAGAACAACCATTTTTAACTTCACCTCCTCAGTTATTATGTGGTTGTTGAGGGGTGAATTTTGGTTCTACAAGTCCTAGCCACAACACACCCAATTCCCAAAAGGAGAGAGAGAAAAAAGATCCCCTCTATTGTACTACATGCCTCTTTATATATAGACTTTTCAAAAGTCCCTCTTTTATGATATCATGCCACATGTCCTAAAACTCCTTAATTACTACTAATGTCATTCCTTCTCTAATACAACTTCATTCTTTCCTATTAATTCCTCCCTTGTCCTTTCCATCTTATGGATACTTTTTTAATGGACTTGGGCTTTAGTCCCCATGTTTCATGTGGAGTTTGCCTCCCTTTTGGGGGCGCACTAGGCCGGTTAAGGGGGAATATTTTTCATGCATCAACAGTGGTAAACAGAGTCAGTACATCTTTTTTGAGAGAAAATCCTCTTGTTTCTCTCACACCAGATGTGGTAGATAAAGGCATTGAAGGAGAGCTTCCTGAGAGTGCCTACATCCTTCTTTCCTTTAATATGAGTGATGCACCATGTGATAATTTCTTCCCAAGTGGAGTGTATGCAAACTCTTATACCCAAACGCCTTAGTAGCTTGTTCCAGATGGTGGTGGAATATATGCATTTAAAGAACATGTGGTAATCATCTTCCATCATTTCATTGCATAGAACACAGACTGGATTCACATCCAAGCCCCATGAGAGAATCTTGAATCTGGTCTTCAGCTTCCTATGGAGAGTCATCCACACAATAAAGCAGTGTCTTGGAATACAATTAGGGAACCATAACAGAGCATGCCATTCAAGGGTGTTGTTTTTGTGTCTGAGGGAATTGTAAGTATCCTTGAGTGTGTATTCTCCAGATTTTCCAGCAGTCCACACTATTCCGTCTCTAAGAGGGGATCAATCTTTACTTTTGTAATAGCTTCAGAGACAGAGCCAAGGGCATGAGAGAGGTTTGGAGATAGATTCCACTTGCCCTCCTCAATACAACCGCTCACCTTTGCATCAACATGGTGGACATAATCATAAGCAAAATGTGTGGGGAAAATACTTAACAGACTACCTTGGGGAAGCCACACATCTTTCCAAAGCCTTGTGGACCCACCATTGCCAATAAGGAAGAGAATGAATTTGTTGGCAGTCTCCCTATGATCCAGTATCCCCCTCCAACACCAAGAACAATCATATGGAATATTTAGTTGCCAGAAGTCCTTATTCTTTATGAGATTCTTTTGGACCCACTACACCCAGATGGTGTATTTATTGCTGACAATGTCCCAGATGTGCCTTAAGTTGGCTGCAATATTAGTTATCTCAATGCATCTTATACCTAGACCTCCTTCCTTGTAAGGGTGATAGATAATAGTCCAGCTCACAGCAGGTTGCTTTAATATGAGTTCAATAACAGCCTATAAAAAATTCCTAAAGATTGTGTTTAGGCATTTATTGTCTTCTTGGGGAGAACAAAACAGGCAATCCAAAATATAAGCATGCTGCTTAGAATGGCCTTGATTAGAAGTACCCTACCTGCATAAGATAGAACTCTAGCTTTCCAGGATTTAATTCTTGCAAGGACATGATCAATAAGAGGCAAATAATCAGTGTGAGACAATCTGGTGGAGAGGAGAGTAAGGCCAAGATACTTTACAGGGAGAGATCCCACCTGGAACCCTTGAACACTTTTGATGCCATAAGCTGTTACACTATCCAAAGAGGACATAAAGATATTACTTTTGTTGTTGTTAACAACTAGGCATGTTCTGGCTGAGAAGATATTGAGAGTTGTGGCCAAGGAAGTGGCAGTTTGCACATCACCATTTATAAACACCAACAGGTCATCGACAAAGCATAAATGAGTGACTATGGGGTCCTTGCTCCTGGGATGAAGGGTAAAAAGACCTGACTCCACTTGCTTGAGAATAATAGAATTGAAGATCTCCATAAGAAGCACAAACAAATAGGGAGAAAGAGGGCAGCCTTGTCCGATGCCTCTTTTCCCTGCAATGTAGCCATGGGCAGAGCCATTTACCATAAAAGAAAATTTGGGGGTAGTGATGCATATACTGACACAATCTATGAACTTCTTAGGAATGTTGAACTTCTTTAATAGAAGAAGAAGAAAACGTTTCGTCATTTTATAGAAGAAGAAAACGATTAATCGTTTTGGATCGTCGATAATCGACGATGTTTTGGTTTCAAAAAAATGAAAAAAGAGGGTGAAGAATAAGAAAAGAATCGGTTTATGAGGATGGAAATGAAAATATGATTTTGTTTTTAAGTTTTATTATTAAGAGTTAATGGGGTAAATTGGTAGTATTAATATTTTTTAGAGGTTAAATTAGTAGTTTCAGCAAATTTAGACATCCCATATCCTTCTCTATTGGGTGGATGTGGAAATCTATATGTCCCAAATAATGGTACTAGGCCCCAAATTAGCCAGGTTACCAAAACTGTAATGTTTTAAATTGGTCATTGAATGGGGGAGATTTCTAACTGTACTATTTGATGATAAGAATGCGCTTTTGATTATACGAGAAAGTAGAAATATGTTGACAAGTTGTTTTTCTTAGATTATGCTGATAGTTGGTTGGGTGTTGGAATCAGCAAACAGAAAACTCATGCAAATTCATGGATTGATGTTCAACGTGACATTGAAATCTAGTGAAGCTAACCAAGGTATCATATCCAGATTTATATAAATTGAGTTTTGTTTTCTATTTAAGAAAACACGGAATAAAAATAGTTCCCGTAAATCTGCTCCTACTGAAGCATCCAATAAGGAGCAATGTAGCGTTTCATACTGGGATTTTTTTGAGTTTGCGACCTATTAAAATGACCACCTAATCTGTAATAAGTTCCTGACACTTTCACCGTTACATTACTAAAAAAGATTTAGAAATAATAGAAGCGACACAGTGTAACGATTGGGGTTATCACCCATTCCATCTCTTGTACATTTCAATTCCATCTCTTGTACATTTCATGGATGATGAAATGGACGAAAAACAAACATCAAAATTAACAACGATCAATATGTATCATGTCCGACTAGTTTCATCATGCTTGCTCAAATTTGAGGACCACGTTAAGCTCTGATAGAAACCTTCCACATGGAGTGAGTCTTTTTGGATGTCCAAATGCTCATTTCTTTTACTCGGTAAGTTGAACAACACTATCGTTGTAGTGGTCCAAAAACCATACGACGACAATGAAGAGATTCAGACTTTCATGAAACAAAGGTGAGTAAATAGGCAAAACCTTACCGTTCATTACGTACCGATTAAAGGACATAGTTATGTTGAGTTATGTTTAGAGAGTTAGATACTCGTCCAAATGAGTCCGACCGGACACTATATCGGTCAACTCACTCTGCCTAATTTTCAAGAATCCAGATTTCACAGATTAAGTTAGATTATTCTATGTGATTGAAGTTGATTGCTTCTATCTAATAATACTAGCTGTTTACCTATCATTATCTCAATACTCATCTGTATTTCAAGGATGATGTCTTAATTGTACAAGAATAGTTCAAATCACGTTCCTAGAATACATATAAATTAAATCAGGTTGGACTTATCTCATCATGCAAAGGGTCGGCCAAATTTCCATACCAGTGGTATATTTAAGCCCTACTTGTCTTTCAGAACAAATTTTGCGAGGAGGAAAGTGGAGTATATTTTGTATGAGTAAAATTTAGAAACGACGGTTTTTTATAAACTTTATACCGTTGAAAAGCATTTTAAAACACCTCAAAGAATATAAACATGACTATCCATATTCTTATAGAAAAAATAATCAATTTAGGAAATATCCCTTGGTTGTGGCTCATCTATTTTAGCTCATCTAAACGGAGGGAGTATTTAAGTGTTGTTGAGAACAGATACAGTCAATATTACATCCATTCAACAGATTGGTAGTGTGGGTTAGCAAAACGGAAAATGGGACATTTGTCCAAATTTTTTTAAAACATGGTTCAAATGGACGAGTAAAAATTATTATGGGTGAAATGGACACAAAAAAAAAAGCAAGGATGAAACTGGATTCATCATGGCTTAAACTTAAAAAATAGCGAGGATGAAACTGGATGCATCCTGATGTAAATTAAAAATAAGAAAAAGAATTTGAAAATGGGTAGGATGAAACTGGTTACATCCTGACTATTTTTATATTTTTGTCCATTTAAACAGTATCAAAATCTAAATGTCTTTTTCACCCAGGAATTATTGATTTTGGTCTTTTTAACCAATTTTGTGTTAGCAAAAGGGTTGTTTTCCATTTCAGTCATTAAAGTGATCATATTCGAGTCCCAAAAATGTCAGTTGGTCAAGCGTTAGTCCATTGTTGGATCAAGGCCCAAAGTGAAATCGGATGGTTTTCGGACGTCACGGTGAATGATAAACTTCTGATAGTACCCAAACACATCGTTTGATATGGTTTTCTCTATTTATTTTTTGAAAACTTCTACTCCCTCCGTTCCTAAATAATAGGCTGGTTTCTATAAATAGATGTTTCAAAAAAATAGGCTGGTTTCCTAATTAGGAAAGTCAAATGTTACTTTAGTTTTCTGGGACACTTTTCTCTTAACTTCTTTTGATGGCAAATGTCATGTGGACTATTTCACTTACTTCTTTGCTGATAAGTGTCATGGGGACCATTTCACTTCACTTCTTTTATTGACAAGTGTCATGAGGACCACTTTCAATGATTAGTTCTCTTAATCTCCTTAATTTTCTCTAAAAATAAAATCAGCCTATTAATTAGGAACAGAGGGAGTATCTAATGATTACATAGACTCGATTATAACTTTTACGCACCTCATTTAAAATTTTAAGTCTCTACAGAATCCGTAACATTGGATCATTACTTCTCTATTTCCATGAGTTGATTATTTAACAATCTAGTCCTATATTTTATTTTATTTTACTAATACATGAAATTAATATAGAAGAAATGTTTCTAATTCTAAGAGACTTTAGTTGTTAAATTAAAAACAAAATAAATAAAAATCAACCTTTTTAAGTCTTGTTAAGGCTGCTCCTTGGCTGGTCGACTGGGTTTTAAGCCAAAATCGGCCACCGAGTTGATCATAGGCCGGTTTGCAAAATCAAAACCATAATCGAACTGATCAACCTTCGGTCCAGTTTTAAACCGATCTGAGTCGGTTCGGTTCGACACCGGTTTTTGCGTAGGTTTTTTACGATTCACATTCTATCGCATCTGTAATTACCTAAAATCTGAGAGAGGCTAGAAGTGGGATTTTAGGGTTTCTGAAAGTGAGTTACGGGAGGTTGAGCACGAACAACCTCTGCCTAAACCACGCACAGTGGTCATTCAAAGGCTGCTTCAGTCACAGTGAGGAGGTTTAGGGCTGGTCTTAGGGAGGAAAGCAGACGAAGAGATCAGAGAATTCTAGGGTTTGAAGAAGAATTGCTTTGAGAGGTTATGAGAAAGATGATCGTAGCTTGGAGAAATAAATGACCTATTTATAGCTGAATTCTCAAATATCAGGTCAGTGAAGATAAGAATTGCTTTTCGTGCCGCGCAGAGCAATTCTCTCGTCTCTTCAGGGTTAGATAAAGATAAACTAGGTTGATTTTATATCTCATTATTCCACCGCCTTTACTCTCTTCTGCGGTGAGAAATAAGCCGGGTATTTATCACACGTGCCGTAGACCATCAGACCAAAACCCTAATTGTTATCCCCCCATTTGTGTGAAGTTGAGTCATCCTTTGTATGATGTGTTGAAAGAGAGAAATATTCTCTTTAGCCGAGTTGGCCAAGATAGAGAGATATTCTCCGATTTGTAAGAATGACTAGGTTGAGTCACGTTAAAAGGAATGTGATGCCTCAGAATTCGTGTGGAGAGTCTGAAAAAGAGACTCGATTTCTACATGAGGCCCGTGCCTAAGCTGGGACTCGTTCTGAAGAGATAGATAAAATCTTTGTACGCCCGATTAATGTCACCGCGAGACTTTGGCTCACTTGTCTTTGACCAGCGTATCTTGCAGAGATGTGCTAGGAATAAGTTGTGCGAGTATTTATGGGCCGACATGACTAGTGTATCTCAGAAGGATGTTCTATAAATTTGTCAAAAGGTCCTAGAGGCAGAATAACCAGTGTATCTCGCGGGGATGTCCTAGCTAGGAATTATTCGGAAACCTCAGTAAGTCGAGTCAGATCCTAGAGTAGACATGACCAGTATATCTCGCGATGATGTACTAGGAATCAGTCCTTGGTCTCAAATAAGATGAGTCGTGCTTACAAGAGACATAAATATCTCCGCTCTGGGTCATAATTCCGTCGGGGATGCTTTTACGCATCTACAGAGCCTACAAGACTATAAGTATCTCGTCGAGGATGTATACTAGGAATCATGGCATCACAATCAGATGCGTCTCTTGAAGACATGCTGGAATTGTGGCTGTTCTGGTTCATAAGTATGTTAGGGGCGTCTTATGATTTACATAACCTACGAGTATCTCAACGAGAATGTGCACTAGGAGTCAGGGCATCACGACCATCAATGTCTCACGGGGACGTATACTAGAAATCGTGGCTAAGGGTGCCTTGAGGGCCAAGGGCTTAATCTCTCCAGTGAGAGTTGAATTTTGTCTATGGTCTTGATTCACCATCTACAACATCTCATCTCCTTATAAAATTTACATATATTTGTTTTACAAATTACACTCAAATCATCAAATTATATAAACGATGATTTCCGTCATATACCCCTTTTGGTGATCAATTAGTCGAAAAAGGCTCAAATCATGTATGCCTTTGATGATGTTGTCCATGCCCTATGTAAACTAAGCTTGCAATAAAAGAGAACAAGTGAAGTTTTTTAAGGTTCAGAATTAGGGGTTTCAGAGACAAAACGTAAAGAAATTGGGATTAAACAAAATCCTAACTTAATTTACTTCATATAAGATATAAACTTCAAAAATCGATCACGTCACATATACTCAATCTTACATAACTAAATTAAGCTTCAAAGAACAAATATTTAATTCATCATGGTTACAAATTTCAATTTCTATGATCAATGACATCCAAATCCCCCTTTTCAACCGATTACTTGAAATATTCTTAAGTCTATAAATAAAACTCTGTTGCTGAAACTCAATCTTCAATAAAATAAAAATAAAAAGAAGAAGATGAAAGAAAAAGAAGCCGTCCATCCACTTACCCTTTTATATGTGGTGGTGGTTAGCTAATATGATGGTGATTTTGGTGATGAGGGTGGATGTTGCATGTTTTGTAATTAACATCAAGCTAATGTTGTGATGGAGTTTGTTGTTTTTGTGGTGGTGAATTGACCTATTGATTTTTAAATTTTGTCCCACTAATGAATGACTTATATCATTAAACAAGCGATACTTCCAAAACTACAATTTTAATCAATTATCGCTAGTATAATAAATATGTAAATTTGATAGTCATGTTTATATTTATTGTTAAAAGCTATTTAAAATCCGAATTTGAAATGAAAATCTAGGAAAGCTCGATCGAATACTGAGCTTGTGGTATATTATACCGCCAGTTTGCATACGTCTAAAGTTGTCAGGCAATTTAACAAAGACATGCATCCTGATAGCACTCCCATGATTAGTCGAGTTTCAAATGTACATAAATGACCAATTCGTCTAAAGGAAGAACGAAGTTGGGTCGGGAGATGAACTTTCCTTATCTAAGTATAATAGACGCATTATTGTACTTAGCATAATGTACTCGACCAAATATTTCATCCTTAGTGAACTTGTTAGCTAGAACGTCATTGGAATGGTATATGGAATGTAATCATGTACTTAAAAGTAACCATTGACATAAACTTGTTTTTATTCCTACAAAGACATTAAAAGGAATGATAATGAAAGTGCATTCCAAAAGTTGTTGATTATGAAGGAACAATAATCTCTTCTCCAACGAAAGTAATCGGAGGAAGATATCGTAGATTATTTTCTTTTAAAATGCTATTAAACGGCAAGGTTTTTAATGCGAGAATACTATTATCTTTCCAAAACTACAATTTTAATCAAGTGATCATTTTTGAGGCAAATAATGGTATATAGTTTGAGAAAATAAATCATCTCTAATTTTTACTAATTATTATCCACAAAGCTATAATTATAACAAAAAATTAAAAATACTCCTATGTACTACTTCCCTTAAGAATTGTGCAAATTTGGACTAGAGAGCTTATTAAGAGATGGAGAGAGTATATATGAAGATGAATTGGTTACCCGCCTATTAAGGGACGAAATTGGTTTTGTTGTTTCATTCTAAACAACTACTTAGACCATTAGGTGGTTGAATTTTGGCTAACATCACCTAGAGTTTAAGCACGTTTAAAGTTAAAGTTGGCATGGTAAGTAGGTGATTTAAGAAATCCATTGAACTTGAATAAATAAATCAAAAATTGAAGTTTAAATAGTTTATAACCTAAAATAATATACAAATATCACTGGATTAGAATAAATAAATAATAAATTGAAAATTAAGCACATTTATATTTAAAGTGGTTTGATAAATGGAAAAAAACCTATGAAAAAAAACTAGTGATAGCCAAGGTTAATGTGCAAGAATAAATAAATAATAAATTGAAAATTAAGCACATTTATATAATTACTATGAAAAAAAACTAGTGATAGACAAGGTTAATGTGCAATTACAAAATATTGCATCTATAAATACACGTTGGCAACATCTCAAGCTGAGAGCTGCATGAACGAACACTCCAAAAGCCAGGAGTGCTGAAAAGAACCAGAGTTACCCGCTGCGCACAACTGGAACCCATTGAGTTTCTTTTTTTTTTGGCATAAGGAACCCATTGAAGTTGAATAATTGAACTTACAATTAAATTTTAAGCATGTTTATAATTTAAAATAGTATACAAAAATTACTGAATTAGAATAAATAAATAAAAAATTGAAAACTAAGCACGTTTATAATATAAAATGATGTTGTAAACAGGAAAAACCATCCTTTTAGAAAATAACAACAGTTCTGAGTGAGGTTAATACAATGACAAAATATTGCATCTACTGAAAACATACACGTTCGCAACATCGCAAGCTGATAAATGCATGAACAAATACTCCAACAACTAGATGTGTAGACAAAAACCATAACTATCCGATGCGCACAGATAGAACCCATAGAACTTAGATAAATAAATCGAAAATTGAATTTTAAGCATAATTTAAAATAGTATACCAAAATTGGTGAACTAGAATAAATAAATAAGAAATCAAAAACTAAGCATGTTTATAATATAAAATGGTGTGGTAAATAGGAAAAACCATCCTTTAAAAAAATAATTGTGGGTGAGGTTAATTATAATGACAAAATATTGCATCTACTGAAAACGCAACATTGTAAGTTGATAGTTGCATGAACAAATACTCCAACAGTTAGGCGTGTAAACAAGAACCATAGTTATCCGATGCACACAGCTGAAACCCATTGAACTTGGATAAATAAATCGAATATTGAATTTTAAGCACGTTTATAATTTAAATAGTATACCAAAACCGCTGAAACAGAATAAATAAATAAAAATTAAAAATCAAGCTCAATTATAATATAAAATAGTGTGGTAAATAGGAAAAACCATCCTTTAAAATGAAAAAAGCAGTTATGATTGAGATTAATAGTGTCAAAATATTACATCTACTGAAAACATGCACGTTCGCAACACAAGCTGGAACAAATACTCTTAACAGCTAGGCGTGTAGCGGTGTAGACAAGAACTACAGTTACCCGATGCACACAGCTGGAACCCACCGGATTTCAAAGAAAAATTACTTGATTTTTGTATGAATAACTCTCTATAAACATGCATCGGACAGAGCATATCTTAATAGAAATCCAAATATTTCTACTGTTACTTCACTTTAATTTCCCTGTTCTCTTTAAATTTATACCTAACAATCTAGCGTTAAAAATTCAACAATTATAGATAAACACAGTCAAACCTCGACAAACGAATGTTCGATAAATGAATAACCTCGCCAAATGAATAATTTTCTATGGTCCCGACTTGGGCCAAGGTGATAAATGAATAATCTCACTTAATGCATTAATGAATAAAAAAAATTGAATACTTAAAGGCCCTATAAAAATATAAATGAATAATCACTAAATTTCCATATAAAAAATATATATATAAGAATAAAACAAAATATATAATCAGTAAATTTTAAATAAAAATATATGTAGAAATAAACTTAAAAAAATTCATATATGGTTAAATGATTTTTTTTTTCTCCCAAACCAAAATGCATCGCATCCTAAATTTTATGCAATGCTTGCACAATTTCTGGAATATTTTGCTCGTGCTGTATCAAGTAATTTTTTAAAGTGACCATCACTTGAAAGGCATCTTGAGATGAAACATTTGGTACGGCGCTACTATCATCTGGTTCAGTATTATTCTCGTCATTCATTACTGACTCAATAATTTCTCCGTCATTTGGATATTCCATAATTGCATCATTCTCGTTATGATAGTTTAAAACATGTTCGACGTCTATCAAATTTCTATAACGTAAATACAAAATGACACCAGTTAATCCTTGGATATCTTCTTCTAATTGACCATTTTCTAGTTTTGGAACATCTATATCTTCGAACCAAATCTTACAATGACAGAAACAGTATGCAATTGTTATTTCCCTCTTGCTACATTTGTACATCTTCTCTTATACAATTTAACTTCTTAATTAAGAAAATATTGTCTAAATGAATAAATATTCATTTATCGATAAATAAATAACCCCGCTAAACGAATATTTTTTCTTGTTCCCGAGATCATTCATTTATCGAGGTTTGACTGTACTTAATTCGTTATCAATGGCGAGGTCGTTGAGTTCAACGATTCTATTCATCCAAATGATTATTTACATTGCGAAGGTAATCAACCATAAAAGTTCAACCGAGCAAAAAAAAAAAAAAAAAAAAAACACACACCAAAACTTCCATCTTCAGTGAGCCTCATTTGGTGCTTAGACACTGTGCCATTGAGAGTGCGACAAAGCTGGCATTTTAAAACAAGAATTTTGGCTTTCGGACATTCGCAAAACTAGCATTGCTGTCGTTGGAAGTTTAGGTCTTCTTGACCCATGTTGAATACGCGTCAATAAAATCAAACTGTGCCGAAAGCTGCAGCCTAATAAGGCATTCTTAGCAACATATGTCGATCCTTATCATTATGAATAAAAAAATCTTTGGAAAGGTCTTCGTACAATCATAAACTCCCTGCATGACCTCAAGCCTAGTGTTTCCCTTCCTGTCATCATCCAAATTTCCCATAAATAAATGGTCCTAATCTGTACTAATTAACTCTTGAGATTCTTAGTGCTAATCTTCTCTTTAAAACTCTTATTCTCTTAACACATTGGTGTAAGGCCAGCAGAGAAAATCATGTATAGAGTACTGAAACCATACTATCTCTTCTTAGTCCTGTTCATTATATTATTCCACAACTTTTCTGTTAGTCAATCTTGCCCTGAAGGTCACAAGCAAATCCTCCTTCAACTCAAGTTGTCACTTATAAACCAAAAATACTCATTCATGGATGAAATAACCTTTGATTTAGAAACATGGGATGCTTCTAGCTCTGATTGTTGTCAGTGGGAAAGAATCATTTGTAATCCGAATTCGCGAAAAATCGTCTTCCTCGATCTTTCGAAGCTTTATATTGATTCTTTCGAAGTGTTGGCTCCAATTTTTGATATAGAGAGCTTGAGCAAGCTCGACTTATCCAAGAATTTTCTACAAGGAGAAGTTCCAGTGAAGAAGATCAGTAAGTTAACTTCTCTGGTTTCTCTTGATATGAGTTACAATAATCTCAGTGATGATCAGATTCGTTCTCAAGAATTGTTCAACGTAATCAAAAATCTAATACACCTTGATCTTGGTGGTAATTCTTTCTCTTCATCTAAGGGGCATTTAAGCAGGACTAAGACAACTAGTGCTTCTATTGATCAAGTGAACTGTATATGAATCTTTATTTTCTGGCTTAACTACGCCAATATCAAACTGGTAGATTCTTGCGCACATATAAGAAAAAATTGCTACAATTAATATATATTATTGCAGGTTATATTGTGCATCTTTTTACTGTACAGATACATTTTCCATGAAGGTTTCTAAACTTGGGTTTATTAGATGGTAATAATCTTCGTGCATGTACTGCAGGTTTCAAGCCATTGTATTCTCCCTTTGATTGGTTATAAATTCACTGCCGCGCACCTATATACGGATGTTGTCTAATATGCTTTTTATTTGGTGAATTAATTTTTGGAAACTTTGAGGGTTATTTCGATTTTTATTTAGAGATATTTTTGACGATAATGAGGATACAGTCAAACCTCGATAAATGAATGACTTCGGGAATAAGAAAAAATATTCGTTTAGCGGTGTTATTTATTTATTGATAAATGAATATTTATTCATTTAGACAATATTTTTTTAATTAAGAAGTTAAATTGTATAAAAGAAGATGTACAAATGTAGCTAGAGGGAAGTAACAATTGCATACTGTTTCCGTCATTGTAAGATTTGGTTCGAAGATATAGATGTTCCAGAACTAGAAAATGGTCAATTAGAAGAAGATATCCAAGGATTAACTGGTGTAATTTTGTATTTACGTTATAAAAATTTGATGGACGTCGAACATGTTTTAAACTATCATAACGAGAATGATGCAGTTATGGAATATCCAAATGACGGAGAAATTATTGAGTCGGTAATGAATGACAAGAATGATACTGAACCAGGTGATAGTAGCGCCGTACCAAATGTTTCATCTCAAGATGCCTTTCAAGTGATGGTCACTTTAAAAAATTACTTGATACATCACGAGCAAAATATTCCAGAAATTGTGCAAGCATTGCATAAAATTAAGGATGCGATGCATTTTGGTAATAAATCATTTAACCATATATGAATTTTTTTAAGTTTATTTCTACATATATTTTTATTTAAAATTTACTGATTATATATTTTGTTTTATTCTTATATATATATATTTTTTATATAGAAATTTAGTGATTATTCATTTATATTTTTATAAGGCCTTTAAGTATTCATTTTTTTTTATTCATTAATGCATTAAGCGAGGTTATTCATTTATCACCTTGGCTCAAGTCGGGACCGGAAAAAATTATTCATTTGGCGAGATTATTCATTTAACGAACATTTGTTTATCGAGGTTTGACTGTATATAAGTAATGCTTTAATTACGAGACAATCGGCATGCCTAATTTATTATAGTGTTAGTTTTGGGACGCAACCATAGTGCAAGTAGAATATGTCCAAAGAAATGTTTATGTCAATTCTGATGGCAAGACTTGATTAGTTGATTAAAATGATGATGCGTGTTCGATTGCTACTGCAATCGCCACCTCATACAATTGAAAGTTTCTGTTAAGTCGTCGTCGTCAATACTCGATTCCTCAACCTCACTTCCAAGAGAGTGATGCTATTGGCCCACACCAACTAAATGTGTGTACCGTAGATCAGAGTAGCTTACTCACAGTATCCCTTGCATGTACTTGACATTCAAAAAAAAAAAAAAAACTTGCACTGTTTGAGAGCAAATCCTATGAATAGTGTCACTTCTCCGAATACCAATGTAACCATGGCTGCTAACCTGTTGTGATAACAACAAATGATAGATAATCTGTTTCTTGCACTCAAGAAGACAGCCTACAAACTTATCTTTTCATTCATAATAACCAACACAGAGAAGTACACTTTCTCTTA